>JAGFMF010011403.1:2615492-2659075 GCA_019455555.1 Galemys pyrenaicus
AAAGAAAGAAAGAAAGAAAGAAAGAAAGAAAGAAAGAAAGAAAGAAAGAAAGAAAGAAAGAGAGAAAGAAAGAGAAAGAAAGAGAGAAAGAAAGAAAGAGAGAAAGAAAGAAAGAGAGAGAGAGAAAGAGAGAGAGAAAGAAAGAGAGAGAGAGAGAAAGAGAGAGAGAAAGAAAGAGAGAGAGAAAGAAAGAAGTATCTCCCACTCTATTCTCACCAGTTTTCAAGCCATTTAGCTTATTAAGAGCAATATTCTGTTAACTCAAATACTAAAGGCAAGCGTCTTACAGGTATCTTAGATATATGTGATATACAAAGAATATATCTGAGGAAAAAAAAGTGGTATCAGGGATAATAACCAAATCCTCATGGATTGCAAAGGGCATAAAGTTATGCTCAATAGGAATTCTGATCAGCAAAACTTTTAGTTAATTTTGCTGCTTAAAGTAATAGAATTTGTAGCTGTCATCATAAATATCATGGAAACATGGGTCCTGCATTCTCTATAGTCTACACAGTACTCCCAACAAAGTAGAGAAAATAATATTTTTTAAATAATAATAGCAATTTATAGGGGCTGTAAAAGAAAGTTAAATATTAAGTAAAAATATTAAGTTAAATATTAAGCTTTCTATAATTAACAAAGATAGAATTAAAATAGAGGTCACCCAAGTAAAAGAAAAATCAAGAAAAATTTCAGAGTTGTTGCAGTATTCAAAATCATCACAGATAAAATCAAAATGAATCTTTTTAGTTTGGGTTCTAATAATGTTTCCAGATCATCAACTGAATAACCACTGTGTCTTTTAAGACCCTTCAATATCAGCTGTGAATCTCTGTCAGTTTTCCCACCAATAAACATAGACTAGAACCTGCATTGGCTGGTTTGAGAATAGTTATGAAGAAAATAAGAAAACATGTATGAAAAGTTGAAAGCACAGAAGAACAGGAACTAGTTTATACTAAAACTACTCTATTTCACTGTTGTTTCTACTAAAAAAGCTATGATCAAATAAACTGGTATCAGAACCTTTCAGTTAATCAGTGACCTTTTAGTAATTACGGAATGGTGCGAATATAGCAAAGATTTAGCCTGATAAGGTAAGACTCCCACCTCGTAGGTCAATGGTGGGAATAAGTATAATTTGGTACTTCAAGGGGTATCTAAACAGGGCTGCTAAACAGAACATTGGTGGTTGTGACCTGCCTCAGATAAAGTCCTATCAGGAACAAAATGTTCAGGTCCCCAGAATTTCTCTCCCAACAAAAACCCAGCTGGGCAGCATCACTTACTGGAAACCCTGCAACTGTCTTCATGAGCACCTCCCTGTACAGCCCAGGGTGTGGGGCTGTCAGCCTGGGCTCTGGAAAAAGAAAGTCCCGTGTGTTTTCTTCATAGTAGGCCAACTCTTCCCACACTAGAAAGGAAGAAGAAAGGTGTAAATGAATAAACATTCTGAACATGATGTAATACACCCCTGAGTTTAACAAAATAAAAGCTTAGATAGGAGAACAGGATCAAATAAAAATAGATACTGGGATCACAGCACCTGTTAATCAAGAGGCAGATGACTTCTACTAATTTTTTAAAGATTTATTTATTAATATATAGAAGAGCTGGAGTACAGGCCAGAGTCACGGGAGGTGAGAGGATTCACCAGAGACAGAGTGGAGAGAAGAACAGGCAGATTGCCTGAAATGCACTGCTAAGGGGAGCAGTGGGTGACGCAGGAGAGGTCTGCTGCACCATGAGGGTCCCCTCCTTGGCCAGCGATCAAACTCATGTTGCTGTGCTGTGGACGTTTCACAGTGTGGTGCTCAACCCGCTGCATCACCAGGGAGGCACCAACTTCTACTAATTTTTATCGCAATGATACTTTTCAAAAGCCTTCCCAAAGGCCTCCTGGTGACACAGTGGGTTAAGCAATGCACTATGAAGCAAATCACAGCCACTGCAGCACGAGTTTGATCCCTGCTGCCGACCAGGGAGGGGACCCACATGGCCCGGCAGACCTCTCCTGCTGTGCCCGCTGCTCCCCTCAGCAGTGTACTTCGTTGATCTGCCTGTTCTGCTCCCCGTTCTCTGTGGTGAATCCTCTCACCCCCCCAACACCTCTGGCCTGTACCCCAGTGCTTGTGTGCATAAATAAATAAATCTTTTAAAAAAAAAAAAGCAATTGTAGTCAATGAGGTAGCCGCACTATTTGGAGGTTGCCATTTTGTGAGAACACTGATGAGGGTTTGTATTTGGTACATCGATGTAGAAGATAACTACTTTTATATCTAATAATGTGGTAGATTTATTTCTTCCAATTTATTTCATTTCTGAAAGGGGATCATGAATGATCAAAATGCAAAAAACTTTTTCTGTATTTCTGTCTGTCTATATTTCTGTCATTTCTTTCTAGACTTCCCCTCCACTGGACTGAAGGTGTATCTCTTCCCTCCTCTGCAACATACTTCCTCAGCTTATGCTATTTCTTCCAAATTATCCTTTATTCCTTCTCATCCTGTTGAGATCCTATTCATCTTTCAAATTTTGCCTGAAATGCCTTATAGTATCTCCACCATAATAGACCCAAAATAGAACATTTGAATTTTTCCTACGAATAAGCTCTCCCTTGCTTTTCCATCAGAGGGAAGTTGCTAAGTCTACTGCTTGGATTCTGTTGCTTGCTGGAGCGGAAAGTTCCTGTAGTGTGCTACTTGCCCTTAGCAGTAGCTATGCTACCTTGACACCCTTCCCAAACAATAAAAAAAAAATCTATGATAGATGAGGTGGCAAGCTTCTGCATGCAAACTGTATAAAACCTTACCATTCCTGCAGTTCAGGACTCACATTTTTGAGAGCTACCCCACTGGGCCTACCAGTGCGATGAATAAATCTCTCTCCACCTCTCTGATTGTTGCCTGATTTCTCTGGGGAAATTCCCATAACAGTATCAGATGTTCAAACTAAAAATCTAGTTATCTTTTAGTTCAGCCTTTCACTCCTTACATCAATGCATTAGCAAATCTATCTCCAAATAGTGTCTGTTTCCAAAATAACTCTAAAATATGTGTCCCTCTCTCTACCATTAAAATTACTACCCTGGTCAAAGCCCCTCTCTCCTGGACTACTTTCTCCAAGGCCTCCAAGCTGGTCTCCCTACTGCCAACTGTTGCTGCACTCAAATCTATTTTCCACACACTGATGTTAAATATCTATATCAGATTGTGGCTTTGCCTGCATAAAATTTCCCAATAGGCTTCCCGTCATATAAGAATAAGATCTACTCACTTATAGGAGGAATATAAGGGAACCAAATAAGGGATCAGGAAAAAATAATAAAAAAAAAAATTAACAGGCAACTATAAATCAGACACGTTCTGCAGGGGAGGAAAGGTAGCGGGATCAAAACAGGGGAGGGAAGGGACTATGGTGATGGTGCATGGGTGAACTGGTAGTAGGAATTTTACAGGGGCTACACCTGAGAGGAGAAAGAAAATATTGTACAAAAATGAACAATGTAAAGTATATACAAATAAATTTTAAAATAAATAAGAAGAATAATATCTAAGCATGTTACCCTAGCCTTCAAGACTCTCTATAATCAGGCCTCTAATTACCTCTCCTACTTCATTACTTCTGCTCTCCTCCTCAATCATTCCATAGCATCCCAGCTGCTCTTCCTACTGTTCCTCAAATGTATTAGTTTGCCTCTATTTTAGAGGTTTGTCCTACTTTTCTTCTCTTTTAATGTTCCTTCCCCAGACTGTTGCATGACTGGTTCTCTCCTATCAAGTGACAGATCTTTGTTTAAACATTATTTAATGAGAAAGGTGACTACGGAACCAAATGGGGTCTGCTACTCCCATTCACATCCCCCTGTTTTACTTTTAGTCTGATCATAACCACTAAGTGATATTTTTGTTCATGCATTTATTTATTAACTGTTTCCATGGATACTCCATGAAAGTAGTGACTCTGTCTGTTTTGTTCATTATCATATTTCTGGCAGTGCTATCACTAGACAGGTGTGAGTGAGTTCAGGGCAGTTCAACCAGTTTAGGGCCCAATCAAGACAAACTGAAAAGGGACCATACTGCCAGGACCTTTCACAGGCCTCTTTGAGATATTAAATATAAACACTTTTAAATTGAACTTCAATAATATTCTGGAAAGAGTGGTAAAGTGCAGCATCCTGGACCCTGCCCCCACACCTGTGGAACAAACCATGTACGGTACACAGTGGGTAACTTGATAAATGCTTCTTGAATGAACAAACATAAGACTAAAATGAGACAATAAAAATGCCTGCCTATTAGCTACTCAACAACTACCTTCTTTGAGACTCAGTTTCTACAACTGTGAAAAAAAAAGAAGACAAACTAAATGTTCTCTAAAATCTTTTCCAACTCTTACTATTAGTTCATATATAAGAATTTATTTTCATTCACACACTCAGAAACTATGCATTGAGAACCAAGAATCAGAGTCCAGACACTGTATGTATGCTTGCAAACAAGATGAATACAATTCCTGTTCTCCTGGAGCTTACAGTGTTCAGTTAAACAGTTATACTATTATGCAGCTATACAAACAAAGATACAATTTAAAAATGGTGATAGACAGCAGTGTAAACCAATATTATCTCTACAATTTTTTTAAATAACAATAAAGAGAAAGATGGGAATGTATGAGGGAAAATGGGTGGAATTCTAAACTCAATCTAGTATTTCATTTATTAGTCTCATTCAAGCCTCTTTTTTCATCAATATTCCTTTTAAAATGTTCCCTATGATTGGCATGACCTCCCCAATTTTACTGGCCAGTAAAGAGACAAACTTCATCTATTCAGAGATCTTAGAAGTGCAACCTGAAAATGGGAAATGGTGTGGCAATTTCCTCACCCATCACTAGTAATACAATACAGCTACCCGTACCTATACTGAAATTATTGGAGGTTGTTTAAGAATTCAGATTTTAAGTTCAGATCTGGGTTCAATTCCTTGCTTTCCTAGTTATTAGCTATGTGACCTTGAGCAAATTATATAAGGCCTATTAAGAGGACAAATTAGGGGGCCTCTCTGGTGGCGCAATGGGTTAAGCAACGCACTGTGAGGCAAACCACAGCCACTGCAGCACGAGTTTGATCCCTACTACCAGCTAGGTAGGTGACCCACATGGCGCAGTGGATATCTCCTGCCTTGCCCACTGCTCCCCTCAGCAGTGTGTTTCAGTCAGTCTACCTGTTCTGCCCCCCCATTCTGTCTCTGGTGAATCCTCTCACCCTCCTCTGACCTGTAATCCAGCTTTTGCATAAATAAATAAATCTTTAAAAAAAAAAAAAAGAGGACAAATGACAAAAACATGTGAAAGTGCACAGTGCCTGGCATCACCTGCCATTATTGTGACACAAGCCTGGCAGGGATCCTACTACTCTGGGACCACTATGAACATCACGTGTTTTCAGTCCTATGTTCTCACTGGAAAAAAAAATAATAATAATATGCATAATAATATGCATATATGCTTTTCCTTTTTTCTTTCATATATTTTTAGCTAGTACTCATTTATTCTTTACTTATTTACTAAATTATCTGTTTAGCAAGAATTAAAGAGAATTTGAAATGAGTTCATTTAATCTCTTTGGAATCATATGACAAAAAGAGACTGAGACGCTATTCAGAAAAACAGAAGGCTGTGAAGCTTCTCAATACTATCTCTCTGGTTTGGTCATTTTCTAGAAATCCAAACTGTCACCCAGCATGAAAATGTCAACACACCAAGAGGATGTTACAGCAAGAGCATGGTTTATAAATAAAAAACACACAAGATGAGCAAGCTTACAGGCCAAATGAAGTGTATGAAAGAACTCCATGTTCTTAATAGGTTAATGGTGCCACCAATGACAACCTTCAAAAAAGGAAACAAATGAGACTTCAAGAAAAAGAATAACTCTAATAACAATATTAACTCAAGAAATACCTAATACTAATAAAGCATATCAGAATTGACAGCTTGTTTCCTGATAAGGGGACCCATTTGATTCCCTCTTTACAGATAAGAAAACTGAAGCTTTGAGAAATAAAGACACTTGTCATGATGCTACCTGGCAAATAAAGATTCCAAGCCAGATCATCTGAGTCAGGTGTTCTTTCCTTGCAGCCGCCTAGTAAGTATCACTATCAATGTATAAAATCAAGCTCTAATTCAGGGAATGGGGGCCTACCAAAATAGGATTTCTATAGCTGTAATGAATATGCGTGACTTATTCCAAAGTTAGGATTTTGTTTAAGAAGTTAATAAAAAAAGAAAGCACCACTATATTGAGCAGGATTAGGCTGCCCCCCTGTGTCCATTAGCTTTTTCCCACCTGTGTAAACTGAAGAACAGGGGGAGTCTTATTTCTAAAACAAGTGACTGGTTTTCTTCATTCTACAGCTATAAAGTCATATGCAAAATTGAAGCACTTAACTTAATGGTATATGTCTTTCTATTATAAGTGTGATTGAAAGCAATGCAAAAAAAAAAAAGCCAAACAATTCACCCAATGAAAAATTGATCCCTAGAACCCAGATGTAGCCTATGTGACCCCACAGTCCAGATGGGACTTTAAGCAAATTATTTTTTATCTTTTATTATCTAGTATCAAGATGAGTCGATCAAGAGGGCTCACTGCCACCGCCCTGCACCTGGTGCTGCCAGCATGATATTAGGAAGTGGCACCGCGCAGGGCATGTTCTAAGTTCTAAGTACACACTCAAACATATCTTGGATAAAGTAACAGATCAATTTGTATTGTATCTGAATCTGAGTAAAATTATTACTTTGAGCAATTCAAATTAAATTCCACTGAAACTGAAGAACTACAGACAAAAGGAAATCACATACAATAAAACCTAAATTTTGCAGCTGATTAACGTTCAACATATAACAAGTGGGCACACAAATCCAGTTTCAGTATTTTCCAATCATCATGGTTTTGAGCAATTCCTCCAGTCTTCTCAGAGATCAGTTTCTGGTCATGTGGCTGTTTAAGATATACTAAAATTTAAAAAGTAAGTTTCATAACATGCATATTCAACCAATGTATATAGTAAGCATATGTAACCTAAACACTAGATGTAGTATGCATGTGTGTATATATGTATACTGATATATGTGTGTATATATCTAGTTTATGGTTGATTGAATACACTAAATATATAATATATATAGGAGATGCATTTTAAAAGATCTAAAAAGATACACAACAAATTAATAGCAATTATTTGTTGGGAGTTACTGATGAATGTAGTTTTTGACTTCTTATTTTATATAATTTTGTGTTATTTCAAATTTTTACAGTGAGAATTTTTAGGTACTGGGTAACTTTTAAAATTTATGTAAAATTAAATAATAACAAAATAAAAATAACAAAAATTAAATAATAACAAAAATTTCAATGCACACTGAAATATAACTTGTCTGTTAACACTGGTATATGTTTGAACATAAAACTAGGTCAGGTAAGAAAAAAAACTTATTGAATAAAAACTCAATGTCCTGATTTCATCCTGTCACTTTTATGCTGAAAAATACTCAGTGAGAATTTCTGAGAGCAGCTAGAAGACATCTCTGATCTTCATTGTTCTGCCTACGTAAGAAAATAATGACATATAAGACTTATCTATACCTAGGTCCCCAAATAATGGGGTTCTTGTCTATTTCCAGGACCTGCTTTGGTCAATGAATCAAGAGGTAGAAGAAAGAGCTACAGATTCCTGGGTTAGCTCCACTTCACTGGGGGCCCTTGACCTGCTCCAGGGACAGCCACAGCAGGCAGGGCTATGTCTGCGTAAGAGTGTCCACAGCCACTCAGCTGTAACTGAGGTATCTACAGGCTCACCTTCTTTCTCTCATCCTTCTTAGGCAAATAAAAAGTTCACAATAAAATATCAAAATTATGCAATGATTTTGCAGGAAAAATACATATGCACTGAATATGATTAATTAAAAATTTGGTTAAAATATCAACAGTTTATACCAGAATGCAATGCTAACACCAAAGCATTACTGCACAAATAATCAAAGGCTACTGATGGTCACATTATACAGAACAGAAAACAAAACATAATATAGGAAAATGGAAATTTTGAAGAAGTTTTAAATTTGAGGTTGTCACAAATCATATGAAAGAAGAGGACACGCCACAAAGAAAAAGCACACCGAAGAGTTTCCTCCTAAATACCATGTCTAGCACAGGTTCAAATTATTTCTAGAAAGGGTCATATAATAAATATCTTAGGCTTTGAAGGTCATATGGTCAAAACTACTCAACTGTATCACTGCGATATGAAAGCAATTATAGAGAGCAGGTGGATAAATGAATATGGCTATGTTCCACTAAAACTTTATGGGCAATAAAATTGAAATGTCATATGATTTTAATGTTACTCAACATTCATCTTTTAAATTTTTTCCCTAATCATTTAAAAATGTAAAAATTGAACAGTTTGGCAGTTTCTTAAAAAAATAGAACAAAATTACATGATTCAGCAATTTTACTGCCAGATAGAATCCAAGAGAACTGACACTTTGTACAATAATGTTCATAGCAATATTCATAATATCCAAAGATTAGAAACAATCAAAATATTTATCAAATGATGATTGGAAAAAGAAAATGTGATTTATCCATATTAAAGAATATTATTCTGACATAAAAAGGAATGAAAATAGGCTACCACATGGATAAAACTTGAAAATGTTATGCTAGATGAAAGAAGCTAGACTCGGGCCTCCCTGGTGGTGCAGTGGGTTAAGCAACGTACTATGAAGCAAACCGCAGCCACTGCAGCACGAGTTGGATCCCTGCTGCCGGCCAGGGAGGGGACCCACATGGCGTAGCAGACCTCTCCTGCCTCGCCCACTGCTCCCCTCAGCAGTGTGTTTCAGTCAATCTGCCTGTTCTGCTCCCCACTCTTGTCTGGTGAATGCTCTCACCTCCCGTGACTCTGGCCTGTACCCCAGCTCTTGTATGTATAAATAAATAAATCTTTGAAAAAAAAAAAAAAAGAAAGAAGCTAGACTCAAAAGGCCACATATTGTCTGATTTCATTAATAGGCAATATCCAAAATAGGTAAATTCCATAGAGCAGGAACTGGGAGGAGGAGGAAATGAGAAATTCATTCATACTGATGAATGGGATTTCCTTTTAAGGTAATAAAAATGTCCTGGAGTTAGACAGTAGTGATGGTTGACAAACTTATTAAACATATTAAACAATGTACACCCTTGAAAATAAATTAAGAAAACAACTTCATTTGTAATTGTTTCAAAAAGATTCAGGGGCCTCCCTGGTGGTTCAGGGCTTAAACACACAGCACTATCAAGCTATTGCCAGCCACTACAACATGAGTTAGATCCCAGGCCAGGGAGCTAACCCACATGATGTAGCAGACCTCTCCTATCTTGCCCACTGCTCCCCTCAGCAATGTATTCAGTCTATCCACCTGTTCTGCTCCCCACTCTGTCTCTGGTGAATCCTCTCACCCCCTCCTCCACATCTCTGGTCTACACCCCAGTTTTTATATGCATAAATAAATAAATCTTTTTTAAAAAACAATTTGAATACCTCAGAATTAACTGAACTAAGGAAATGAAGGACCTATACAGTGAGAACAAGAAGACATTCTTCTAGGAATCAGATAGTGACATAAAGAGACGGAGTAACAACCCATACTCAAAGATCGGGAGAATCAGTATAATCAAAATTACTATCCTGCCTATAACAATAAATACCAACAATATTTTTCAGATAAATTGATCACAATATTAAAATTTACATGGAATAGAAGCATGAGATTACAAAGGCAGTTTGAGAAAATTGCTTGAGAAAAAAGGAGAGAAAATAGAATTTAGAAATGCATTTACTGGCATGTTACCTGGAGGTACAAGCTGTATTAATTCAAACCTGGTTAGGAAACCTAAAAAGGAAAAAAATAGATTTTAATATTTTAGAAAGTTGCAGAGTTTTTCATTAATTGTAAATTTAAAACTGCCACAAATATCCCATTTACATTAATACTAAAATAGGTGCCATATCAAAAGTGGTTCCAAACATATTTCTAAGCCCACTAAATAGAGGACTTGGAGTAAGCTAAAAAAATTAGCATTTCACCCCTTGAAAAGTACTAACAACAAAGTGGATACAGTATTTACTCTCCTAAAAATGTACTCATAAATCACTTAGGTAACAAATGTCTTTGATATTAAATCAAAATATAATTGTTATCAATAAATATATAAAAGTTTATCTTGCTTAAAATCATATCCTATATGATCATACAAATTAGACATAAAATAAAATACAACTTTTTTATATTTCCCAAGTTCAAATATATTTAGAAATAAGTCCATTTACAAAGTCTATAAAGACAAGAAATAAATAAATTGAAATCATAAGGACAATTTCAAACATAAATAGTATAAAAATAAAAAATATCAAAAGACAATCCCATGAAATATTAGATGTGAAAATATTTAAATAAACTATAGTGATTATAGTTAAGAAGACTTATATTGTATACTTGAAAGAGTAAATCTTAAGTGTTCTCAGCACAAAAATGAAATGGTATGTGATGTGATGAAGGTATTAATTAGTGATATGATGGTAATCACTTTAGAAGATTTAAGTATATCCAATCAACATATCGTACACCTTAAACTTGCACAACATCACATAACAATCATAACTCAGTAAAACTGGGGGAAAAAACATAATAAAAAAGAAAATTTCTCACTTTTTAGGCTCATGAAAAACATGAATGCATGAGGACAGAATTTTAAATGCCAAGAAATTTAAAAGTCAAGACAATGCATAAGTTTAGGTTTTTCAAAATGCAAGAGGGAATATATCCTTGCCAGTCATTCCAAAGGCAATGTTAAGCACTTATTTCAGACTCAAAAATCCTAGTATTTATTCATTTTAACCACAACCCTGGGAGTCAAGCATAAAGATTACCCCCATTTTTATGAATGAGAAAACTGTTTCAAGGAGGAAAAATGCAATAACCAGGGGAAAACATGACAGGGTTTCATCTAAACCCAAGCAGCTTGCCCCTAGAGCCTGTGCCATTATACACAAGACACTTCACTGAAAAACTCCATTCTTACATAGAACAAGTTAATTAAGTTGTTTTATAAGAACAAAAAGACAAGGACAAATCAGAAACACTTTGTGTGGGGGGTGGGGGAGGGAATGAAATGAGGGCAGAAAGAGCACAAGGGACTATGCACTGGTGAAATGGTGGTGGGAAATCCATGCGGACCACAATTGATGTCAAATATATATAAATAAAGAAAAAAAGATGTTTTATAAAATACACTTGGAATAATATAGCACTTTTACACTTGCTTAAACTATCAAGGACAGAGTAAATCACAAAAAGAGCTGTACTCATGTTCTTTTAACACATCAGTTGACACCTGGGTTTAATATTTGAGAATTGAAATGAAATGATCTTGATTCTTATATTATTAGCTGACATGCTAAATTTTGTCTTTAAGAAAACAAAGAAACATGAGAGAAACTGCATTCTTACAGAGGTGACCCATCTCAGAGACACACTCTGCTATACTGCTTCTTAAGATTAAGTAACAAAGTATCATAAATTGCACAATCCCAGAATAAGCAAATCTATAGAAACAGAAAGATTAGTTTGGAGTTACCAAAGGCTGAGAAGATGAGGAAGAATACATACAGGGTGTCTTTTGTGATGATAAAAATGTACTTCCACGAATTATGTAAGGGCTACATGACCATAAGACTATATAAAAATCATTTTAGTCTAATAAATAAACAAGCAGAATTGTACCATCCAGAAAACTCCAACCATAGCTAAGAAAGGTTCTATCATCGAAAACACAACTCAGATTTTACATAGAGCTTCTTGAATGTAAATACGGATCAAACACAAAAGTAACACAATTTAGAAAACAGTAGAACTTGGCAACAATAAATAGTCCTTTTTTTTTTTTTTGAGAGTACATACTTTCTAAAATATCTGCTACAGTTCCAGGATCAATTGCATTTTCAAAAACCTGTAGGGAAAAAATGAGGAAAATAAATTTTCAATGCTTTGTGCACATATATTAATAAAATTGTAGGTCATATTCTTCCAAATAATTAACACATGTAAAATCCAGCCATATAATATTTTAGGATCCAATGAGCACATCTCTAGCAATCATGTAGTTAAAAGTTCAACAAATGACTGACACAATCCCAAGTGCAAGGGAAATCTGAGTTAGTTGAATCTACCTTATGCATGTCATTAACTTGACCTAGCCCTACAACTTGTTGGTAAAAGCACATCTGGCATATATATAAATATGTATATAAAGACTCAAAGAGTCTTAAGCTGGAGTAACTAGAAAGAAAAACAGTTTGCATACTAAGATATTCATTAACGTTGTTAACCGCAGTACTAAAAAGGAATACAAATTAAAATCCTATCCCTGTATAACACAAAAGGAAAACTAAGTGCTAGCACAGTTTTCCGTATTTTTGGAAAGTAGAGCATTCCCAGAAAACCTTTGGTAAGTCAAAATGGTGTAAAGGATAATTGCCATTAATTTATATGGAAAAATGTTTGAATATTCCCATATTCCCAAAAACCTACCAATAATATGTAAAGCCCAAAATAACACTAAGATACAGAAAAATTAAGAATTATATGATAAATACACAGCCTGTATAAAGTAGGTCTTGGGCAGGATCTTGTTTTTCGGGGTATATCACGCCTGTATAGCGACTGCTGTAAAGTATGCACTAGTCACTATTTTCACTTTCCCATTTTTGTCATAAAAGGAAATCCTCTTCACATTTCTTTCAGTTAATAAAAACGGGTACTGGGACCTCCCTGCTGGTGCAGTGTGTTAAGCAATACACTACGTGGCAAAAAGCTGCCGGCGGGGAGGTAACCCACATGGTGCGGCAGACCTCTCCAGCCTCGCCTACTGCTCCCCTCAGCGGTGTGTTTCCGTCTATCTGCCTGTTCTGTTTCCCACTCTGTCTCTGGTTAATCCTCTCACCCCTCGCACCTCTGGTCTGTACCACAGTTCTTGTATGCATAAATAAAATAAAATCTTTTAAAAAGAAATTAAAAAAAAAACAACAGGCACTAATGTAAGTTTTCCATAAAATCAAGGTGGTATAGCTTAAACTCTGAAAAAGGGGGCCCCAGAAGCTACACTCCAAGAAAATCCAAAAATAACTAGAGAGGAACCAGAGTCTCATTAAGTTTTAAGCACAAGAAAATCACTGTGATACTTCTCCAGCCATTACCAAAGTTCCATATTTTGTCCTTGAGGTAAAAGTACCTAGAATAAGGCTGAAATAAAAGGTATACCATGCCCTTTTCCCTGAACTCTGGAACCCTGTAAGAAATAAAAGTTTTCAGTGGAGTTTTTTAGGCATTACAGTTCTGATTTAAATGAATGGTTGTTTAATCTTAAGCATGGCTAAATTCTGCTCCTGACCTAAAATCAGATCTGCTTTAACTACAAAATATAATCCATTTGTCTTACTGATTTGGATTTATCTAGCAAATATGAGTGAGGTTTTTCTTTTTCAGTTATTTTTCAGTAACTGTAAACCTTTACCCATGTCTAAGGATTTCCTCAAGTGTGTGTGACCTTGGAGAATAAATAATTGATATAAGCCTCTCAAATATAATGACTCATAACATTCTTTATGAGGAATGTCTTATTTATCTAAACAGTTTAGAACATTTGATTCTGAATTACAAAGGTCTAAGAAAGAAAATATTTTCACTATTTGCTGTAAGTTTTTGCAGCTACAGAATGGAACAGACATGAGAAAGCTGTAGTCAACTGGAAAAAAAGGTGGAATGTGAACCCAAACAACTTACACAAGAGGGAAGTTTTTCTAAACTTAAAACAGTTTACTTAATTGAATTTTACAAAATGAAAATGATCTATGATGTGATTGACCAGTGATTTCAAACACCAGGTCTGCAATACAGCAGTTGTGGTATCTAAACTTGGACCCTGAGCTTCATGCTTTGCTTCTACAAGTCAAGGAGGCTGGACTAAGGTTATTTAAAGTATTCTACATAAGTAAACTAAAAGTTGTTAAAACTAATCAGGAAATTCTTGGAGGAAAATAAACTGTATTTTACCATCCACCTTTTACCACTACTAAATCTAAATGGTGGAAGTAATTTCTACTGGATTCTGACAGCATATTCCAAGGAAATACCCATTTATTCCTCTCAAATCCAGTCACTTTGATAGATGCTATTCTAGTTATAAATAGTAATATAATGAATTTATTTAAATATTACATATAGCCCTAGCCCTTTAAAAATTCAATTCTCACCTCTGCTCCTATTCTCAGGTCTAAAAGAGAGGTTATTTTCTGGTGGGCAACCATCCAGATCTTTGAAAGTTGATAAGGCCTATCCTGAAGGCTTCCCATAATCATCTCCTCCCGCCCCCCCCCAAAAAAAACACCCCAGTGATATTTAAGGGAACAAAATCATCAAATTTCTCAAGGTTAAAATTGATTCCATCTCCAATTTCCAAAACTAAACCTTCAAGGTACTGTCACTGATAATATTCTAAAATGGGAAGAAGATTGGTAATATTTTGGCTGCTTATGTCATGGCCTTATTCACTAGGATGGAATCTAGACACTATTACAGTAGCTAATAAACCAGGTATGACCTAAGGAATCTCAGTAAATCTGAAGAATCTTCTAGTTTTCAGATACAGGATTTAACTAAATTGGTTTAGCTTTTCATTATTTCTCTGAGTCAAAAAAGTTTGTTTCTGAGGTTTTCTAGATTATTGATAATTTCTGTCATAAATGGAATGCAACTGCCTCTAACACCTCCAAGAACATTCAGAAAATGCTCTCTCTGCTCCAGTTAGAAAATGCCCTGGGAATTACAAGAATAGAAAACATCCACCAGAGTATTTAGCACTAGATTGACAGGACTTGGCTCAGACCTGAGATGCAAAAGCAAAGCCTCCAACTATGATTTTTCACTATGCTGAAGTGCCTGCAAGTAGTTTTATAAAGTAAATTCATATAATAAGTGTAGGACTATGTTCTTTGTAAGAACAATCAAATGATCTCCAGACAGCTAAATTTAAATTTCTCTTATTTAGCAATAAGAAAGTCAAAATTACCTTTTCAAATTTCATGCTCTGCTGAATCATAAGAGGGAATACAGGGGGGAAGCAGTCTGTTTCCAGGTACTGATTCAGAAAGTAGATCCCCAGGTACACATCTTGCTTGCCAGGAAGGAACACCCCTGGGCAAGAAATCTTGAAAACAGAGAGAAATAAACTGAACAAGTTTGCAATGTTTTCTACAGGCGGCTCTACTTCTAACCGCCAACAAAGTGAAATTCAGCCCCTGGCCCCCCAAACACAGAACCCCTTACCTGTACCTCCCACAACAGTTCCCTCCCCCTCTCTTCTTCAATTTGGAAATTCTAGATCCTTCCCGGTCTCCGCCAGGTGTCACAATTGTCCTCTCTCTGGTGCCTGTCTCCGCCTCTCCAGGATGGTCGTTGCGGAAGCGGAAGACGCTGCTAGGCCCGGGAAGCCTCTCTTTAGACCGGCCGGGTCTTGGGGTCCGGGCGGTCCGCCGCGATGCCGAGCCCTCGGAGGAACCTAGAGGGACGCCCGCTGGGCGCCTCCACCTCGAGCAGCAGCAGCCCCAGCAGCCCGGCCCATGGCGGCGGCGGCAGGTTCGAGTTCCAGTCCCTGCTCAGCAGTCGCGGGCCGGGCGCGGACCCCACCTGCGCCCGGCTCCGCGCGTCCGAGAGCCCGGTGCACCGCCGCGGTTCCTTTCCCCTGGCCGGGACAGGCCCCTCGCAGGCGCCCTCAGCCCCGCCGCCCGACGAGGACCTCATGGACCTGAACCCGTCGTTTCTGGGCATCGCCTTGCGCTCCCTGCTGGCCATCGACCTGTGGCTTTCCAAGAAACTGGGGGTGTGCGCGGGAGAGAGCTCGTCCTGGGGCAGCGTCCGGCCCCTTATGAAGCTGCTGGAGATCTCGGGACACGGCATCCCCTGGCTGCTGGGCACCCTCTACTGCCTGTCCAGGAGCGACAGCTGGGCCGGGCGCGAGGTGTTGATGAACCTGCTCTTCGCCCTGCTGTTGGACCTGCTGCTGGTGGGCCTGATCAAGGGGCTAGTCCGCAGGCGCCGGCCGGCACACAACCAGATGGACATGTTTTTCACCCTCTCTGTGGACAAGTACTCCTTCCCCTCAGGCCACTCCACGAGGGCCGCCCTGGTGTCACGGTTCATCCTGAACCACCTGGTGCTGGCCATTCCACTGAGGGTGCTGGTGGTACTGTGGGCTTTCATCTTGGGCCTCTCCAGGGTCATGCTGGGGCGGCACAATGTCACAGACGTGGCTTTTGGCTTTTTCCTGGGCTACATGCAGTATAGCATCGTGGACTATTGCTGGCTCTCACCGCACAATGCTCCATTCCTCTTTGTACTGTGGAACCAACACTGACACCATCTTATTCATCATGGCACCAGGAGATCTGAAGATTTCCAAAAGCAATGATGCCATCATAAACCAGCACCCATCTCGCTTGCCCCTTAGGACATTTCAGGCTTCCTTTGGGATTTACTGCCATCTTGATGGGATTTCCTATCCTCTTGATGGTTTGAGCACATGCTGGCTGGCCATTACTGATCACAACCATATTATGGAAAGCAAAAAAAATCCCTCTATTATATATTTATTCATTAATTATATGTCCAGGATAACAGCAGAGAAACCATGCTGAGGTGATTATAATGTTGCGCTTTTCTAAAAATTGACAAAATTTGTGTTTTGTAGTAATCCCATAAATCAACATATCATTTGTAAATTGAACTTTGAAAGAAATACGCTTATCATTCTGTAAATATACATGCAGATGAGCCATGAACTAACTAGTCCTTTTTCTAAAGTAGATTTTAAGCAGTATTTTAAGATTATAAGACATAGGTTTTTCTAGTTTGCTTCTTGAAGATCTGTTGCCACATCTGGGGAGAGTTCTTAATGCTGATGTTGTTGGTAAGCTATTTGACTATTAAATGACTCTTCCATTTGCAGAGTTGGTAGTGAGAAGCAAAATTATACTACGTGTCTTTCTTCTCCCTCTTTCCCTCTACCTCCTCAAAATATCTTTAAAGATATTTATTTCCCACTACTCTAGTATAGTCTTTTAGTATTCAGAAAACAAGCCAAGAACTTATCTGAAGTTGGGCATATCTATGGTGCCAATAGAAAGTGAAGACTGAGACTATGGCCTCATGCTTGATTTTGTTGACAACAAATAAATAGCATGGTATGAAAATGGGTAAAAAGCTAAATTGCTGGGAAGTCAAAATGGAAAGTATGTACTATGAGCCAGTATAGGAGGAGATAGGGCCCTACTGCCTATGAGCTCTTCAGAATAAACAATCCTCTATTCAGGTAATAAAATAGGAAAATAATGGAATTATTTGCAATGCCAGAGCATAAACTTTTTCATATATGCCACAAGCATGACCCCACATATTGTAGTTTTTCATATGGGATTCCATTTCCTTGTACACAGCACACTTTAGGTAACAGTATTTAACTTGAATTCATTGAGGGAAGCCTGCTGTTATACCATTCTCAAGATAATAAATAACTAATTCCTAAAATTTCCATTGACATTGATCTTTGCATTTACAGAGTTTATCCATAGTGCCTCCCCAAATCACAAGACCAAAGACCACCAAATGCAGGGTAAAGTCCTCTTTGACAAAGAAAGACTGAAGTGGGTATATGTTTAAATGTTGCTCTATCTGAAAATAAGAATCTTTAAATTACCCATGGAAACGTCAGTGAGTTTCACATTTATAAAAAGGATTATGACCCTTGACTGGTCGGTCCTACAGAGGTACTGATAAGAGTATGGTGACTGGTTATGATCAATAGGCCCTCACTGGGGGGAGCACTGAACTTTCTAGATATGAGAAGCACAATGAAATAGAAAAAGCTGCTCAAATTAAAGTTATTTACATTCCCACAACATCCTGAGCACATACTACCTCTTCACTTGCTAAAGTAGCCAAACTAAAGCTCTAAGTGGTTTGCTTTGTTTAACCTTGGGAGGACATCCTTTATTTTAGTCCCTTTATTTAGGCCAGGCTATTTGGAAGCAATGATATTACCTCTTTGCAGTGGCTCTAATTCTGAATATTGGAGTGTCTTTAAGTCTGAATATTGGAGTCTCAAACTTAGGTTTACCTTCTGATTCATGGTTATTCTGGAATTCCCTGTTTTTATTGCTGGGTTTTTAAGGCACAGATCAAATAGCTGATGCTTTTGGAGCATTGTAAGTACTGTAGAGTAGAAAACTGATTTCACTGTCAATTAATTGTACACTAAAGAATGGCTTTAAAAATAAAATTGACCAATACTGTTTGTTGAATGAAGTGAGATGAAAGCTTATTTAATTTTTGCCTTAATGAGGAGGAAAACTCGGCTTAAAAATTCCTTCATTCTACTGCACAATTTTTATATGGTCTGGCCCTACTGGTTGTCAGGTAAGTGGGGCGACTACTGAAATTTTTTATATTTGTTTCAGAGCTTTATATCAGCATTGGTTATCTGTATGGAAGCTAACCAGATTTTCCATGGCAGATCGACAGTGTTTGTTAGTATTGAGCTAGTAGTCACCACTGGGAGAGAAGCCCCTAGGGTTTGGAGTAAAGCCACAGAACAGCCTTCCAGTGACTACAGATTCAAGTCTTAAAAAATGGGCTTTGAATAAAAGGAATAACTGACCCCAAACTGGAATGATGGAGTTATTCTGCCACAGGGCCACACTTAAACAGGATTTAGTGAATAACTATATAACTGTTGTTGAGTTCCCTTTAGGGATTAGCAAGCCAGAACCATCTCTAGGGGAAATAGCTTTGAAAACATCAGTTTGATTTATAGAGATGGCATATTATCAGAAGTAATGGGCTTTTTGAAATTAAATTCTTCCCTGGTTATGATGATGTTTTTTGAGTCAGTGGGTTTGGAGTACAGGGTTTTTGGTTGCACGCGGGTAGCCTTAAGGAAAGCTGCCTTCACTTAGGGTGGTAAGTAAAAACAAGCCCCAGCATGGTGCTGGTCAAAGGTAGGCAGGAAGGCTGCTGCTGCCCTTCGGAGGAAAAAGTTAGTAAGGAGAAACACCTCATAGTCACGGGTGGGCAGTAAGATAACTGCCCTGAGCCAGTGCAGAAATTGCATTAATATAGTCCTTTTTTGGTAGAAAGGGGCTTGAGAAAATTCTACAAGCACGTGCCCTCTGGAAATTATTACAATGAATCCCAGAAATACTTGCTTGGGTCTTATAATCTAGGTGTTGGTACCTAAGAATCTTGGCACGGTTAAGTTAGTGGTTGTTAATTTCTTCTACCCCCCCACCTCCTTGTGTAAACCAGGTCTCTTTTGTCCTTCATCAGTTATTTCAAGGAGAGGTTTTTTGTGTGGTTTTGTGTGTGTGTGTGTGTATGTTTTGTTTGTTTTATCCTTTAACAATCTTTACCCTGAAAAAGAAAATAAAATTCCTCTAAGACTTAATGCAGGGGTATTTTAAAAGGACAGAAAATTTCAGGATAAAGCTAAGAAACAAGTTTTGCTTTCTGGAGAATAGCTGGAAGAGTTTCAGCTGAATGAAAGGTTAGGTAGTCAGGGACATACATACTTTTTGTCTCAAAAGGTGTGTGTGTGTGTGTGTGTGTGTGTGTGTGTGTGTGTGTTTTGAGGCGAAGGGGGTGGTGGAAAAAAACTATCTGAGGCCTTCTAAGAACCCTGGAGAAAGAGTCTGATTTGGGACAAGGAATAGAAGTTCTTGAATCTCTTACCGCCCGAACCTGCAGTTCCACCACCACCTCCAGAGGCATCGTTCCCTGCGTTGGCGAAAGGATTAAAATGAAATGATCCTTTTGTGCCTAGCCTCAGACCGATTTTCCTTAGTTCAGTCTCTAATGCAAATGTTCCCAGCAGTTTTCCTAACCCCCACCCCTACCCCCTCTTCACCCCCACCCCCACCCCAGCCCAGGACCCTCCCACCAGGATGGGTCTCATACTACCGGAGCTAGAGTGCAGGCTTCCAGAAGTCGGAAGCGTCGCGTTGCCATGGACACTCAAACGCGTTACCTTCCATCCTGGAACACAAACTAGGCCCAGCGCAGGCGCGTGTGTCTGATGCGCGCCGCCTGGACTGCGCGGTCACGAGGTTGCCTTCCAGGTTGTGCACTTCAGTTTGAGAGATCGAGCCGTTACTGGCGTGGTGCCGGATTTTGGAGAAACTAAGAACTCTACTTTTCCTTACCTTTCCATCACGTCTCTTTATAGCCTCAGTAACCATGTTAAAATGCTTACAGCGTCCTCTCTAAAAATGGGATGTGATCTTAGCTCCGTCATCATTTAAGTGCTACCCATTTTTAGTAGCTTTGCGACCCCAAACCCTGGAATTTCTGTAAAATTCCAATTAAAATGATATATTGTCCCTAAAGATACTTAACCTCTGAAATGGTATGTCCTCGTGTTTGGTTCAGAAAATATGGCCACCATCAATAAGAAATTATGTGTGCTAATTAGAATATTGGAATGATTCTTAAAGAGGTTTAAATTTGTAATCCCTGTGAGCCACAATAGAAATACTTATCAGTCTCTCTTTTCTGGGGTGAATTACCCCAAGGCAAGCATTGAATTGCATTATCTCCCAATGGGGTAGTTACTGTTTTTGCCAAAGCCAGTTACTCTGTGAAAACGTGCAAAGTGGTAGGGAGAGCAAGAGTTGTTTACCCATTGTACAAATTGCTTTTTTCCCCTTCATTCATTGTATTTGACAGACAAAAATTAAAGGAGGAGTAACTGCTACTGGCCAATCAGAAAAATCTGGAAGCACCAATATTGTCTCTGAAAAAAAATCTTAAATTGTGATGAAGCACTTATTACTAACATCTTGCGTTGAAGAGTCATGCAATTGCTGAAACTGCAAATGAAAAAAGATGTCTTGAGATAAGAATTAGATATTCATTTTGGTAATTGGAGTTTCTTTCCCTAGGAAAGAATCACAATCAGTATAATGAAATTATATTGTCTTTGTTCAATCCCTGACATTCTGCCTACATACCAAGAGGTATATAGATAGGCATTTCCCTACAGTATATGGAGCACAGACTTGTCAGCTCATAACAGCTTGCTGGCACCCAGAGTGGTACAGGGATGTACAAGCAGAGGGTAAGTCATCAATACAAATAGTAAGACATCAGAAGGAGTGACAACAAAAATAGATGATAAGTTGCCAGATATGTAAAATAAGAAAAAAAATCTTTATTGAACACTTGCAAAGTGCTAGCCATGTTGCATGGCTAATTCATTTCATCCCAATAATAACCCTTCAGGGAAGATATTACTATACCTTTTTTTACAGATACAGAATCTTAGGCTAGACTGCCTAACACACAGGCTATAAGGTCACACAAGCTATAAGGTCACATAGCTAAAGGGGAACAACCACATTTGCATCTAGGTGTGCCCTATCCTATAACTGCCCCTGCAATATAGACATTGAATTGATCCCCAGAGACACCATGTCCCATCCTGTGTTCTTTTATCCTTAACTGGACTGTCCTTGCTGAACTGAATTCTCATTAATTAAAATTGATTTCCCTTGCTCGGTTCCTAGGACACCCAACAATAGCCTTTTTCTTGCTTCCTTCCTACTCTTTAGTCATTCTTACTCTGCTGCTATTATTCTTTACCAAACTAAGTATAATGTTTCTAGGCCCTTTCCTTTCCTTACTGCTATACCCTTTACCTAGGGTGCCATCCAATGTAGATGTGGATTTTTTTTTAGATTTTATTTATTTATGCATACAAGAGCAGAGCTGGGGTACAGGCCAGAGGCAGGGGGTAAAAGGATTCACCAGATACAGAGCAGGAAGCAAAATAGGTAGATCCGTTGAAATACACTGCTGAGGGGAACAGCAGGCGAGGCAGGAAGAAGTCTGCTGCCTCATGTGGTCCCATCCCTGGGTAAGGTATTGAACTTGCACTACAATGGCTACAGAAGCTCCACAGTGCAGCGCTCAACCCCTTATGCCACCAGGGAGGCTCCTAGGTGTAGATTAACACAGGTACACAGATTTACATATCCCATCTGGTGTCTTTTCTGCTCTAACAAAGTGGAATCTATTACAAATGTATTTCTCTTTTCTTTGTAGCAACTGCCACAGTAACAAATTTACCTTTGTTCCTTTGATTGTGGATTACTATGTTTCTCCATAAATTGTAAGCTTTGCATGGCTAAGAGTGTAGCCTAAATATCTAGTATAGCAGATGCTCAATAAATATCTTCTAATAGATATTAAATGCAAACATGGTCAAGCCAGTCTAAAGGATTTGCTGTGCATGGGTAAGGGGAGGTCCTATCACATAAGAGCTGACTAAATAAGCAGATTGAGAAAGGACCTGGCAAACTACTTCTGCTAGTCTGCCATGGGAGTATTAAATGAGTTGACATGAAATATTTATACCCTGTCATTTTCCCCACCCAGGGGGTCACCTGAAGCTCTCTGATGCCTTGAAGATATGAAAGTTGCTACACAAAATCTCTGCCGCATTTTGTAAAGTAGTTTATCACTGAGGTGGCTGTCTCCTTGGTAGGCTAATCAGTCATTCAAGGATTGGATGGATTGTCACTACTTCTGGAAATTGGCTCTGTTGGCACCTTTTAGTGGAAGGAAAAAAAAATATCCTACTGAACAGTTTTTGACCCCAAAGTGTTCCTGCAGTGCAACAGGCTCAGTAGTGATATCAGCATTGCAGAAATAATATATCAGCACATCCTGTTCAAATCTTGGCCACTGTTAAGAAAATGGCACATGCCCCAAATGGGAATTTTCCAAAAAGTTAATGAGCAAAGAATAAAAGTATGACAGTCAGATAATTATGACTTAGATTTTCCCCTTTAACTAAAAAAACTAATTGTATGACCTTAAAGTACAAACATTTCTTTTCAAATGATGAAGTATTCATGTAAGGGAAGGAAACGCTACGGAAAAGGAATAGGGTTGTGGGGAAGCACAATCACACACTGTTGGGAAGGAGTGTCAATACTCCTAATGTACTGATTTTCTGTGACTACTTAGCAAATTAGCACAAACTTAATGACTTAAGGCAAATTTATTATGTTAGCGTTTTAAGGATCAGGGCACCAACATAGATCTCACAGGGTTAAAAGCAAAGTGTCAGCAGAGTTACATTCCTTTTTAATTTCTAGTTTCAAGGTGCTGCCTGCATTGCTTGGCACATAGCTCCCTTCCTCCATCTTCAAAACCTGCATCAGTGAGGTAAGTCTTATGCAGCCATCTCTCTGATTCTCACTTCCATGTTCAAGGACCTAAGTGATTACATTGGACTCACACAGATAATCTAGGGTAATTGTCCCTACTTTAAGGTCAACTGACTAGTGACTTTAATTCCATTGCAATGTTACCTCCCCTTTGCCACAGAAGATAACATCTTCATAGGTTCCAAAATTAGGATGTAGGTAACTTTAGAAGTCATTCTTCTGCCCAACACATGTAACTTCTCTGAGGAGCAATTTGTTAATATCTTAAAAATTTTTATTTGACTCAGCAATTCCACTGCTAGGAATAGGTATATATGGGTATACTTTAAGACATACATAAAAATATACATTGCAGCACTACTTGCACTTAAATACTGGAAACCAACTAATGTTAATTAAATAGAATCAGATTAAGTCAATTAAACTTCAAGGTGGAATACTATGTGGCATGGAAAAGGGGGGAAAATTGGAGGGCCTCCCTGGTGGCACATCGGGTTAAGTAACGCACTATGAAGCATCAGCAGCCACTGCAGTACTAGTTCGATCCCCTGCCAGGAAGTGACCCACATGGCGCAGAAGACCTCTCCTGTCTTGCCCACTGTTCCCCTCAGCAGTGTATTTCAGTCGATCTGCCTGTTCTGTTCCCCACTCTGTCTCTGGTGAATCTTCTGACTCCCCACACCTCTGGCCTGTATCCCAGTTCTTGTATGCATAAATAAATAAAAAAACTTTATAGGAAAAAAAATGAATCTTTAAGTCCTGGCTATAAATACTCTCTAAAATTTAAGACTAATACTAATACAGGTTGGCTAAAAGCAGACTGTAAAGATGCTAAAAACTTTCACCCACCTTTATCCATCAGGCGTAATCATTAACAATTCTTGAACTCCAGAAATCCTCTAGATACACTTACAAGTGCACGCACATGGACACAGACTTGTTTTCACACGAATTGGATCATTCTTTCTCCAGATATAGACAGACATATATCCAATTCTGGAACTAGCTTTTCTTTTTCATTACTCCACACGTTTTGGAGGTATTTCTATGTCAGCACATTTATATCTACTCTTTTTTTTTACCCTTACCACACACAAAATGCTGGAATAAAGATCATTATAGGTAAATCATTTGATATTGGCTCAAAAAAAAAGTTGAATAATTTTCTGATGGTGAAATTGCGGAATCAAAACCCTTAAACCTTTGGTATTGTCAAATTATACCCACCCAAAGGGTACGCAATGTCATTCTAACAGCATTTCTGTTAACAGCATCTTGTCAACACACGGCAAATTTCGAAAGTTTGCCTATCTACTAACTGAACAAATGGTGCCTGCTTTTTTGAGTCTCTTTAATTATGAGTAGAGCAACGGGGCACGATGTTAAATGTGCACACTTTGAAGTCAGGCTCCGTGAGCTGATCTCACCTCTTCCCCTTAAAATGTGTAACGGGGTTATTATGGATGTATTTTTTTCTTCTAAGAGGGGTGTAATGAGAGCACAAATCTTCAGAATTAAACAAGAACCGTAGGAATACAGAAAACCCTCCCTATATGTTAGCTATTAGCGGTACGCATCTCAATTTTTTTTTGTCATATTCGTTCCAGTACTTCATTTTTGGTGTACTCTTCTCGGCTTCGCAGAACTCTTGTCGCTTGTTAACTCTAAATGAGAGGAAAATTGGCTCTCCTTTTCGAAACTCTCCCTTTTCTTCCCTCATCCCTACTTCAGAACTACTGACTCACATATCCATGTACGAGAATGAGTTGCAGTTTTTAAGCAGTGTACAAAGTGAACGACACTTGATCGGAGCAACTTCGTTGTCTAGATACTTTACAAAACAAATATTTAACACTGCAAAAATCCGCGGCGCCGTTACTAGTAAGTAGGCAGCGCTGAAGGGATCAGATGACAGAGCTATAAAAGAGCAAGCACTCTAGGACCACCCACTACACGCCAGCCCCGGTACACACGTCCCATAGCTCCGCCCCAAGGTGGAAGTGACGTCACAAGCAGAGTCCGTCTCTCTCCGCGTCTGCGGGTGGCGCGGCCCAGGCTAGCGGGGCGTGCGTCGACGTCGCGGCCAGTAGAGGGATTCTGGGTAACGGCCCCGGCCGGCTGGGGCGTCTGGCTTCGCGCTGCAGGTTCCACTCACGCCTAGTCGGTTGGCAGTGGCGGTTGTGGAGCTGGGGGCAGCTGGACATGGAACAGCCGTGGCCGCCGCCAGGACCTTGGAGCCTCCCTCGGGCCGAGGGTGAGGTTGAGGAAGAGAATGACTTGGATGTGCCCCCCGGTTCTCCCCGCTGCCCGCAACTGCCGGATGGCGGCACCCAGGTGAGCGGGGACGGCGTTCTGCTGGGGGAATGGGAAGGTGCCGTCGCCGGGCCCGCTGAATCCCTTGTCTCTGTGATTTTCCTCTGTGTCCTATTATGCGCTCCCTCCTTCCTCTTGGGGACGGGTGCCTGATACCATAGTCCGGCTTTTGTAGCATCTTCTGAGGGCTTCAAAGAGGAACTGATCATTTATTCCCACCCGCTATCTCCACGCACACTTTTTTTTTCCACCTTGTCTGTATACCTCCTCACCCTTGGAAGACGTTCCTACCCCCACCCGTCTCCTGACGACACCCCGGTTTGGGGCGGCTCATGCTCTAACATTGACCCTTTGTCCTCCTGGTGCATGCTTTTATCCGAGCACTTTATTCTGTTGAAGGTTCTAATACCTGTGCACTGTTAATGGGAACAGTGAATGGTTGTGTTTCAATAATTCACTGAGCTCCTGACATAAAATTTTCAGGTCCAATTTCACTGGCTTCATATCTGATTAAATTCTGTAAACCTCGCTTTTGATGCTGGCCTAAATCTCCCATTCGCGTGACCGTTTCCCCCTTATGCTTTATGTTTTTAGATTTGTTTCACATTATTTCCCAGTAAGAACATATATAGACACACGCTCCCTTTTTCTTCACACTTTTCCCTCATTCCTGATGCCGCTTGTGGTTTTCAGCATACCTCCCTCTAAAACTTATCTAAATGTGATCTATCACCTAGGGTTTTTCTGGGTCCTTATCTTAGGGAGTAGTTACATACCCATATCACTGTGCCCTCGTTTTTCTCCCAACCTGAGTGTATTTTGGAAGTGTATTTCAGGATCATAGACTAAACCCTAAAATATTCAATGAAATGGATTATAGATGTCTGCATTTTAGGCTTCTTGCAAAATTGGGTCCCTAAGAGCTTAAGTGAATAATAATAGTTTTTTTTTAGACTCTTCTACTACCTGCTAATGAAGATGAGCGATTTAAATCATTTGCCGATAAGTGTAGGATCATCCATACTATTCCAAACTCCTGGATTAGTTGACTTCATACAAAGAAAAGTGCTGTTTCATAACCACAGACTGTACTTCGGCCAGCCAGTCACTGGGAAATTTTTAGGAGGACAGAATGAGAGTTGATAGGTCAGTAGTCACTCACTAATTATGGATCTCTAGTGTCATCTTTATATAAAAAATGCTATATAAGCACATAATGAGTTTGTTACAGAGCTGAAGACAAAAGAATGGACACCAGCTGCCACTGTCAATTTTGAAGGCATATGGAGAGAATAGAAAGGTTTCATGAATTTCAGTGCATTCTTGTTAATCACAAAGAAAACAAAGGGAAATACTGGATTTAAAATATATCTGTAGATTAACTTTTCACTTATGTACTTGGAATTATTAGCAGCTTTAACTGAAAGGGATTTTAGAAGTGAATAGACTTTTCTCCTTTGTGGAAAGTGAGTTCCCTGGACCATATAGCTTAGTTAGTAATAGAAATAAAGCTAGAACCCTTTCCTACTCTAGTGTTTTCCCTACCTATTGCACTGCCCATCCTTTGATGTAATAAAAATTATATTGGGCTGAAATTATCTTTGAATGGTATTAAAATTTGCAAATGGTTACTAATCTTACATTAGTTCATGTGTTGTTTGTAACAAATCTGCTTATTTGTCTTGCTGACTTTAAGACTTGGAAGTTTTGGTACTGAAGTATTTTTGGAAAGAATAAAATGTTTAATTCAATTTATAAGTACTTAATAATCTTAGAAATAATCTTTAGTTTAACATACCTGATATAATAAATATAAACATCTTAATGGCATATGTGAGGTCTAGGTCTGAGATCCATTTAAAGAAAAAGCAGCTTGGAATTTAGAGATCATGTTTGAGAATTTTTATATAAAGTTACATTAGTCAGTTTTAATGCTAATAGTTCTATTTCAAATTTATGTTAATTAAAATACAATTATGTTTAATATCTCACTAAAACTTAAACTTGTTCACAGATAAAATATGATTTTTTATTGAATCATCTTGCTCAAATGTCTCTGTCATCTTATGTCATTTCAGCATAAATCATTTTATGTGTGACTTGAAAAATGAATATTTCCTCCAATATAATATGAAAATGGAAGGCATTTCTGACTTAGTATATCTTTTTATCTTTTCTTGAAAATAAATTTTACAACTTAATTTTTTTCCTGTAGTTAGTCTGTAATAATTCATGATCCTAAGATAGCAAAAAATGAGGATGAATATTTTACCACATTGTACATGTGCTCCAAGCTTGCTAAATGAGTAGGGAAAACATCTGAATTGTAACAGTGTCCACAATTTGCCTCAGTAGAAATCCATGTTTGCCTGAAAACTCAGCTAAGGAAGTTGGGACCTTGCCTGGTATTTGTCTCAGAAGTCTTTGCCACCATTAGTCTGTTCCAAGAAGTGGAGAGTCATTTATATATCTAAGATTTACTTAATTGTAGACCCGGGAAGAAATCGATAGTTCAGTAAACAATTATCCATAATATTATATGAAAACACCACTATAGAAATATGGATAACATGGATGGGGGGGCAGAATAAGAGAAAGGTTGGGGAAATGGTGTCAGAACTTGAAATGGAGAAGGCTGTTGTTTGTTTTTCCTAGTAGGGGAAGGATTGCTACATTGAAGGGAGAAAAACAGTGAAAGCAGACAAGTGGGAAAATAACTAGAATTGAGCTAAATAGATAATAGGAAGACTAGGAAGGAATATTCTATGCACAGATTTTGCTTTTTATCCCAAGATTCTGAGGGGAGTAAAATTATCAGATCTGGTTTTTGGAAAGATCAGCCTGATAAATTGAAAAATAATTTCATAAAACTAAGGTATGAAATTATAAGGGCTTGAATAGTGATGCAGATAAGGAAACAGTTTTGTATAGTTACTCTGGATACATAATTGGAAATTGTTCTTCATTTTGATTAAGAAATAAAGACTGCTTTCAGCTTTTGGTTATAGAGCTGAGGAATTAAGCATCCATCACAGTGCATTACATGTAGTGGTTCAGTAAAGAATAAAACTAATTTTATTTCTGAATGGAACAGAGTTACCAAAGTGGACTAGTTGACTTTTTTCTAAGTAACTTTGCTTATTTGGGTAAGACTAAGTTAAAGGATATTGGATAATAGTTGATTGTAAATAGAAATTTTCAAGAACTCAGATTCTAAAAGATTGTAATATAAAAAGAAAATGAAAAATGATTAATTCTAATCAAAGGTTCTTTGCAGTGAAGAACTTGCAGAACAAAATTTAGAAGTCTGGTTTTCCACATGTTGAGTGGTAAATGAACTAAATTTATATCTTCATACTCATTATTCTGCTGTTTCAGGTTTATGAAAACAGTAAGTGTTAGTTGAACAACCGCTACATACAAAATACTGTGCTAGTTGCCAGGCTTTTTGTTGCTGTTGTTGTCGTGGAGGAGGGGCACAGATTAACAAAGAAGCTTAGGAACTAGTTGATGAAACAGGCCTATAATATAAAATTGTAACTAATACTCAGAAAGCAGGATGCCTGTATACCAGAAACGTTTTACAGAAATCCTTGACTAAAATAAAATTGAACTGTATTGTACAAACATAACCATTGCCTTCTTCATTTCTTACAAGTACTGTTTTTCATCTAGGTATATAGCCATGGAATTGAACTAGCTTGCCAAAAGCAAAAAGAGTTTGTGAAGAGCTCTGTGGCGTGCAAATGGAATCTCGCTGAAGCTCAGCAGAAACTTGGTAGCTTAGCACTGCATAACTCGGAGTCCTTGGATCAGGAACATGCCAAAGCACAAATAGCAGTATCAGAACTGAGGCAACGGGAAGAAGAATGGCGGCAGAAAGAAGAAGCTCTAGTACAGAGAGAGAGAATGTGTCTGTGGAACATGGATGCCATTAGCAAGGATGTTTTTAATAAGGTATGACCTTTTATTAGACCATACGGAAAGAAGAAATAACAGAAGTGTTTGTACAAAACAGTTGTGCATTTCTGGTAGCAAAGCAACAGAATCCTGTAAATAATATTCAGTTTTGACAGTTCATTGAAACTCTGATATAGCTTCAGTAGTGCTTAATTGGATAGTCTTCAGTACAACTATATGTTGGCAGTGTAGTACAAGGGACATATGTGTGGGCTCTGGAATCAAACTGCCTCATATCTTGGCTTTGTTACATGGTGACTTTGTGAACTTGAGCAAATCACTTAACATCTCTAAGCCTCAGTTTCCTCAACAATATAGAGCAGGTCTGAAGACTTTAAATAAGATAATGTCTTAGAAAGCACGTAGCTCAGATGTTAGACCAGTGTTGTCATGCTATTAGCTTGCTGTCAGTTTTGTAACACTGATGTGTAGTTACGGATTTATTAAAGTCTTTCCTTGTTATTTACCAGTATGTATTTACTAAGCCTTCAGGTAGTAATCTGAAAGGTCTGATGTCTAGCACAGTGCTTATGCTTTGTTAGTACTTATTAAGAGCAGTGTTCTGTTTCAACTGGATAATGTAAACTTTGTTCTCTGACTTATGTATATTAAGAAGATATGAGCAGTGAAATACAGTGATTTTCTACTAATACATAAAATTGTACATTTTGCTGTATATACCGTGCTTAACTCTCAAGCTTCAGGAATAGACTGCTCTTTTCTAAGTCCACATTTACTTTAGCTTTAACCATCATTATTTTCTAGACCTCTTAGTCTACAACTCTACTTATTTCTGTTCTTGACACTTTCAATTCTCCCTCTTGAGCATTCTTCATTTCCTTTCCCTGGACCAACTCTAGTTCTACTACAACAATAGTAATACACATAGTTAAATGTACACCACTACTATCTTTTTGAGAGTTTTATTCTTCAATTATGAAAAATGAGTATAACATGCTTATTATGAAAAGACATGCATAAGTATATGAAATGGAATTGAAAGGCTTGCTTCTTGCTTGACTTACAGTTCCCTTTCCCATAGATAATCACTGTTAACAGTTCTCTTTCTAGGCTTTGTCTATGCCTGTACCTGTTTGTTTTCCCTCCCCTACAAAAGTAGCATTCTTTAAGTGATTTGCTATATCTATACATATTCTAAAGAGTGTGTCTTCTTAAGTATTTTTTTATTTTCGCTTTGCATTTACTCCAGTTATTTAAAATATTTTTCTTCATCAGAGGGAATAGTTAGAAAAATGTTTCTTTATTTTGTAAAGTTAATGTCTCAGCTGTTCACAGAAAAATATTTTCATTATTTCTGCTTTTGTTTTTTTTAAACTTAGGTTCTAACATAGCCTACATTTATACCACAAATTAATTAGGATTATCTTTATGTTCCAGTCATTTGCTCAAAATCGTACATTGATTTTGTCTGGGAGCTTGAAACTTGAGAGGACTGTTCTAGATCTGCGCTGTCCAACTCGATAGCCACTAGCCACATGTGCAGTTGAGCACTTGAAATGTGGCTAGTCCGAATTGAGATGTGCTGTAAGTGTAAAATACACACCAGATTCCAATAATTTAGTATCAAAAAAGTAAAATATTTCATTAATAATCCTTTTATATTGCTTACATGTTGAAATGATAATATGTTGGATATGTTGGGTTAATATGTTCTTAATTTCATTTCTCTTTTTGTGTTATAATGTGGCTAGTAGAAACTTTAAATTACACTTTGACTTGGATTATATTTCTATTGGACAGTGCTGGTCTAGATAACAGAACATATATAAAGTAAAACATCCTTCTATATATAAACTTTTGTGTACTTCTGGAGTGTAAACTGGCAGAGAGCTAGTTTGCGATTTTCATTTTTGGCAGTAATGACCTCAAGGTTTAAATGTGATCACAGAATATTCTGAAAAATTGCCAGTTTTTCTGGCTAGATAAAAACTTGATCTGTTTTATGATTTATTTAACTGAAAATAAGCACTTCCTTAATAGAAATTTGTACTTGATTTCAGAATCAAATTTTTTGGGCTCTCAAGAAACTTAGTATGGGCTTATGTCTTATCAAAGGATTTATAGTAAATATACTTCATTCTTTCTATACTTCAAATTTCTGAGTTTATTTTCAGAAGACCTTCAAAAATTAGGCTAAATAAAGTTCAGATGTTTCATGGAAATGAATAATGAAAAATATGCATTTAAAGATATTTCTTATCAACCTTTGAAAGGGAAAGTTTAACAGAAAAGATTAATTCATTTGTTTCTCTGTATGAGTTCTAAAGTAATTCTGTGATTTTCCACACCTATCTTATTTTAAACAAAACCAGTCAACTCATTTAATTTTTAAAAAGTTTGGCATATCAATTTACTACTATGCCTCCTTTTTATTGTGTGTTGGAAGGATTGTTAGACATTCAGTATCTGAAGAAAATTTAGTTAGAATATGAAATTTGATCTTCAACTTTTTTTCTTAGAGTTTTATTAATCAAGATAAAAGAAAAGATACAGAAGATGAAGATAAATCAAAATCATTTATGCAGAAATATGAGCAAAAAATCAGACATTTTGGTAAGTCTAATACTTGAGCTTCCTTCCTTTGTAATATTTGGTATCATACATATGTATACATAAAATGGGTTTATAAAGTGGGGACCAAAAAGAAGATGAGTGACACATTCCAGTTGTGTTTAGCTAATTCTGGCATGGTTGTATGCTTGTTGTTTTAGACATGTTTTGTTTTGTTGGTTTTCTTTGGTCATAGAGTGACAAGAGTAAATCAAGAATGAAAAGAAGCAGAATCTAATCTTTTATACTACTGCTCTTTAAGACTCAGTTTTTATTTATTCCATAGCCTCTATTTGTTTTTTATCTTTTGTCCTCTTTGCTGATTATCTCATTATCCTATAGTAATAAGATTAGCTATTATTTTTTTCATTTTCAGATATATTATTGTACAATTCCATGCAGATCATTGAACTGTTTTTCAGATCAGTACAGTAATAGAAATCTGTCTACAAAGAACTGAAAAATAGTTTTGTCATTGGGGAAAAGCAGTATAATGGGAGTTAATGTGATAAAAGGTTCCCAGAATTGGTAACATTTGAACTAGATTATGCAGAACACGTAAGAGTTTTCCATGTTGATAAGGAAGGTAAGGCAACAGAAGGTAGAGTTGGGGAACAATATGCTATGTTCTTAGGATAGTAAGCAGTATAATACTGCTGGGGTGCAAATGCTACTGAGCAATATTGGGAGATAAGGTTCAAGGCATATATATATATATATTTTATTACTCCCAAGTAGTATATTTAGTAAACATAGTTTTTATTTGTATTATGTTAATAGGTTTTTTATTAATCTTTTTCCAATAGTTTTTCCTCCCCAAAGTATTTAAAATTTCATTCATTTTCAATTATTTCAAGATAGTGAATACTACTTTAGATTTTTTCACTTTTTATGCAGTTGATGCATAAAATACTAATTTTTCTTCATACTTATTTTAAAATAAGAAAATAAGTGTGTATTCTATTTAATTCAAAAGTGGTACCTGAAAAAAAAATAAGCAGTTATTTTTCTACTTAATATCATTCAGTATTGCTTATAATAAAAATAATTGAATAAGTGGCCGTCCCTTGGAAAACTTAAAATCTTTAAACAGACCCCTGAGTCGTAAGGATAAAAAACAAAAATTTTGTAAATAAGTCTTTGATGGTAACACTTCCAACCTATAGTCCTTGCTTCCTAAGCCTATATTCTGCTGCTGTAGGGAAAAGAGGACATTAATACTGGTTGCTCTTTCAAAACCTGATTGCCTATGATACAGCAGTATTCCTTAAGGTGTTGTCACCCACCTGGCATTCTGTATGCTATTTGCTTTGGAGTCATGGGAAAAATACTGGGTTTAAAACAGTTCCTTACTTTGCTGTGAGTTGAATGCCTTGGTCAGAAGCAGTTTTGTGTGGAAAAATATCCAACTTCACAAGGTGTTACAACCTACCTGAGATTATGTATGAGTCTTCAACAAAACATTTCACCAATTTATAAAGTCTACTTTTTGGCAAGTGATACTCATAAGGCCAGGAATGTCACAAACCCATTGTGTTCATTTCTTCTGCTGTAAAATGAATGTCTGGGTTAAGAAATAAGGAGGTATGGGGTCTAACCTAGTAAGACCACAGTTGTATTACTGGTGGACTCTTTCAAGGAGGGAGGACAATACCAGTCCTAAAATGGGCTTGTTCAAGTAAGGAACCACTGAATTAGGACCAAGATAATCAGCTTGTTATTTAATTGTTAGCTGGTCTTCAGCATATGGTGCCAAACTGAAGTTTGAACTGTAGATTCTGCCACTGGTATATTACATATGCAGTGTCTATACTGGAAAATTCTTGATGGGAAGATCTCATCCATTGAATCTCTGAATAAAGCCATGCTGTTGAATCTCTGCATAATCTCAATTTTCTACCATGACCCCTTAGTTTATAAACTAAGCATTGTGCAAGCAGAGCGACTGCTGAGGAAAAAAGACTGGCTTGACTTCCACAAATGATAATAAGTGACTGTTTTGCCACTGTATATTGAGGACGTCCAGTGTCTCGTCCTATAATACTAACCAGAGCCTTACTGTCTTCAAAGCCAACCAGACCTGATAGCTACTCCCAGATTCACATTGTACCTGTTTCTTAGTGGAAATGCACACTGACTTTTCACTTTGGAGGAGATATCCTACTTGCTGCAACCCATTGGATTCCCAGAAATGTTACTAAGGTAGTAGGTTGCCACATTTTTCATGTTTTATTTCCCACTTTCTGATATATGTGTATCTTATCAGGACACCTGAGATACCTGCTATTTCCTGCTCACCAAGTTCCATTAGTGTGAAATCAATCAACTTGCAGTAATGTAGGATGATGAGATCAAGTCCATGTGGACAAAATTATGGCCCATTGAGTTGATAGAGATCTTAGGCAAGGTAGTGAAATTTTAGCACTGTCCTTTCTAAGTGAAAGCAAACATTTCTGGTATTACATGTTTACTGCGATAAGGGGGAAAAGCATTTGCCAGAATGACTACATTGATATACTCCTTTTAAGTCAACACATCTGTTATATCACCTATAATTAAATCATCCAGCAGGAAGCTTTCCAAAATTGGATTGCTTTCCATTCTCTTGGACTTGGTATAAGGGGGTAGTTTGGAGGGCTTCTTATCAGTACTTCTCTGTGGTCTCCTATACTTAATATTCTTCAGAGTTCTGCCTAACTTTCCCTTATGGTATTTAACTTTCTTATCTTGTTTTAACCTTTATAATTAAGTGGAATATGCCATCTAGTGATAAATGAGTACAGTAGTATGAATTATTATGAATCATTGAAATCTCAGCTTTCCCCTAATTTGTATTTATTAATTTAGTTAATTTATGTTTCATAAATATAAAATACCAATTCAGAAAAAAGTTTCAAATGTCACAAAAGTTTTACTCAATCATATGCATCTTTGACATAACTATTTCTTAAAAATCAGCTATTTATTTTAAATGGTCTTACGGTTTTATATCATATATCGTCTGTTCTCTTCCAGCCAAAGTTAGTGATGATCCAGCATTTTTGAATCTGTATAGGATGTTGTCATTAGAAATTTTATCAGAAAAATGTAAAGATTTGCATAAACACTAAGATAGGATTTTTTTCATTTGTGCTGAATATGAATATTCAGTTGCCTCAGTATAATCACTTATATATTGCTTTTCAAAATGTTCAATATCCTGTTTTTGAAAAGCATTTAATATAAGTACTTTAGAATAGAATATGAAGTGAAATGAATAGAAAATTAATGTGATATAACTCTAACTTTGTTACTTTAAAAATTATTAAAAAACAAGCCCAGAAAGATTCAAAACGCTAACTATCTCTTATAGAATTGCAGATGATTTTTATTTTCTGGATTTTTCAAACTCTTCACAGTGAATATGTTTTTATAATCTAAAAGAAATGTTTTAAAGGGTTTATCCTTAGATAATGTTAGAAAAGTCATTGATGTGATTCTCCATATTAACAGTTGGTAATAATGTAACAAAAGGACTTATTATCAGTTTTATGTGGGAGGAATGAAAATGTCAGGAATTTTTGGAATGTTTGATTGGGTTACATCAGTTGATAGGGAGAGAAGAATGGATTTGGTTTCAAATAAGATGAGTTAATATAGTTGTCTGGTGGTAGATGACTGGGAAAGCAGGGATTATGTAGTTTGGGAAATATAGAAAAAAGAGGTTATGTGTCTTTCATTAAGAAATTTGCAAAAAAAAAAAAAAGAAATTTGCAACCTACTTGGGAGATTTTTAGCACAGAGAGAAACTAAAATCACTGATAGCAATTTAAAGGATTAAACTATCATCTGTAAGTATAATGCAAAGAGAAAAGGGAAATAAGGATGTGTACTTAAGGACCATTTTAGGAACCAGGAGGAATACTGAAGCCTAATTAAATGGGTCAGAATTTAGATGTTTTACCAGGAAAATATATAGATGAGTATGCATAACTAAGATATTTTAACTTGTCAAAGTGAGGTTTTCAAGTATTCCGAGAAATCAGTTGCATAGTTTAAATGACTAGATTATTCTTAACCAAATAATTAGCTTAATAATTGATGAGTGAATGACTTGTTCAACTAGTATGTTAATAATACTGGACATTTATCAAGTGTTTACTTTCTGTCAGATACTATACTAAGTGCTTTGTATTAATACATTTAATCCTCACAGAAGTCCTGTGAGTCACCTAGTGTTTTAGCTATATTTTATAGATGAGTAAATGGAAGCATAAAGGAAGATATAAAGGAACTCTTGTCCAAGGTTTAGTAAGTGGTGAGAACAATATTTGAATCTAGAGAGTTTCTCTCTAGTCTCTTTCCTTAAACATCCTGTTAGATTATGCTGCTACTTTTTTACTTAGAAATTCCAAAAAAATAGTCATTTCAAGTATGTTTTGTACCACTAAACTATTGGTTTTTTTAAGTATTTTGTTCAGAAAATACCACTCAGTACAAAAATCCATGTGAACTATTTGTAATCTAATTTCTCAATCTCATAATAATTCCACATATATTTTTAAAATCAAGTAATGACAAGTAATTCTCAGATAAGGAAATGTTTAACCTAAAGTGTTAATTTTGTCTCAGGTATTAGTTTAAAAAATGTAACATTTCAAGGTCAGTGAGTTGGTGTGGAGTGTATCTCTGTGGGTGTGGTTACACTAGGGAAGGATTCCTCCTCATCTTCCTCCACCATAGGTTTGGGCTCCATGGACCTACAGCTGCAGCCTTTCATTAAGATGGAGACACAGAAGCAGTGCTTCCAGCATCCACTGCACCAGAGGACTGACTTTGTTGGGAGGAGTGCATAGATAAGCCTGGCGCAAAGCTGGCTGAGGCCTAATTTGGTGAATTGTGTTGAGGCTTTCAGTGATACAAGCTAATTCATCTTGAATCAACTAGAACAGACCCAAAAATCCAAACCCAGCTTCTGAGAAAACCTTTCTGACTGATCTCAGCATTACTTCTTTGGAAAAGGAAGGTAGTTCAAGAAAAGCAAAGCTATGGATGGGACAGTTGAAGAAAAGACTGGGGGGGATTGGCTCCCACCTTTGTTACTCTTGGGACATTTGGTCATCTAAGAATGAACAAAGACCAGTTGTGGGGAGTTGGGGACATAAGTGTATTTGGTTGTATTTTTTAATGTTAATCTTTTGAAAAAATTGACAAATGGAAAATTATAAGATACATATTACAGTATGTGGAACTCTGCTTTTTTCAAAGTCCCACTAACTACTTCTTGTAATTGTGATAGTAAAACTGCTTTCTATAATTTGCCACATAGGGAAAAATTTGTCCTTTATGTGTATTCATTTCAGATTTCTGGGGCAATTGATAAACATCTTTGTTTCAGAGAGGATGGCAGCGGGGGAAGAGTAATTTACTACTTAAATGTAGCCCCTCACCTATTGATAGTTCTTGACTATCTTTGGGGAAAATCTATGAAACGTTCGTACGGTACACTTCAGCTTTGTATTTATCTCCCTTATTCCGTGAATTATTTAAAATTCTATATAAAGTGTGCTCTCAAAGCAACATAGGCAGCCTTTAGTTATGAAGGATTCTAGCCAATGAACGTAATTCTCATTACTGAACTGTCACAGGAAGATACCAACGTAAACCCTGTATATCAGGGTCCAAAAAATTCAAAAGTGTGCCTGAATCATTTGTAAAGATTTACACCAATCAAAAATTAAAAGCAGTTTCAGGTAGAAGTACATGCCTGATGTTAATCAGCCTACGTTTAAGCTGTAACTGCTTACTGTATTCTTTTGATTGCTTAAGTAAAGGCTTCTACAGTATTAAAAAAAAAAACTTTTTAACATTTAATGACACCTGCGTCATCGCCCTATAAGTGCCACTAACCCTTTCATATTATCTTTCCTGCAAAAGAAACCAGAATGCATAGAATTTTGGTGCCTCAGAGAGAAACAGTGCTGCCATGAAAAAGTAAACAGAAGAAGCAGTAGTCTATTTAGGTGGTAGATAGAATTGAAATGTTACACTTCTGAAGTGTAACAAAGCTAATGCAGAACTGTTGCATAGGATTTATGTCCTTAGATATCAGAAATAAGGCTTACCCTTTTTTTTTTAGATCTGACCCCTAGAACTTATTAGACTCTTTAGCTATAATTTGAGAAGTAGTTTTAAGTAACTTCCATAATGTTTCTATTCAGAATTTATAATGACAAAGTATTGTGGAAATAACTATAAAGTTTACATAACTCTACATGAGAAAATGCTCAAATGCTTTCTTCTACCCTCCCTTTTTTTAAAAGTGAGGAAAAATAATTTATTAATATGGAACTTTAATATATAAAGTTCATTTTGTTTCTAGTGGAAAGATTTGCTGCTGAACTTAGGAGACAACTTCATAAGATTTTTTTTTTAAAGATTTATTTGTTTGTTTGTTTATTTATGCATGCATGCATGCATGCATGCAAGAGCTGGGGTATAGGCCAGAGTTGCGGGAGGTGAAAGGATTCACCAAAGACAGAGTGGAGAGCAGAACAGGCAGATCTACTGAAATACATTGCTGAGGGGAGCAGCGGGCAAGGCATGTGGGTCCCCTCCCTGGCCAGGAATTGAACTCACACTGCTGTGCTGCAAATGCTTCACAGTGGAGCTCAACCCATTGCACCAACAGGGAGGCCCCAGCCTCAAGATTTTCATGACGATCCAGACTTACCTGAATGAGTCCAAAAGTTCTAAAGCTAACACTCATTCTTAAATGATTCAAGTGTAAACGTAATTAGACAAAGTTAAAAGCTGACTCTTTACTGGTTTCATGATTTCTTGGGTGGTAGTCACTTTTTGATCAGATTTCTTACTAATTTGTATAAAAATAAACTTTAGTCTTTGCATTAGTTGGCTATTTTAAAGCAAATGGCACCCATTTTCAAATATGCTTAACTGATTTTTAAGGTTTTTGTTTATAATTTTGTATAAACATGAGAAAACAGTTAACATGACTAAAATGGTTAAAGCATATTTACTCTTAGGACACTGAGCTGGTTTATTATGCTGTCAACATTTTACCATATCATATTTAAGACAGTTTTTAATAAATTAGAGATAATAAACTTTTTCTGAATCTTTTATTGTCTTTGCTTAGTATAGTTTCTCAAGGTTTTGCTTATTTTCTACCTTTCTAATAGGCAAATTTGTATTCTTTGAATAAATTATACTGAGTTCCTTGAAATCATCTGTACTCACTTTGAGCTAGGATGACCAGCCATCTCAATTTACCTGCAACTTTGAGCAATCCTCAAATAAAGGGGTTTTGACTTTTAACTAGTCACCCTACTTCAGTCTGCCTGATTATCTGAAATAAAAGTTCCTGAGATTTTTGGAAGCTATTCCCAGTATACTTGGTATTACTTTTAAAGAGAAAACCTCTTCATTTGCTTTTACCATAACACATTGCTATGGTAATATGAATTCTCGAAAACATTTTAAAATTTCATTTTAACATTCATTATTTTTTTACAGGTATGTTGAGTCGATGGGATGATAGTCAGAGATTTCTGTCTGACCACCCATATCTTGTATGTGAAGAAACAGCTAAATATCTTATTTTATGGTGTTTTCATCTAGAAGCTGAACAGGTATTGTGTGAACCTTGAATTTCTGGGAACCTTAGTTAGATTTTGATTTATTCTTTGTTCTGTTTTTCACATTAAATGGAAGCAATAAGAAATGTAAATGGAATTTCATTTTTTTCTGTCCAGATTTTTTTTTAATTCACTGTGGGAATTTAAATTTTAGTCTTTTCAAGTAGCATTTTTTTCAGTATGCTTTCCCTACATCTCCCCTTCTTTTGTCCCCATATACTATAAGCCATTTTATTTTTACCTATTAGGAAATCATGTTTTAAAAATGTAAATATTAACTATAATTTTAAATACATTTTCAGAAGTATCTCATAATTTTAATGTTTATTTTCAGAAAGGGGCTCTAATGGAACAAATAGCACATCAAGCTGTTGTAATGCAGTTTATTATGGAAATGGCCAAAAACTGTAATGTGGATCCAAGAGGGTGTTTTCGTTTATTTTTCCAAAAAGCCAAAGTAAGTAATATTTGGCATTGTTAAATGATAATCTTAGCTGAGATCTCTTTGATCCATACACATTGAAATAAAGCCATGCAGCCAGGATGACACAGGCTAAATTCTCTAGCTTTTATAGTGGAAAGAAAAATTATGTGCCTAATTTCATGCTAATTTAAACTTAAGGGAGCTATGTAAGAAGCTGTACCATAGTATGTATGTGAAATTGAGACCTTTACAGGTGAATATATGTATTCAGTAAAAATTGGAGAGTTCATTCCTTCAATAAATATTAAGTAAGCTGTGAAAAGCACAGCTATTTAAAATGCTGAGAATATACTGTTGAACAATATAGTCCTCCATTTATAGAATTCATAGTTAAATAAGAAATCAAACTTGTAATAAAAAAATTGAAATTCTGTGTTAGTATTGGATATGCACTGTGTCATTAATATGCAAAAAAAACATTTATAAATGGGTCGACTGGCAATAAGTCTTTTTTATCATTGGAGGGAGTTCAGAATAATTTTCTTTCCATAATATATAAAAGGAAGTGCTTGCTTAAACTAAGGTATTTCCATAATGAAGCTGAATGTTGTTTCATTTAATTTTCATGTTTTTTGCAAATAGATAGTATAGGATCAGTGTACTAGAAAGAGGTAACAGTGCCCCCTCATTAATTGATGGAGAATTGAGAGGCTTTACGAATATCCCTTGGTTGTTGCTTTGCAATAAAGCAGGATAGAATGAATGTGAGTGGTTAAATAAGGGATATTTTTAATCTTGTCAAGAATCCAGATAAGGGGCCCCCCTGGTGGCACAAGGGGTTAAGCACCGCACTGTGAAACATTTGCAGCCATTATAGCACAAGTTCGATCCCCTGCCAGAGAGGTGACCCACATGGTGCAGCAGACCTCTCCTGTCTTGCCCACTGCTCCCCTTAGCAGTGTATTTCAGTCAATCTACCTGTTCTGCTCCCTACTCTGTTTCTGGTGAGTCCTCTCACCCCCACACCTCCTGGCCTGTACCCCAGTTCTTGTGTGAATAAATAAACCTTAAAAAGAAAAAGAATCCAGATAAATCAAGAAATAGGAAAGAAAATACTTGCTTTTATGATGGTGTGTAAATTCATCTAGAGTTTGTTTCATGTGTTTTATTTTGCTGAAGCAGGGGGAAATAGAACAAACTAATCATTAATATTTCTAGATAATGGGTAGTTTTTATAAATCTAACAGACGTGGTATTTAAACTGTTCACCTTGTTCATTACTACCTCCTCTTCAAACTAATACATGTTTTTTATAATTTATTGTATGGTATGGAAGTCTGAAAAAACAGTCTTTGTCTTTTATGTTTTCTAGGCAGAAGAAGAAGGTTATTTTGAAGCATTCAAAAATGAACTTGATGCTTTCAAGTCAAGAGTCAGACTTTATTCTCAGTCACCTAGTTTTCACCCTTTGGCACTTCAGAATCATGTTCCCCATTCAGCTGTTGGATCTATAGGTTTATTAGAATCCTTGCCACAGGTAAGTTATAAAACTAAATACTTATTTTATAAATGTATAGTTAACATAATTTTTATTCTTTTTACTATTATAAGTAATTATGTGAGGCCCTTTTAAATATTTTTGCCTTCGAGATTGCTCTTGAGTTTTATTTCACACCATGTTTTGGCACTGAATCTCTCCCATCCTTTAGGCAGAGACACATCAAATTTTGCTCCTAAAGACAAAAGAGATGAATTATACCTTAGCATTCTTAACAACAAGTGTTACTATTGGTCATCTTTCATAAACTTCTCAAGATGGCTTCTGAGAAATATCTCTTTTTGAGTAGAATATATTCTTAAATACTCTTGGGAATTTATTAGGGTAAATTAGCTCCAAAGCATGCAGCTAAGTGGCAATCAAGATGTTCTGCTGAATGAGTTTATTCATAGCATCTTGTTAAATGTTGGTATTGTCAACTGGATTTAAAACACATTAATGTTGTATGCTAAGCTGCTCTTTTGGTAATATTAACCAATTATTTGAACCTCTTTGGAATCTATTAGATCAAGAAAAGACATGTCACTAACATTAAAGAATTTATGTCAAACAGAGGACTAAGTTAGACTACTAGTCTGCTTAATACTACTTAAGATTACAATTTTAAGTTATTATTAGAAAGTTACTGCCCATTTTGATTTTAGAAGCATTATAATAGAACCCAGTAGTTTCTCATATTCAACACCAAGATTTTAAGATTAGTCCATTTAGTCTGTTGCCTAAACAGTGAAAAGGGAAGTCTCATTAAGTGGTAGGAATTGAGATTTTTAACATCTTCACCTCATGTCTGTAAATTGCCATTCCTTTACACCTGTTATAAGCTAAAGGTACAAATTAAAGGGAAGTAATTGATCATAGTCAACTCAACCAAAAATACTATTCTGAAGGATGGAAATAATCAAGACTGATTCGTTAAAATAATTAGTAATGATACCCATTAGTAGGCAATATTTCCCCCTTAATTATATCCTATAGTATTGTGTAAATACTGATCATTTTTTCTTTAGTTCTTTGAGAAACAGCCCATATTTTGAGATATTCTTTCCAATATGTAAACTTCCTAAAATTAAGATGTCACATAGTAAATACAAAGAAAAAAGAGACATTTGAAGGATAGTATAGATATTAAGCACAGGAGGGAAAAGGGGGCCTCCCTGGTGGCGCAGTGGGTTAAGCAACGCACTATGAAGCAAACAGCAACCACTGCAGCACGAGTTCGATCCCTGCTGCCGGCCAGGGAGGGGACCCCACATGGCGCAGCAGACTTCTCCTGCTGTGCCCGCTGCTCCCCTCAGCAGTGTACTTCTGTTGATCTGCCTGTTCTGCTCCCCTCTCTCTGTGGTGAATCCTCTCACCCGCCCCACACCTTTGGCCTGTACCCCAGTGCTTGTATGCATAAATAAATAAATCTTTAAAAAAAAAAAAAAGAGGGAAAAGGCATTAAAATATTATAAAAGGCATCTATTATTAAAAAATTCCTTCTCATTTGAGAAAAGTAAATCCTTGTTCATACATACATAACAACTAAGATTTGCTGCTAAGGCACCCCTTATAGTCATTTTGTGCCTGGGAGTTATTTAATTTTGACACTTTTGAACTGTTGATACTACCAGTCTTTGTTCAAATTTATTTATTTTTTTTTAAAGATTTATTTATTTATGCATACAAGCACTGGGGTACAGGCCAGAGGTGTAGGGGGGTGAGAGGATTCACCACAGAGA
>JAGFMF010011403.1:2668717-2703776 GCA_019455555.1 Galemys pyrenaicus
GCTCTCTGTGGTGAATCCTCTCACCCCCCACCCCACACCTCTGGCCTGTACCCCAGTGCTTGTATGCATAAATAAATAAATCTTTAAAAAAAAAAAAAAGAAAGTGGAGGTATGAGTGAACCCAGGCCTGATGATACCATTCAAGCAATTAGATCTCATCATCTACTTTTGTACCTTTACACAATCAGTAAATTTCAATTTTGGTTAAACTAGTATATACTAGGTTCCTGACTGACATAAGCACATACTACACTGTAGGATAAATATTGTTTACCTAGCTCTCTGCCTTACACATATACAGAAAGTGAGTTTCTTGGTGCCCTGGCAAGGAGTGTAGAAGAACTGGGGTGCAGGCCAGAGGTGCCGGTTGCATGTGTATTTGTGTGTGTATGTGAGTGTGTGAAAGGATTTATCAGAGATGGAGTGGGGAATAGAACAGACGGATCACCTGAAATACACTACTGAGGGAAGCAGCAGGCAAGACAGGAGAGGACTACTGTGCCCTGTGGTTAGCTTCCTGGCCAGGGATGGAACTCAGGCTGTCGTGGGCCTTTGTAGTAGTAGCGCTAGACTTTACCCCTTGGTGACCAGGGAGGTCAGGACTGGGTTGGCTTGACCAAGAGCCTAGCAGTGTCAACAAGAGTAAATACTATAATAGCTAGCAGTAGATTAATAGTGCCAGGGCTATTTTAAGTCTTTACATGAACTTTCTCCCTTAATTCCCTTAATAAAGTAGATAGTGTTTAACATTTTTATGATTTTACTAAAAAGAATAGATGGCACAAAGGTTAAATACTTTGTGTGGGGCTTCATAGCTGATAATCTGCAGAGCCAGGCTCATACAAATAAAATTACAGTAACACCTACTGTGAAAAGTAAATAGCCAATTCCTTTGTAATTTCACACTCCAGAAATAACTATTAAAACAGTTTAAAGACTACTGCTTCAAATCTTCATATTTACCCTAGTGCCAAGTAACAATAGCAATAATTATATTATGCTTACTATGTGTCAGCCACTATTCTAAGAATTACATATATTTACTTATCTTTCAACCTTTTATTCTCACCCCATTTTACAGAGGGGAAAACAGAAGTTAAGCAAGAGGTTAAGACTGTATTAATAAATGGTGAGTTGTGATTTAAATTTAGTCAGTCTTGCTCCAGAATCTGTTCTAACCACAACATTGTATGGTCTTGACGTTAAATCATTATTCAGTAATGGAAAGGGGGTATAATCAGTTCCCTGCAGGAGAGGGAAAGGTTGAATAAGGAAATGGAATTCTTTGCCTGAGTCAAATACTAGTTCAGTATAGGTTCGATATTTGTTGTAAAATATGAATTCCCTGAAAAGGAGATAATATTACATTGAATTATAAGCTTTTAAAGACTTAGTCATTTTATGATTTTTTATATAACTATTTTTACAAATAATAATATGAAGACTAATTGCCATTGGAGGACATTCTTCTGTGTTATTGTGTCTTTTATTGTCATAGGTAGTAGACATTATTAGGTTTGGTTACCACACATTGCTTTAGCCATCTCTCTAACCAGTCAGTGGAGTTTGAATGAAATTGATCCAGTCCCAAGCTCCAGGTATAGATCAATGAGTGTAACCCCTCCTTTTCCAGTGACTGGTTCAAGAATGGGCTAAAAAAGTCATTCCATGGTCACTGTAACTGTTGAAGTTGGTCCAATTTGTGAGGTGTTCAGGGTATTTGTCCACTAGGAGAAAGGTGATCCCTCAGCCCCACATGAAAGAGTATGCCCAGACGGTTCCTGAAAAGTGTCTGCAACTAAATAGGAAGACTGACCACAAAGCCAACAGACAAAGGAAGGCAAAGCTGAGAGAAATGGCAAAACTCTGATCAGACCATGGGGTAACAGAGCCCAACCTACCTTCTGAACTTCTGTAACACAACTAATAAATTCCCTTCATTGTTTAAGATTGAATTGGATCTTCTGGCATTTTAGCATTTTGGTTTTGCACAGATAAGCAAAACCTGAACTAGTGCTTCGTCATGTAACAGAAGTTCTAAAAAGCAACAAACTCACTGGTAGTATTCCAGGACCGGCTTTGTTAGGGCTTCATAGGTCTTCAGTCTCTTGATAACTGTATCTGGTCTGTCATCCTCACGTTGAATGAGAGGGTCTCCAGTCAAATCATCAATGCCCTAAACAGAAGTTAGAAGAGGCTAGAACCAATTTATTTCTGAAGGTTATTTGTATACAGTTAAATGCTTCTTAAGCACACATCTTCTCTATGCAAGCACCATGCACAAAAAAGTGCTTTTAAGTAAATGGAATCAAATCCAAATTCACATCATATGGTAACACAGAGCCAAGCTGACATAGTCTAGGTGAATTAAATTTCAAGCTGACTGAAGGAGCTGCCCAATGTTCTGTTTAAACTGTTGTATTAAATTGGCAGCTGACCGTCACTGCCTAACATCTTATTTAAACCTGTCCCGCCAGATTAACCAAGGTGCCATACTTAACAAAAGGTGCTATGTCCTGATAAATGATTATTTCACAATTTCCTGGTGGTGTATGCATAGATGATGAAAGACTCAGACCTAAAGGACCAAGATCTCATTAGTATACCAAAACACACATCCATGGATGAATAGTCAAGCTGTTAATGAGACAAGCAAGTATGAAGACGCAAATAACCCATGTAATCCAGCCAAAAAAACTCTGAACTATGCCCATCTTCTCCTACTCTTCCCCACCATCCCATAGACCTACCTCTTAAAAACCCTTTCCTATTTGGAGAGCCATCCTGGAAACTTTCTTCCAATGATGCCTTCCATGTGCTTGAAAATAAGTTAAAAGCCTTGTAGTCTGTCTTGCACCTTGCTAATTTTTTTTTTTTTTTACAAGGGGTCAGATTGGTAACAGAGTCCAAAATCATTTCCACAGTGTAAGTCACCTACTTAGAGTAAAAGGTTTTCTAAGCATCTAATATATAATATATTAGGTTGTCGGTAAAGTCATGACATTTTTTTCCTATGTTTTTCAAGCAAAGATGTATCATGACTTTTTTGACAACCCAATATATACACACAAAATTTCAGCTAGCAACAGGAATCACAACTGCAAGTCCAAAAATATGGCTCGGTGTCACTAATCCTCATTGCCCCAACTCCTAGACATAACCTGACATAGAGTAGGAAATCAGTAAGTACTTATGAGGAATAACAAACTCCCACTGTTCCAAGGAATGCCCTTCTAAGAAACTCAGTGGACATCATCAAGTAGCCTGGGAATCTGCCCTCAAAAATTTTGGTCAGGTGTCAGATTTCCAAAGTAGAAAAAAAAAATGTATATGAAGGCAAGAGTACTAGGGACAGTCTGCTCTTTAGAAGGCCATGTCATTCCATAACAACTACTCACCAGAGTTTTGGGAGGGTTGAATTCCATGTTGTAGACTCGCCCACTAGCTGGATGAATCCAGCGAGCAGTAAGGCGCTGCTTAATGACCTCAAAGGGCACATTCAAATTAATTACTGTGTCTATCTGATAAGTTCTGTCCAGGACTTCTGCCTGTGGAAGTGTCCTTGGAAAGCCTTTACAAATTAAAAAGGATAGGAAAGAATGGGAGAAAAGGGAGAAGGAAGATAATTAACATTGAGCTATCTGAACAAAAGGAATAATACTAAGTAGAGCTGATCACACAATGTAGGGCAACTTTGAGAGTCAGTTTTATGTGTTAGCCTGACTGGGCCAGTGTTGCCCAGGTATATGGTCAAAGGTTATTTTGGGTGGGTCTTTGAGGGTGTTTCTAGAGAGATAAGCATTAAGTAGACTGAGTAAAGCATATTGTTCTCCCTAGAGTGGGGAAAACAGGCCTTATGTGAACCACTGAAGCCAGTAATAGAAAAAAAGCTGAGCTTCTTTTGAATAAGGAGGAACTCCTCCATCTGGACTGCCAGAGAGCTGCAACATCAGCTTTTCTTACCTCAGACTCATTGAAACTAGCTCCTCCTGGGTCTGAAGCTTTTTGGTCTTTAACCTCCCATCTTGCTGACTCACTATGCAAATCTTGGGATTTGTCAGCTTCCATAATCACCTGGGCCAATGCCTAATAATAAAGAACTCTTCTTGAGAAGCTAAAGCTCTTTAGCTCAAGATTGTGCCACACCTCTGGCAGGGGGAAGGTTACCGCCTACTGTAACTCACCCTCCAGTCTTCCTTTTTCCTTTCCTGATTATCTTCTAATAAAGTATTTTCAAAGGAGGGTGAGAAGAACAAAAGTCATATCTGAAGGGAGCTTAGAATTAATGCAGTGTGCAAGTCTCTTCCATTCAAATAAAGAACCTGCACAGAGAAGACTGACCCAGCTCATCAAGATGGTTAGTGGAACAACTTAGGTTCCAGTTGACCATCCATGATGTCTATCTGTAACCCATGAAATGCTCATTCTGCCTGCACTTAGCATACTTACAGCATTGCACTTACCATCCAATAGCCAGCTATATTGGGTGAGATTTTTCAGCTCATGAAGAGCCAGCCGAGTCATGACATCATCTGGGATGAGCTTCCCTTGGTCAATGAAAGTCTTGGCCAACACACCAATTTCTATAGCAGAGGAGGGAATCTGTAAGTGCATTTTATCCCATTCCAGGTCTTAGGAACTGGATGCCTAAAAAGTCTCTGGATGGCACATTCAAATGAAAATATGCATCATCAACTTTTATGATAAAAACGTTACACAATAAAATAATTTACAAAATAAATAGGCATAATTTCAATGTCTATTTCAAATTCTCCATTATGTGAAAATACGTAAATGTAAACATAAATATATGCAGAGAAAAAAAATGGAAAGCTACAGAGAAGTGTTAACAATAATCATTTTAGTATGATCGAAATTATGATTTTTAATTTTATTTATTTTTGCATAGGAGAAGTTGAGAGTTCAGAAATAATCCCTCATATTTACACTTTCAACAAGCACACCATGACAGTCCAATGGGAGAAAGATTAAGTCTTTTAACAAGTGGTGCAGAGATAACTGAATATTCAGACATAAAGTTCAACCTCTATCTAACACTATATGTAAAAATTAACTCACTATCATCAATCTGAATGTAAGAGTGAAACTACAAAACCCTTGCATTAGGCAATGGTTTCTTAGCTATGAAACCAAAAAGCATGAACAAAAAAAAAAGAAAATGGACTTCATTAAAATTAAGTCTTCATGCTTTAAAGAATATCATCACAAAAGTGAACAGATAATCCACTGAATGGGAGAAAAATTTTAAGTGATATATATGATAAATAACTTGTATGTAGACTATCTAAAGTCATTTCAACAATAAAAAAATCCATTTTTAAAATGGGCAAAGCATCTGAATACAAATAAAGAAATGGCCAATGAGAATCCAACATCATTAGATATTAAAGAACTACAACTGGAAACCACAATGAGGTAACACTTCAGATTCACTAGGATGACTATAAAACAAGTGTTGGCAAGAATGTTGAGAAATTAAAAGTCTCATGTATTGCTAATGGGATTATAGAGTAGTCAACCTGAAAAACAGTATGTAGTTTTTCAGGTTAAACAGTTATGTGATTGAACAATTCCAATCCTAGTATAAGCCCAAAAGAAATAAAAAAAACAGTCCACATGAAAACCTATGTGAATATTCACGGCAACATTATTCACAATAACCAAAAACTGAAAACTCAAATGTCCACTAAATGATAAATGAATAAATACAATGAGGCAATTTCATACAAAATTTTATTAACCATAAAAAGAAAAATACTATTACACTTTAGAAAGTGACAAATCTATAGAGTGAAAATGAAGATTAGTGGTTACCTAGTCTGGGAGTGTGGGAGAAAAATGGAAAGTGATTGACAATAGGAATACAACTTCTTTTTAAAGAAATAAAAATATTCTAAAATTGGTTGTGGGGATGGTTGTACAACTCTGAATATACTAAAAAACACCAAATCCTAAACTTTAAGAGGGTCAATTTTATGGTATAAAAACATAGTTCCATCACTAAGGCAATTACTGTACTGATAATATAAATCTTGATTTTTTTGTATGTGAATGTAGTTACATGCATAATTTTTTTCTTTTATCACTAGCACCTTTTTATTCAATAAATATCCACAATAGTTATTAAAATCTGAGGCCTGTAATGCTTCTATTGGGGTTTATTTGAAAGAAAAAAAAATAACCCCTTCATCAAAATCTAAGCAATTCATTTAGTACATTTCATATTTTTTACCTTCTGCCTCAAATTTAGCACATTCTTTACATGTCTGGTAAGTTTTCATTCCCTTGATTGCCTATACTTTATTTATTTATTTTTGATTGTCTATACTTTAATATTACATCTATATAAACTCATAAAAATACTTTTACCCATTTGATTAAAAAATTAAGCTATTGGGAACTTCCAAACCTACAAAACATTTAAAAAACTAAGTAAATTACTGAGGAAAGCTTATTTTTCTAAAGTTACAAACAAAAATAGGAAAGGAAGGTTTGAAAAAAATAGAAAAACTTAAAACCAACTTCTAACTTTAAAGATAATAGTCAGAATTCCAAAACATTGAAGACATTAGTCTGAGAAATGACTACATATGTTAAATAGCCATTTTAGCCATTTTTCAGTTTATACCTCCTTTTAAAGTCTGGTCATTCTTATAACATTACTGATGATAGCATTTTTCTTTTTTATTTTAATGGCAACCACAGTGCCTCAGTTTTGTTTTGGGTTTGTTTGGTTTTTTTTTTTGATGTATTTATGCATGCAAGAGCTGGGGTACAGGCAGGGGTGCGGGAGGTGAGAGGATTCACCAGAGACAGAGTGGGGAGCAGAACAGGCAGATCAACTGAAACACACTGCTGAGGGGAGCAGCGGGTGAGGCAGGAGATCTGCTCCTGCTGTGCCAAGTGGGTCAGCTCCCTGGCCAAGATTGAACTCAAGCTGCTGTGGCGCGCATGCGCCACAGTGCGGCGCTCAACCTGCTTTACCACCAGGGAAGCCCGCATTTTATTTTTCAAATAGCTATACTATTCAATAAGCTATGAATGACTTAATTTTTTTTTTTTTTTTTTGCATAGAAGAACTGGTGTGTAGGCCAAAGTTGTGTTGGGGGGTTGTGAGAAGATTCACCAGAGACAGAGTGGGAAGCAGGACAGGCGGATTTACTGAAATACCCTGCTGAGGGGAGCAGTAAGGAGGCAGGTCTGCTGCACCATATGTGGATTAGCTCCCTGGCAGGAGCTCGAACTCAGACCACATTGTTTATAGCACTGACACTTGGCCCCTAGGCCACCAGGGAGGTCCCTGGATGATGTAACTTATGTCGAGTATAAAATGGAGTCACCAATGTCCAGCATAAACCCACTTTGGGAAAGTAAATTAGACAGCACCCTAATGGACTTATGAAATAATGATGACGGCAGCATCCCCGAGGAATGTCCTGGGTGCACGTCTGAGAACTTATTTGAACATCCAGAGACACTGACCATGGACAGAAACAGAGTCTTCTTAAAAAAAAAAAAAAAAAGTACAAAGATGGCAACTGTGACACGAAGCAGAGCACACACTTATCTGTACACAAATCCATTTGTTGAGATGCTGCTACCCAATCCAGGCATTGGCTGCAAAGCGCTCTGCTCCTCTTACTGCTGGACACAGTCCACAGAGCTTGAACATAGTAAGCAACCACAGAGCACTCACCTGAACATTACAAATCTGAGTCTAAAAACACCTCTGCCTGGACCACACCAGCACCCTCATCTGCTTAGACTTTGGTTCCTTAACAACTGACTATGTTTGAGAATGTTTGACTTTGATATGAATTAAGATTTTTGTTCTTTGTTAATAGATTGCTTGCCATGTGGATCTGTGTACTCCCAGTTCACTAATTCTGATGATCAGGTTAGCCAGTTTTTACTTGATACAAGGTATCACCAACCATTTATCTATTAGTTTAATAAACTGCAAATAAACTGACACTGCAAGTAAACAAACACACTCATGTATAGAATATTAATTTGCTCACAATTTACCCAAACCAATCACCTCCTAACAAGATAAAACAACTTGTTTGAGCAACTATTAAGTACAAAAAGGGGTCTGACCAACGTATAAAAAATAGTTCTCTTTTGTATATGCTGAGAAAGGGCTGCAGAGTTAACCTAGTTCCTGCCAATACCAGCATGTTATATAATAAACAATATAAAACTTTACTTTCAAAACATGTTGCAACAAAACTAGAAGAAAGACAGGGAGTTAATTAAATGATAGCTTTATACCTAACCAAGGACTTTTAAAGAAAACCTTTCTCAAGTAATAAAGACTTGAGTTAACATAGTGGTTATGTCTGGGGGGCAGGAGATGTGATTGGTGGGGAACATATAGGGGCTCCCCAAAGTACTGTTTTGGTTTTGTTTTGTTTTTTTTTTGCCTAGTGATGGGTAAATGAGTGTTCATTTTATTCTTCTAACTATACACAGAAATTATAATACCTTCATGCATGGGCTATTTCACAATAATTTTATTGAAAATAAAAACCTCCCTCAACTATTAGTCTTCCTTTCAATCACTGCCTAAACTCACCTCAGTGCAGTACCAAGAGAGTTCCTTCCCATTCCAGGTCTGTAATAGTCAAGTCCCCATTCACTGTTTCAGGACAGAATCTAAACTGGAGAAAGGTTTAAAGGCACACCTATACTCTCAGGTGAACATCATAAAAGTTGTGTTAGACATACAGAGTCTAACTTTGCAGAGAATGTACTGAGTTCAACCCTCCAAATTTATAGATGAGAACAAATGAGATTCAAAAGGGTTGGCCATCGAGTCCAAGGTGTATCTTTGAGAAGCACTAAGCTACAGTGCAGTTTCTCAGATGCTGGGCAATCACATGGCAACCTTATAATATCTGTCATAGCTAAATGCTTGACATATGCTTGCTATATGTATGCTTACTTTAAAGTTATTCAACCTTTTAAATTAATAAGCAATAATGTTTATGAAGTTAAAGGTTTAGTGTGCTGGTTGTTTTTGAAATATGCATTGAAAAAAAACTAAGAAATTCTGTTCACCTAAAATTGCCTTATGACAATTTTATGAATCCCAATATAGGAATAGTGCATTATAAAAACAGTAATTGAACTGGCATAGGAGTTCCAGGTTTTCACTCAGTCTCTTAGTAACTGCAGCTTATTATTGAGCAAGTTCTTTAACCACTCCTGAACTCAGATTCCTTATTCTTAAATTAGAGTGGTGGATTAATGTCTATGGGTCACATTCAAGTTTCCTGATTCCAGAGTGCAGTTGTCATCTATGGACACTCCAAGTTTGCTACTATCAACCAGTTGTGCCCAGTGTCCTTTTCATAGCTGCTGTGATGACTTTAAACTTTAGCTATAAAATATATTGATGGATTATATAACACAGCACCCTCATGAAATGATAGTTAGGAATAAGTTGGCACAATCCTTCTGTAGATGTATCATATTTATAGAAATTCCACACTAAGCATTTATTTGAGGGAAATAAGCAGAGATGTTGCCAAACGTTCATGTACAAAGATAGTAATAAGATGATTTATTATAGCAAAGAATGATTAACAACATAAATATCCAATAATAGGAAAACAAATTAAAATTATGTAATCTTGATGAAATATCATTGCTTAATGGTGTGTGAACATCTCACCAATAAGTGAGAAAAAAGATCTCCAAGCAAATTTAGAATATAACAATTTTACAAATACATACAAATGCAACAGGGGGGGGGGGGGAAGCATACCAAAAACACAGTACCAAAAGTTGTGCTCAGTGAAATAAGTCAAAAGGCAAGAGAAAAATATCAAAAGTTTTCACTAGTAAGAGGAATATAAAGAAACAAACAAAAAACAGGACTCAAGGAAAAGAACAATTAAAAAAAAACAAACACAAGAACAAAAAGACAGATCAAAGCACCTTGAGGGATTGGGGGGATGGACTTGGATGAAAGCAGAAAGAGCACAAGGGACTGAGGTGACGGTGCACTGGTGAAATGGTGGTGGGAATTCCATGGGGACCATGACTGATGTCAAATATGTATAAAGAAATTTAAAAAAAGAAAGAAAGAAATAGAAACCCTAACCAAAAAAAAAAGTAAAAATTGTGGGCTATTTTAGTGGCAGTTTTACAGGTGGGCTTTAAAGTTAATTTTATAGTATGCAAATAATAATAGATGTTTTTATGGAAACAAATGAGAAAGTTTCAAGTTTTAAGCAAACCAGAAATTTAATGGAGTTTTGATGTTAAGTTCATTTTTAGTTTTGTGGTTTTAGAACAAGGGTAGTTTTTTTTTATTTTAATTAAGTCAGAAAGATTAGGAGAAAATTGGAAAACAACTGGGAGTACTATATACATTTGAAAAACATAAGTAAAAGCATAAGAACCGTAAAATAATTAAGAGGACTAGACTTTGATGTTTATAAACATATACTGAAATTTATTTGTATTTAATAAAATTTATCTGTAAATTTAGTTTTAATAAACTTGACCAATTTGTGTTAAAAAAAAAAAAAGTACCAAAAGGCTTATTATTATAGTTGTCTCTGGGTGGTGGAATTACAGAGGATTTCAAGGTAAGTTTTTCTTCCTTTATGCTTACTTTTGGTATCAAAAACACTAAGCAATCTTTTATAATAGAATACTACACCTCCCTTTGCCTCTAATCCAGTGGGAAATATCCAGTCCATTTACAAATATTTATTGAGAATATAGTCTTAGTACTGATACACACAACAGCTGTAATAACAATCTCATATGACACCTCCCTAAATTCCATTTTCTAGTTTTTGTTGTTGCTTTTAAAAATTGCCTGCTCAAGACTGAGCAGCTCCAATCCAAACATCTTTCCCTGTGATCTTCTCCCTGTCTCCTTCTATCTTCCCTTTTCATGTTGTGGAGTCAGAAAAAGGGCAGCAGATATGCCATGAGATGTTAAGGATAAACACACTTGTTTCTTAACTTTTAATATGTTGCATCAAGAACATTTATCTAGCAAATGAAACAATAGAACCTTTTCAAGAAGTTTAATAAAGTACAAAATACTTTATGATTTTTTAAAGATAAATATTAGAAGAGAAAAAAGTAATTTTCCAGGTAAGATGCTGAAAGAAATCCCAGAGACAACTAAAAGTCACTGGGGGTGTTCCTTTTTTTAGGATTTCAAATGTTATTATTTGAAACAAACTAACAAGAAAAGCCCACCTAGACATATTCTACACCCCCATAATAGGGGATTAGTTACATAAGTAATAGTAGATTCTGCAAATAGATATCTAAACAAACATTAAGAGAATGAACTGGGTTCCTGTGTTTTCATGTGAGTTTCATATTCCAGGTGTAAAGTGAAAGCAAACTGGTGCAGAATACAGATACTATGATTACATGCTGCATAATACATATACATGAATATACATTTCTAAAAGAAATAACATGACATTGTTTCCCTCTGAAGAATGGGACTGAGATAAGAAATGAGAGAGCTTTACTTTTCATTTTATGTAATTCTGTCCTGCTTCCAATTCTGTACCTTTTCAAAATAGGTTCTTCTTTGGTAAATAAAGATCAACACTTTTTTAAAAAATAACAAAAGCAAATCCTCACCCTGATGTTTACTAAAAAAAAGTATCTTAAGATATAATTTATGTAACATAAAATTCACCGTAAAGCGTACACTTTGTTGACTGGACTTTGTGCTGAGTTATAAGAATTTGTTTGGCATGAGAAACAAAACAATCTTTCACATAGCCAAGCACAAGAATAGCTTTCATGTCTAAGAAATCTCTGGGGGTATCAAAGATCTAAGCCAATTTTGTGACTGCACACTGAGCCTTCAGAGAATGGGGGAAAGATCATAGCAGAAAATCCTAGAGTTTAACACCCCAAAAAGTACTTAAAAAAAAAAAAAAAAAGCAAACCCTAGCAGGTCAAACACTAATTTTCAGGTGAAAGGGCATGTGGAGAATAAACCACAGCTTGATGGCCTCCTTAAGAGTGATTTCCTTTAATCTTTGAACTTCTAACGTGCCCTTACTTCCTAGTCCTTCCCTCATTAACTCGCCCCAAAGCAGCCCAGAGAAATCATAGGTTTCGGGGCGCAGTCGCTCGGCAGTCACGGACTGGGCGGCGGGAAAGAGATGCTGCGCCCACATCCCAGGGCCCGCGGCCCAGAGACCCGCACCCTCTGCTCTAGCCCCTTGGGCGGCAAATCCCCACCTTGGCGTCAGCGCACAGCCACCCCTCGAATCCCGGTTCCCACCTGTGCCCCGAAGCATGTTGTCTCGGAGCAGATCGCCGCTGGAGAGGTGCTTCAGCTCGAAGTGTTTGGTGATGCGAGACGACACGGTCCCCTTGCCCGAACCCGGGGCCCCCATTATCACCGCGCGCAGAAGCCGTGCGGGCGCCCCCATGGCTGCGGGAGTGGGGCACGAGCTGCGAGGACAGCGCGACTCGGCCTACCAGCGAGCTCACCCCGCTCCGCAGCCCCCGCCAGCAGGTTGGCAGAGCCTAGAGAAGGCGGTGGCCACAGCGCCCGGGCGCTTCCGGAAGTGAGGCGACGGCCACCGGGGTCGCCCCGCCCGCGCCGTAACGGGCTGCAGCGCCCGCCCCTAGGCAGCCCCGCGCTGGGCCGCGCAGTACCCGCCAAGTCGCTCCTCCCTCGCACCCTCCGCGCCCACCTGCTATCCTCCGCATCCAGGAGGACTTCAACCCTGCTCGGCTATCCCTACTTGCACCCCCTCCTACTCCCCTCCGGTCAACCCCCTTGCCCAGTCATGCCCTGCCCTACTCTAGGACCGAATGGCTGGATAGACCGCGCCCCCCTGGTGCACCACTGGCAAATCTGTCGCACCCTCTCCCTACTCCTAGCAGCCCCTTGGTTACCGGATGCCTCTCTTCCTCCCCACCAAAAATCTCCCCACCCCTCCCGCCAAACAAACCTCCAACGTACCCTTCGTCCTAATCCAAACCCGAGCCAGGCCAGTCGCGGGTGGATAGACCTCATCCCTCGCCAAGCTGCCCCCACTGCAACTCCTGTACCACCTCCTCCGCGAGGCCTCTGCTCGCGCCCTCCTCTCCACCACCCATGCTTCTCCCCTGGGCTCCCTAGGGTCACCAAATTGCTGTCAGTCTCAAGTACCCCCCATCCGCATTTCCTTCCTCACCTTCTTGCGTCCCTTCCCTCTTCTCCACTCCCTTGCTTTCTGTGCTGCTTTTTGTTGTACTTTTATCTGTGCAAAATCACACTGGGTAACAATGAGAACAAAGGCCTGCCTTTTTATAGGAGAGGAAACTCAAGTGAAATAAGTGAGGTACATCAAGTCACACATCTACTGAGGGGTGGCTCTCCTTCCACGATCAAACTTTAAGATTCAAAAATACCAGTTACTTCTACCCAGCAGACCCTAAAGTATTGGCAGCTCCTCAGTTTACGTTATTTGCTTTGGAAATGCATTGATTCCATAAACATTTATTCAGTGCCTACTATGTGCCAGATACTGATCTAAGAGGCTCCTGGGTAAGTTGTGAAAAAGAAAAATTTCTGCTTCTTCTAATTTAAAGTCTACTGGCATAGACATCATAACAAGAAAACAAAACAGCAACAACCAAAAACAGCAAGATAAATTTGAGATAATGCTACAAACAAAATTAAATGAAATATGAAAGTTTGAAAGCTAAGATAAGATTGTTCAGTACGGGCCTCCCCTGTGGCACTGGGGTTAAAGTCTCAGTAAAGACAGCTTGATATCAAGCTATCAGCAGCCAGTGCAGCATCAGTTCTATCCCCAGCCAGGGAGCTAACCCACATGGCTCAGCAGACCTCTCCTGTCTGGTGGACTGCTCCCCTCAGCAGTATATTTCAGTAGAGCTGCCTGTTCTGCTCCCCACCCTGTCTCTGGTGAATTCCCTCATCTCCTGCACCTCTGACCTACATCCCAGTTCTTGTATGCATAAATAAAAATAAATCTTTAATTTAAAAAAAGAGTGTTCAGTAAAATTTGAAGAAATGGCATTTGCACTGAACACTGAAAGAGAACAGAGATGGAGACTTGATACAAGCAAGAGGAAGGTCCTAAAACAAAATGTTTCCAATTTTCTGGGAGGAGAAACAAGCCAAACAGTTGAGTTTCTATTTCATCTGTGAAATGGGCATAGAAGATAGAATGGATTTAAAGTAAAAAGCCAGTTACAGAGTACGTGTTCAATAAACGTTCTTTTTTTATTAGTATGCTTTCTTTGTACTAGAATACTAAGCTAAGGTAAAAACAAGATTCTGTGAAAATAAACAATGCTATCCTATTTCACACATTTCCAAAGGAGTCACTCAAAACTGCTTTTGATTTCAAAGACAAATTAATTCAGAGAGAGACAGCCAGGGAAAGCTTGCACCCTGGTGAATCTGAGCTGGGTGAATTGAATAAATAGCACTGTGTTTAGAAATTTAATAGTTTGTACAAATTCATTACTAAGAAAGAGTGAAAATAAATGAATTAAACATTCAGTTCATGTAGTTAGAAAAAGGACATTAAAACAACCCAATGAAAGTAAAGGAAGGGATTAAGTAAAGAAAATATATAAATGAAAGGATTCAAAATTTTAAGAAACAGAAGCAACAAAGGAATGAAAAGTCTGGACAAGTATAAGTTACGAAACACTAGAAAACACAAAGGTGTGGAGAAAGTACTTCTAATCTGCAAAGCGGGGAATGTTTGAGGTTTTGGCTGCAAAAGAGGTCTGAAAGGAAAATTTGGCTCAGATAAATCGTTCAAGCAATGAAAACAGCTGATAAATCATCCTGTAGTTGGGGAGGAAAAGTTAAGTATTTTGGTCACATCAATCCACCCCACAAAATGTCAGCTAGCTGCAGCTTTGCTAAAGTTTGTTGATTACTAAGAAGTAACTGCCAAACTGGAAAATTTCCTGGCAACTAGGCCCAGGACAATCATTTCGCCATACACAGGAATTTGTATGGGCTGGTTATTCACTGCTTGATTTGCCCCAGTGTTAAAGACATTGAGTTCAAGTGAATACACTAGAAAGTATAACCATATTTTTTCACTGATATGTGGAATCTAAAAAATAAAAATAAAAAAATCTTATAGATACAGGAACAGATGAGAGGAGAAAAGGTCTGAAGTCTGAGTTCAGGTGTTCTCCAACATTCAGAGGATGAGGAGAAAATATTGAAAGAGCCTGAGAGAAAGAAATAAGAAGAAAACTAGGTGTGTATGGTTTCATAGAAGCCAATAGAAGAAGGTGCTTCAAAAAGTAATTAAGGGCCTCCCTGGTGGCGCAGTGGGTTAAGCAACGCACTGTGAAGCAAACAAGTTCGATCCCTGCTGCCGGCCAGGGAGGGGACCCACATGGCATGGCAGACCTCTCCTGCTGTGCCCGCTGCTCCCCTTAGCAGTGTACTTCCGTTGATCTGCCTGTTCTGCATCCCGCTGTCTCTGGTGAATCGTCTCACCCCCCACACCTCTGGCCTGTACCCCAGTGCTTGTATGCATAAATAAATAAATCTTAAAAAAAAAAAGTAATTAAGTGTGTCAAATTCTGAAGAATACTTAGAAAGGCCCCAAAAGAGAAGAAAGACTAGCCTACCACTTCTTTAAACATTATAAAAACAGTAGATTAAGATGAAATTGGCACACTAATACACAGATCAAAAAAACAAAGACAAATCCAAAAATAAACCTAATTGCATCTGGAAATTTAAAATGTGACAAAGGTGGTATCTCATATCAGTGAGGAAAAAGATTTCTTTATAAGTGGTGTGGGGAGAAACAGATAAAGATAATATTCTTTATTAAAAAATAAAGGAAAACCACTCTGGAAAATAAGCAAAAGACATAAACACACAATTCTAGAAAGAAAAAGAAAAGAAATGAAAATAAAGAGCCCTTAAATATATGAAAAGATGTTCAATAATGCTTATTAATAAAAGTAGAAAGTAAAACTAATTAAATTATATTATAGAATAAATCTTAAGTATCGGACTGACACAATTCTAAGACTTAGACCAAGTAATCCATTTACAAGGTAATGACAAAATAGGCACTCATATTTTGTTGTTGGGAATGTAAAAATTGTACAGTCCAAGGGGAGGCAAATTTTACAAAATTGAGCAAAATTTCAAATACTCTTCCATGTCATTCTAGAAATATCACTTCTAGGAATATAGCCTAAAGATACACTGCAAAAATGCATGTATATAGGTTATTCAATTAACACTTTATAATAAAATACTGGAAATAAGCCCACTGTCCATCCATCACAGAATAACCAAAGCAATTAGAATCAACTCACACACTGGAATATTATATAGCTGTAAAAACAAATAAGCTATATAGCTCTACCTAGAGCTGAGGCATGATCTCCTGTATGAAAAGCAAAGTGAAGGAAATGTACTACTGTTTAACTGAAGGGGGTAGCAAGGATATAAATATATCTTTATATACTTTTTAAATACAAGAATAAAATAAAAACAAATAAAGCACAAATTAAAAGTTTTGTTTTAAACAATACCAACAACCAAGTCAACCAACAACTTAATTGACTAGAGGGAGGAAGGAGTGGAGCAGAGAGCTAAGGATGGAGGCCAGACTTCTCAGACTGTGCTTTGGTTTGTAGATTTGACTTTTGTTAATTATGCAGCAATGGAAACAACAAATGTGGCTTTGGATGTGAAGAAAAATGAACCCCATCCACTGTTGGTGGGGATGTAATTTGTTGCAATCTCTATGGAAAATGACATGGAGATACCATAACAAAATAAAAATTGAAGTATCATATGATTTAGCAGTGCCACTAGTAGACATTTACACAAAGAACATGAAAACACTAGTACAGAAAGATTTATGCATGCCCATGTTCATAAAAGCATTGTTTAATATAAGCAAATTGCGGAACCAACCTAAGTGCTTGATCACAGATGACTGGAGAAAGAAATTGTGGAATATGTACTCAATGAAATACTACTCAGCTATTTAAAAAGATGAAATTGTGCCTTTTGGAAGAAAAATGAGTAGCTCCTGAAGTGATAATGCTAAGTAAAATAAGTCAGAAAGTGAAGAGCAGATACCACATGACTTCACTCCACTTATTTGTGGAATATAAATAAACAAAGAAAACAAACTGACAAAGCACAGCAAAAGTAATTACTGGGGCCTGCCTCGTGGTACAAGAGGTTAAGTGGCAGCACTATGAAACTTTCCACACTCACTGCAGCATGAGTTCGATCCCCTGGCCAGGTAGCTGACCCACATGGAGGAGCAGACCTCTCCTGTCCTGCCCTCAGCTCCCCTCAGCAGTGTATTTCAGTAGATCTGCCTGCTCTTGCTGCCCACTCCATCTCTGGTGAATCCTCTCACACACCTACCCCCACCTCTGGCCTGCACCCCTGCTCTTGTATGCATAAATAAATAAATCTTTAAAAAAATAATTACCAAAAAAAATTATAATAATTACCAGACTGTGAAAAATAATCTGGTTACCAGAGGGGAGCGAAGAGGATCTCTTAGAGGATGGAAGGGGATAGGACATTTGCATGGGAGTTTTGGTGGAGGGTGGGTGAAACATGTGCACAATGTGGTGGTGTGAAAATATACCCCTGACATGAAATAATTATGTAAATGGTGAAAAAATGTGAGGAAAGTTATGAAACAAGATTTAATTTTTTTAATTATTTTCAAAAGGCAAAGGCAAAATGAAACAAATTAACCTAGTTGTGTAATGACCTGATTCTTTTTTTTTTTCAATGCACTGCTCTTCGGATAGCTTGCAACAATCTGAGTAGGTTTTTACTCTAGTAGGAATAGGAGGTAACCCATTTTCTGAAGTTTTATATTGGAATTTTCCATACCACCTCACATATCTAACTCCTGCCAGGTGACAAATACCATAACATTGGCCATGGAATATACTTCCCTGCTTATTTTTTCCTAGCCTGAGGCATCATTTGTTCTTTGAGACAAAACTGCTCCCATCAAAACACTGATTTCCTCCAGAAACAAGACAGCATAGTATTCTTCTAATAATACCCCTGCAATACTGAAGCTGTGGTCCACTCAAGGTTTTTCTGACTCAGGAGCCAAGAATAGGGTTGTCATACTCTGTAAAGGGAATCCTCCTCCTTGAAATCCAAGAGTTCTCTGGATCTCAGGTTTTGGAGTTGCACATAGCTAAGTTTGACTTTCTCAAGCTGAATTATCTTGAGTGAAACAATTAACTTCTTTTAGCTTCAGTTGCCTCCTTTTGAAACAGGGAAAGATGGTACCAATCTTAAAGGGTCATTGTGAGCTTTAATAACACTATGTATTAAAATGCCAGGCATACACTAGGTACTACTCTTCCCTTTGCCATGTTCCCCTCCTTTATTCTTCTTTCTTCTATTTTCTTTTTAAAGATTTATTTATTTATGCATACAAGCACGGGGGTGGGGGGATACAGGCCAGAGGTGTGGGGGGGGGGTGAAAGAATCCACTAGACAGAGTGGGGAACAGTATAGGCAGATCGACCGAAGTACACTGCTGAGGGGAGCAGCGGGCACAGCAGGAGAGGTCTGCTGCACAATGTGGGTCCCCTCCCCAGCCGGCAGCAGCAGGGCTCGAACTTGTGCTGCAGTGGCTGTGGTTTGCTTCATAGTGCCTTGCTTAACCCACTGCACCACCAGGGAGGGCCCTCTTCTATTTTCATTTCATTCAATCCTCCCTCCACTTCTTCCCGTTATTAAACAAAAGGAATTAGACTAGAAAATTTTAAAGGTTCTCCTCAAGCCCAGAGACCCTTAGAAAAACTGATAAACTGAAACGCCTTTATACAGGGGCTTTGTGGATTAGAAATTCAAAGACGGATGTACTGGAAGTGTGGGTTTAGAAATCAATGGTGATTTTAAGTGAAGAAGAGTCTAGAATATAAAAAGCAATGGAGACAGGGTTCCTTGATGGAACTATTTTAGGGTTTCAATAATATTATAAATTCTGCAGATTTTTCCAAGGGAGGGGAGGAACTAGAGAAGAGGGTGGAGGGAAAGAGAAAAACTAGAAAGTAAACAGAAAGTTAAAATTAAGAAGTCAAATAACAATAAGTCTTGGTGAAGATGTTATGAAACTAGAATTCTCATGCAATGCTACTGGAAGTGTAAAATGGTGCAGTCACTTTGGAAAATAGTTCTGCAATTTCTGATGATGAAACAGAGTTTTCCACATAACCCAGTTATACTCCTAGGTATATATACACAGGAATTGAAAATATATGTTCACACACAAAGATACATGAATGTTTGTAACAGCATTGTTCATAATGAATAGAAAAAAAAATAAAACAACTCAAATGTTCTTCAACATAAATAGGTAAACAAAATATAGTGTGGCCACACAGTGGAATTTTGTTTGGCCATTAAAAAGGATAAAGTGCTGATGTGCTATATCACAAATGTGTTATGCTAAATGAAAGAAGTCACTTACAAATGACTATATATTATGATTTCATTCATAAGTCAGTCCAGAGTAGAGAAACCTATAGAGTCAGAAAGTAGACTATTAATTGTCTGATGCTGGAGTATATAGGGGGCAAGGCGAATAGGCTGCTAATAGCTGTTTCTTTTTGAGCTATGAAAATGTTAAAAAAAATAGGCTGTGTTGAAAGTTGTGTACACCTGTGAATATACTAAAAACCACTGAGACAGGGTGGGGAGCAGATCAGGCAAATCTACTGAAATACACTGCTGAGGGGAGCAACAGGCGAGTAAAGAGAGGTCTGCTGTGCCATATGTGTATGTGTTAACTCCCTGGCTAGGGATCAAACTCAAGTAGTAATAATGCTAGCGCTGAAACTTAATCCCTAGGTCACCAGGAGTGCCACTTTTGGTGTTTTTAAAGAAAGATCCTGTACAGAAAGGTGGGTGGAAGGACTTTCAAGAACAAATGTGCTCTTATCTGGAATTTTGCCCTTAAGCTTGTAATTAGTTTGTCTGGAGAACAATTCAGAATTTTCGATAAGCAAGTGAAAAGTTCTCAGAAAGCATTAATTGACAAAATGGAAAAAGAAAAAAAGATGAAACTGTTAAAATATAATCTACCCTAAACATCTTAAGAGTTTCTTCCACAAAAGGTCCACGGAGATCAGCAGAACAGTGAAATGCGGTAAGAAATGATCGGAGGTCAAGTGGAATGGTCTAAGCAACTGCAACGACCTAGTGCCCAGACTAAAATCAGATTGAGGGAAAACACAAGTAACACCAAGCAGACATCAAGCAACTCTTAGAGGGAACTTGAAATCGGAAGCCTGGTGATGTCCGGAGCTCCCCCACCCTGGGTCAAGGCTGAAGCTCTGTGTTTTGGTGCAGTACCTGATCTGCACAAAAGGAGGCGCCATGAATGTATTAGTCCTCCTGCTCCTACCCACCGGTAATGAAGCCCCTAGTTAAAAGACGTCCGTATTTTTACGCGTTTTAGTGCTTTCTCATTTGATGCTTACAATAGCAGAAAACTGAACGGAGTCCACATTTAAGCAACTCACTCAATGTCGGATGGTTAGCCTTGTTAAGTCTTTTGACTCCGCCCAATGTTCTTTTCACTCTGCTGTCTGGAGTAAAACAGGGTGGTCAGGTTAAGACTGAGAAATGACAAAGACTCAAGAACTCCCTGAGGAAGGGAAAGATGATCCCTCCTGTAGTCATTCCACATAACAAATAGCTTTTGGAGCACTGCTGCTCTTACTGGTTTTGAGATTGAGTTGAGGCAATTCCTAGTTTTCAAACATATAATTAAATTTAGTTTTATTGGGTCATTCTGTGGTCAGGGCCTGAGTTGAAATTGGTCAAGGGGAAGGAAGGTTATAAGCAGAAGTTGGTTGGGTACCTGTCACTTTTCCGGTTCAGTGTCTCTCTTCTCAGAGACAAGAAGACACCCAAAGTCATCCCACAGGGGCTACACATTGAGAAACCTCTCAGATGATTACTCTTGACAGAGGCTAAGAGGTTGTGTTGTCAGAGGTCAAGGGCACCTAGGCAGCCTCCCTTTGCAAAGAACCTGGTGTATAGAGATACAAGAGTCTCTGAACTAGTGCTTACACGCTTGGCCAGAGAATGTTTTCCCATACCATTGTATTAGCTATTAATTGTTACAATAAGTTTTATGACAATAACACTCATATCTTAGTGGCATACAATAAAAAAAATTTTTTTTAGTTGCTTCTAAGTCTATGGGTTGGCAGAGCACTCTCTGGTCAGGCCTGCTCCCTGATCTTTGTCATTTTTGACCCTGGGGTTAAGTTCATGGTTGGTGAATGACAGAAGCCAAAGAGCAAGCCAAACCTCATGGACATGTTTAAGGCTTTTGCTGTGTCACATTCATTAAAATTGTACTGACGAGGAAGTAACAGGCAAACGGGAATGTGCTCTCTATTAGTGGGAGCTACTGCGAAGTCATTTAACAAAGAACATAAATATAAACTCTAAAACATGGAGGGCATGTAGCACTGGTCTAATGTATCATAATGAATTAGCAATCTAACAATAAACATTATTATGAATAATGTATGTGTATAAAAAGTAAAATGTATTGAGTCTTACTATGTGCCAGACACTATTGTTAAATACTTTGCCTTTATTCACTAGTTTAATCTTCACAGTAACAGTTATTGTGATTCATATTTGTCAGCTGAAACAAGGCACAACAGGATTAAAGGAAATTAATGTGTAACATGTAATCAATAGTAATTAGTAAGTGGTCAAGAAGGGCAGTGACAATTACATTAAAAAAAGAACACTGTCCATTTCCTCTTTCCTTTTGTGTCTACTATTCTTCCCTGAGCTTCCCCTCTCCGTCCCTCCTTCTGTTTGCCTTTTCCTGGAAAATGATGACATCCTCACACCCAAGCCAGAACCCTTAGCATCATCCTGGGGGCCTTTCTCACTCCCTCCAGTGATTCAGTCATTGGATTCTACTGTGTGTGCCACCTTAACTCCCCTCATCTTCTCATCCCCTCTTCATAATCTGCCATCGCCTCCACTCAGACCCCTGCCGCTTCTCTCCCAGAGGATCCTGTCTTTAACCCTGAACCCTTAGCATTGTTGCCAGAGGGATTTTCTTAATATGTAGATCTAGTTAACTTGTTCTCTTGTTTAAAAGTTGCCTCATTTCCTGGAGCTTTTAGAAAAAAGCTAGGTCATTCAGTTTCTGACACTCCCACTCTAGCTTCCCACACTACTTCAGGTCTGTGCAGTCTCATGTCTTACCTTTACATATGCTGCACCCTTGGTCTGCATCCCCTGTTCCCCTTCTTTAGCCCATCAACTTCTATTTATCGAGTCTCCCCCTTCTAGGAAGCTTTCTTCACCCTATTCCTTAGTCCTTCTCTGTGTCACCAGCAAATTCTGCCCATTCTTTGTGGCATTTACCAGACTACATTACAATAATGGATTCTGCTATCTGCTTTGCCATCATTAATTTTTCTCAAAATGTGATGTGTGAACTCTCTGATTCAGTATCACCTGGAAAGTTCATTTAAAATACGTCTGGAACTTATCCCAGATTCATTAACTCAGATTTTATTGGGCAGATTGCAGGAATGTGCATTCAAAAAAATTTCCTGAGATGATTCTTTTATTTTTTTCCTTTTTTTTAATTAAAATATTTTAGAATTTACATATACTTGCCATTAATTGTAATCCCCATGTATTCCCCATCACCATCTCACCAGTACACCATCACCTCAGTCCCTCGTGCTCCCTCCTGAGATGATTCTGACTTGTACCAAGTTTAAGAAGCACCACACTAGATAAGGCAGTGACTGTGCTGGTGCTGTCTTGTGCTTCTAACATCCAGCAGAGATGGCACAAAACCATCACAGCATGAATGTGTTCTGAGTTGAGCAGCAGTGGTCAAGAACGCACATATTCCAGATGCCAACAGAGGGAGCTGTGTCAACAGAAATGCTCTGACCGGAAGGGGAGGGGGAAGGCAGGAAGTTTTGTTTTACTGGAATTACTCACATGCCTTATAATTGAATTTATTTTTCCCCACTGAGTTTGTCTACCATTGTCCCACTCTCTTGAATAAATTGATTTTCTGAAGCATGAAGACTTAGACAAGAAAAACAAGCGGATAGAAGCTGGTCAAGGAGGAGAGCTGAACAGGTAATGAAGGAGACAGGAAGGGTATTTGTAATTACCCCATTTCCACCCTGGATGATGAAAAGCTGCTCCTAGCAAGCATTAAGCATTGTGAAATTACCCAAGGCATTCAGAAGAATATACCATTTCGGCAAGAGGGTGGCACCATCCTGTAATTTCTGTTAGTCATCCACTGCTTCCTTTATGGACTGTCATATGCCTACATGACTAATCTTGTAAAATTGTTTGCCTCATAATCCAAGATCTGAAAACCTGAGTTTGCTCCTGGGCATAGTACTTGATTCTTCTGAGGTGTTGGAAGTGAGTTTCACAGTCAGGCCAGGGGGTCCACAGACAACTCTTTCTCCCTCTTCCAGCCTCCCTCTGCCCGCCCCACTCCCTTCCCCCATCCCTGGGCAGCCCTGTGCAAACAGCTGATAGGGCTTGTGTGGGGCACTGGGATGACTATCAGGCAAGGCCAGAATTAGACACTGAGCTGTTTTTCTTCCTGCAAGGAGCCTTCCTTCAGCCAGATGCCCTCAGGAGGAAAGGGGTGGGGGAGGGGCTTGCTGCCTTCCCAGCTCTAGGCAAAGGGAGAAGAGTGTGGTAGGTGCAATGGAGAAACAAGGCAAAATCCTTGTTCTCGGTTCAGTCTCAATTTTATTGGGAAGGCACAACCTAAAGGCAGTACATAAATTAAGGCAATTATCAAGTTTTGAGTAACCCAGTATAAACTAGATGGAAGTGCTTAAAAGAGCACAGAAAGTACAGTTCCCATCTAGCCTTCTTATTATTCCTTAAACAATGGATTTTAAAATTCTTTGGGTGGAGGGTGGCAAGCAAGGCTGGACCTTTATGGACTTTTCCTGGTCACAGCAGCAGACGAGGGCATCATCCTCCCAGGTCCCCTACATGATGTTTTATCAGCCCACTGTTATCTCTGGAGGGGTCAGTGGCCAGTTGGTTAGGGACATTAAGCAGGAGAACTCACATGGCAGATGTTCTTGCCTTTGTCCAATGTTCTCTCCCCCAATCTGGGAAGAATAGGTGATGGCTGCTCTGGCAGCACCAGTGTTCTTTGGCTGGACCAAGGACTGGGCCTCAGAGAATGAACTTTTTTACTTGCTGGGCAGCCTGAGTGATAAAGGTAGCCACACAGCAGGCCTGTCTCTCTCCAGGAAGTTTAGGGCCTCACCCTGATGACTGAGATGAGAGCAGGCAGGAGCAGGTTCCAGGGGCCACACAGTACCTGCTATGGCCAAGGAGGTAGATCTGATTCTGCTTGTCCACTGAGAGTGACGCGGAGGGGTTTGGGGAGCCAGTCAGCTGGTGAGCCCATCCTCTCAAACAAGTCCTGGCAGAATGTCGGATAGAAAGGATGCCAGGACTCAGCCTTAGGATGGCTGTGAACCAGGGAGGGGCTGACCTTGCTTTTTAAAGAGCTCACCTTCCTCACAGCAGGGAAAACACACCCTGCACATCAGAAAAAGGCAAATCTACTTTCTCCTGATGGACAGGAAATTCAGAGGGATAACACTTCTTTCTGGAAGGGACTCCACCTTGGGTGGAATGTAGGGAAGCATTCTACTTTTTATCGAAACCATAAGCAGTTCTGTGAGGGCCTCTGCTGGATGGGGGAGTCTTCATAGATATCCTCTTCTCTGTCCCTCCTGCTTAAACCTGCCCAGGATTAGAAGCAGGTGCTGCTGGGTAAGATATTTGGCCAGACTCTTTCTGCTCTACAGGTTTAGGGTCTTCCTTATCAAAGGTAAACTCAGCAAGCCAAGTTCAAAGCTGGGTTCTCAGTTGAGATAATGATTGGCCAACAGCCATCTAGAAGTTGGGTTCTCTCTGGGATAGCTGGATTTAAAGGAAGAGGCCACTTTAATCTGCACTCTGCTGGCTTTTATTGTGATCACAGGCCTGGTTCCTCTTCCCTAGAGGGTTGGGAACAGCAAGGGTCTCCTGATTCTAATTCTCAGATCTACTCTTCTTTCACATTGCTCATCTCAATCTGGGACTGCCAACTGCCTAATCATTTAAACCAGAAACTGGACATTATCTTTGATTCAGCCCATTCCCTACTCCTTCATATCAATCCTATTAACAAGCCTTATGATTTCTACTTCTTAACTATATCTTCAATATGACCATTTCCCCATCTCTCCACTGTCACCATAATAATCCAAACTATCATAACAGCTGCCTGTACAGTGACAGGAACCTCTTTAATGGGCTCCCCATTTCCTTTCAGGACCCCCTACTCCCATTCTACATATCACACAAACCTTCCCTGTGATTCTTAGCACCCAGGTAATTTCTTTCAGAGGGCACAAGTTACATTAATTTTGTTGTTGTTTACTTTATTGCCTGTCTTCCCCAGTAGACTGTAGCACCATGGGGCAGGGAATCTTGTCCGTTAGTGCACTGCTGGATCCTTCCTACCTGGCAAAGTGCTGGCACAGAGAAGATAAATAGTTTTAGATGAACAGAATTAGGCTGAACAATTTAGATTTGAGTCACTAAGTTAACACACATTTCACCTAAAGGACTGATAAAACTTAAGGATATATAGGAGGAAATAATAGAGGCAGCTGATGGACACTCATTTAACTCCACCTTAATAACAGCTTCCCAGTTGATGGGGGCCTAAATTAATGGCATAAAATTCAAGGGGAAGAGAATTTAAAAGAGGAATTTCCACATTATTATGTTGGCAAGAAGGAAGATAGACTTTGGTATTTTAAGTCTGGGGAACCAGAAATATTACAGTACTTCATCTTTTAAAAAAAAAGAGACTGATACAACTAGGAAAAGTCTCAGATTTGAGTAGAAAATGAATTCAGTTTTTAGACTGTTGAATTTGAAATGACTGTGCTCCTGAAAACAGCCAAACCGAGAAACTTTTTGATAGTTGGGTGAGTGATGAAATTGTTATAAGATTTATTACTCCTGATTATCGTATTTGTAAAGTCAGGGAATTGAAATAAATTCTATAACTCTAGCAGCAGAAGGAGAGTTAAAACTTTAAAAATCCTAAACCCTGTTAAACAAATTTTAAAGAATGGCCAAATAATCTTCAACCATAATTTTGTCACCTCAAACATGGTCATCAGTATAAATGCCATTATCTACTGAATATGCAAGGATTTTATTGTGTGAATATCAGTCATAACTTATTTTTTCTGCATTTTCTAAACTTTCTGTATTAGCATGTAGTATTTTTATAAATCAGAAAGAAACTAGGATACATCTTTAAAAACAAAATATAAAGACTTACTGTGTCAACTTCTGAATGAAGTTCTTTGGGGGTAAGTACTTGCTTTTATACACCAAACATGTGTAAGCACAGAAGTTACTGAGTTTTCCCAGAAATCACTGGAAATTTTCCTCCAAGAAGTACACACATGTCGATGTTTCTTGGAATTCCCTGCAGCTGGTTTCCCTTCTCTGGTTTCAGACTGGGTCCCCAAAATCATTCAGTTGGAATTAAACAATAAGTCTATTGTTCCAATATTCCTCCCTAAAGGCAAAATTCAGGGATCTGTCTCTTTTTTGTTATTATAATCCCAGATCTAACTATTAGCCATTCCTTTTTGATGTGCTTTTGATTTCTTAGAAGACTTTTCAGAAGTGTCTCTTATGGGTTTGCTTTACTGTGGTAGGGCTTGCATTTCAGCAGCAGCCAAATTGGGGAGGTAGAGGCAAGAGGTAGGGAGGGTTCAGTAGGGGGAGGAGAGTAGAGAATTACTATATGCCACATTTGGAGTCCTCTTGGTTATTTGGCTGAATAATAGTCCAAAGGTTAGGAACTGGAAAAAGAATGGTCTGGAATAATGACATTGGTGAATAGTGCAAAAGACTGAATATATTTCACCAGAAGGTAGTGTATTAGGGCTCTATAGCAAGAGGGTTTCATTTACTCACAAAACCAATGCATTGCAATAAAAGTGAGAGAAGTCAACGCGATATATAAAGAGGAACTGTTAAACAATTAGTTATGAGGAATGGAACATGGTGCTTCATGTGACATGAATTGTCATCCCTGGGGATTTTCAAGAAGCTCCAAGAGATCTACTCCTCAAGAATGATACATGCAGACTGTTTATTGTATAGAGCATTGGACTGGTCATTTCTAATAGCCCTTCTCACTCTAAAAACCAAAGATAACATGAGTAATTAATTGACCTATAATCTGATATTAAACACACAGATTATACCCATTGTTCTTTCCGTAAGACAAAAATCCTTTGAGACCTCTGTGCAGATTCAGAGGTAGGCTTTTCCAATGTCTTTGCCTGTATTGAAACCTCAGGTCACCATAATATAAAACCACATTTAAAATACTTTTTTTAAAGATTTTATTTATTTATGCATACAAGAGCTGGGGTACAGGCCTAAGGCGCACGGGGGTGAGAAGATTCACTAGAGGCAGAATGGGGAGCAGAACAGGCAGATCAACTGAAATACACTGCTGAGGGGAACAGCGGGGAGAGGCAGGAGAGGTTTGCTATGCCCTGTGGGTCCCCTCCCTGACCGGGGATTGAATTAGCACTGCAGTGGCTGAGGAAGCTCCACAATGTGGCGCTCAACCCATTGCGCCACCAGAGAGGCCCCACATATAAAACACTTTGATTTATTAGTCAGAATAGTTTAGGTTTTGTTTTTACTAATATGCAATCTCAAATCTCAGTGACTTAAAACAACACAGGTTTATTTCTTACTCAGGCTACTTGTCCATAGTAGGTCAGTTACTACATCCTATTTGTCCTTGCTCCAGATCCCAGCAACTAATAACTAGAAAAATGCTGGTCACTATGGCAAAGGGAAATAAGAATTTCAGCTTGAAGATGATACATGTAATTTGTGTTCTCATTTCATTGGCCAAAGAAAAATGCATGGTCACACCTAAAGTTGGGTGGACAATGAAACAAGATGCCTAATTGTGGATTTCCCAGCCTCTCTTGTTCTCAGGATTTTGCTTGGTGCCCACAGTTTCTGCTGGTTAAGCTAAAATGTAGGGTCAGGCAGGGGGTCTCCCACCAGGACAGAAATCTTGGTATGAGGATATCTGCTGAAAACATCAGGCAGATATTAGGGCCAGATTAGCAAAACCAGCTAGACCACCATGACAGAAGTTAAGTGTAAACAGGGATTAGAGATAGGATGTTTTGATCAGCAGCAACAGTGGAGCCCTCCAGGCCCCAGAGCCCCCCACCAGCTCCTATACACTGCCCCCTAGCTTATGCCAGACTATTATGCATCCCCAATACATATCCCCACTACTAACATTCCTCCACACACTTGCCCATGCCCCTGAATCTGCCTCCTTGGTGGCACAAGGGGTTAAGTTTCATCACTGTGATGTTATCAACAGTCACACAGCAGGAGTTCAATTCCTGGCCAGGGAGCTAACCCGCATGGTGCAGCAGACCTCTCCTGTTTTGCCTGGTGCTCCCCTTAGCAATGTATTTCAGTAGATGTGCCTGATTTGCTCCCTACTGTCTCTAGTGAACCCTCACCCACAATACCTCTGGCCTACACCCCAGTTCTTGTATGCATAAATAAATCTTTGAAAAAAAAAAAACAAACAACAAATAAACGTAAAACTGGCCATGGGGAAGCGCTACATCTCCAGATGTGAGCCCCTCTAGGTCACTCTCTCTCATTACTTAGACTTTGAGCTATCTTTCCTCATCCTGTGCCACTCCCAATGCTGTTGCCCTGCGAGGCGACACCTAATTTTAATGGATAAATAAAAATGATTTATAATATACTTAACACATAATTTATAATTAAGAAAAATTAGGTGTGAACGAAACTTTTGAAATGTTTCCTTTGGTTTGGAAACAATTTGTTATTAGTTCTTTTAAGAAGATTCAACATTGGGCCCGCCCTGGTGGCACAGTGGGTTAAGCAACACACTATGAGGCAAACCACAGCCACTGCAGCGCGAGTTCGATCCCTGCCGCCAGCCGGGGAGGAGACCCACATGTCGTGGCAGACCTCTCCTGCCTTGCCCGCTGCTCCCCTTAGCAGTGTGTTTCTGTCAATCTGCCTGTTCTGTATCCTGCTCTGTCTGGTGGATTCTCACACCACCCCCACACCTCTGGCCTGTACCCCAGTGCTTGTATGCATAAATAAATAAATCTTTAAAAAAAAAAAAGAAGATTCAATATAATTGCAGTTAGAGGACAGAAGGCTTTAGCTCCCAGAGTAAGATGTAGTTATAACTCATTGGTTATAGCTAGGAAAAGGCAGTCTTTAGAGATGAGAACTAACAAGAACGCACGTAAAATATTTCATATGTGTGGTTGAGAAACACCAGCCAGAACAATGGATTCTATACTCTATCTGGTCTGTAAGCTAGTCTTCACCAAACTAGAGAAAATGAGAAAAGTAAGGGTTATTTAGTTAGTGCAAGGCACTAAATGTTTATATTATCCCAAAGTTCACATGTTGAAATCCTGATCTCAATGTAATAGTATTTGTCGGTGGTGACTTTGGGAAGTAGTTAGGTCACAAGAGTGAATCCCTCAAAAATGGGATCAGTGCCTTTAAAGGAGAGGCCAAAGGCTAGCTAGATCCCTTTCTGCCATGTGGGAATACAGCAAAAGGTGGTCTCTAGTAAGTCAGGAAGAGTGCAATCCCCAAGAACCCAACCATGCTGACATCCTGATCTTAGACTTGCAGTCTTCAGGATTGTGAGAAATAAATGTTTATTGGGGTCTCCCTGGTGGCATAAGGGGCTAAGCACAGCATATGAAGCTATCCACAGCCACTGCAGCATGAGTTCCATCCCCTGCCAGGGAGGTGACCCTCATGGCACAGCAGACCTCTCCTATCTCACTCGCTGCTCCCCTCAGCAGTGTGTTTCAGTCAGTCCACCTGTCTGCACTCTGTCTCTGGTGAATCCTCTCACTTCCACCCCCACACCTCTGGCCTGTACCCCAGTTCCTGTGTGAATAAATAAATCCTAAAAAAAAAAAAAGAAAAATGTTTAAGATACTCAGTCTGTGGTAATTTGTTAAGGCAACCTAAGACAGTGAAGTTTTACATAAATCTGTTTTCATTTTAAAGGGCTATACTTTACTTTGAGATTATCTCCCTATCATTTTGGGGGGGAAAAGACAGTAAATTATAATTATAACAAAATTCTGTTTTGCCGCAGACCAGCTACAGCAGAAGGCCAGGTCCTCGAAGGATGGAACGGCGTCGGCGAGGGGGGAAGGGGGGAAGAGCACCAGACTTGCACGGCATTTGGTATCTGTCCTCCTGAGAGTCTCAGCAGGTCTTTATTTATACTTTACAAGCAAGCAGTGAGATTACCTCAACACCAGCGCAGAGCAGGCAGTTAACAAACATTACATTTTTTCAAGGACAGCTTGGGGTCCCGCAACTCCCATTCAGAATTTATGACACATACCATTTTGAAGTAAAGTTCACTTCTGAAACATATTCTTATCAGTATCTTAATTCACAGGCTTACTTATCAATGTTAAAGCAGACAAAGTAACTTTGTGTAAATATAAGTAAATGCTTTGTCTACTCTAAGTGTAGGGTAGACTAATAGCCACAAGGTCTAAGGTCAAACTAGTGTCAATACCTAAAAGCTGTAAGTCCCCAATTAAAGGGAAATACTAAAGCCTAAGTTATCTCTAAACCTAACAGTAGTCTTCAAAAGGAGGCACTAACTTCATTCCAAACCTAAAACTAATTGGGGAGTTTTTCTATGTATGATCTCAATTTAAGTAGAACAAAGGCAAAAGGGAGGAGGGTAGGGAGCGTCTACGTGACTCCTTTATCATCTGGAAAGTCTGGGAGACTGCCTAACGACTAACTTTTGGGTTTGTGAAACAACCATATTTTACTCCTCCTGGCTTCATGGCCTTTTTAAATTAGTGGCAGCATTTACCAGTCGTAAAGGTTTGTGTTAGAATAAATGTATCGCATCCATCTATTTCGTTTAACAAACAGCCAAATTTACAACTGCCCCCATGGATGATATTCCAGCAAACACGTTTTTTGTAACTTTTAAAATTTTAATTATTAAATCAGCCAAAACAAAAGGGAGTCCAAGGGGGGCCAACTGTGGAACCTCTGACTTTTCAGGGCAGTTCCCCTATGATGGGTCTTTGCCTCATGTCATAGTTAGGTGGCCCCCATCACTGTTTATCATCTATTAAATTGGCAAAAACTTGCCAATTTAATAATCTATGATTCTGGTAAGATTGTAGAGAAACATGTACTTTCACATGTGGTAGTTGGGAATGCAAAATAGTGGCATTCATATAAGGGAATGCTTGGCAATAGCCAGCAAAGTTACATATATTTGCATGATCCAGTCATCCTATTTTTAGAAGTTTCATGAACTGAACTATTTATTGCTACAATATTGTAATAATAAAGCAACAGTAATGCCCATTTTGTAGTGGACTACTGAATAAGATATAACCCATCCACACAAAGGAAAATGTAAACAGAAATGAGAAATAACTTTATATACTGCTATGGAGTGATTTTAGGGTATTTTTCTCAATTGAAAATCAACATGAGGGACCTCCCTGGTGGCACAATAGATTAAGCAACACACCATGAAGCAAATCGCAGTCACTGCAGCATGAATTCAATTCTTGCTCCAGTCTGGGGTAGGTGACCCACATGGCCTGGCAGACCTGTCCTGCCTTGCCCACTGCTCCCCTCAGCAGGGTGTTTCAGTTAATCTGCCTGTTTTGTTCCACGCTTTGTCTCTGGTGAATCCTCTCACCCCCCACGCATCTGGCTTGTATGCATAAATAAATAAATCTTTTTTTAAAAAAAAGAAAATAACATTAAAAAAATCATGTGCTATTACTTATCTAAGAAAGCATAAGAGATAATAAAATAATAAATTTATGATTATATTTTAAAATGATGAAACTTTAAAAAAGAAAGTAAGTCCTCTAATTAATCCCATATAGGGGGAGGAAAGGAACAGGTAAAGATCTAGAGATGGTATTTATATATCTCTCTACATACTATATTTTATAAATATGGCTTGTTTTATAAACTTTATATAATTATAAGATAAAGTTAAATTAAAAAAAATCATAAAAGTTGGAAGCAAAATGAAACAAATCTAACCCTCTACAGCAGTTCCTTGTATAATGTCATTTTGTTCAATGTGGTTTCATTACAATGTTAATGAGAAAAAATAACTTGGGCCAACATTCAACAAATTGACATTATTTGAGGACCTGTTTCATTATATGTCATTTTGCTTAGAGCCTCAGTTTCCAAGGATCTACTGACATTAAGTGAGGACTTACTGTATTGTACAGATGGCATAACAATGCAGAGAACTAGATTAAGTACTTTCACTCATAGTGATTTTGAAATACAATCTTTGTGAAATATAATCTAGAAATAAACATTTTGTGAACTGTTTTCTGTAATCACATTGGTAGTGATAGTATTGACACTGTTGTCCTGAGATTGTTTATGTTGGGGGTCTTTGATAACCAAACTTTCTACTATGAGAGTAAAGAGATAACAATTATGAAAAATAACGAGGTTAATTTAAATGCTTTGAATCCTGAATTTAAATTGAAAGCACCCATATGAACTCATAGTATAATTTATCTAAAGAAGAAAAAAAGTTTATCAGTTCTATCTACTGAAAAGTCTTGAAACAAGGACAAAGAAGCAAAGGGAGCCCAGTTTATAGCCGCTAGTTACTTCTTCCCACTAATAGTAATCAGAACTTCTTGGAAAAATGACTTATTCCAGATTAGGAACTGAAAATATACAAACTGAGCCTGGAACATCATATCATTCAGAAAAGCAAGAAAACTCTCAGGGAATACTTGAGTCATGCAAAAATTCTCAACAACTAAGTTGCGGAGTCTTCCTGGAGAGAAGGGTTAATCTGAATGTTATTAAGAACATTGACTGCAATGAATTGAAACACATGTAATACGTTTAACTTCGTGATATCATAAAGACTCACACACCCCAGAAAGTCCAGGGGACACCTTTGGGGAATTCTTTATTTTAAAACTGGTAGGTAAAGAAAAAGAAGCAGAGATCTCACTTCTGTGAACTACTGTATCTCATGCAACCAAATAACTGATGAGATGAAATTTCTCTTTATGGAAGTATTCCAGTTAATAAATGAAGATGAAATAATCAAAGTAGAATATTACTATTTTGTAATCTCTAATGAATTACATATTTCATTAGGAGGTAGGTAAATATCATTAATGGCTACCAACACACAGAAAGGGATAAATATGCCTCATGATAGTAGACACGTACATCCTACCTATAAATTGTCTCCTGCCCAAACAAATAAAAGACTGAATTTGAATCTTATGAATCTTTTAGATTGGTGATTTTCAGCAATTTATCCCTCCAGTAGACATTTGGCAATGTCTGTAGATATTTTTGGTCATCACAATTGTGAGAGGGGGGACTACTGGGACCTAATGGTTAAGGGCCAGGATTGTTGTTAAATCTTCCATTACCACATAGGACCACTCCCTATAGTGTATAATTATTTGACTGAGGGCCTCCCCTGGTGGCGCAGTGGGTTGAGCAACGCACTATGAAGCAAACCGCAGCCACTGCAGCACGAGTTCGATCCCTGCTGCCGGCCAGGGAGGGGGACCCACATGGTGTGGCAGACCTCTCCTGCTGTGCCCGCTGCTCCCCTCAGCAGTGTACTTCTGTTATCTGCCTGTTCTGCTCCCCGCTCTCTGTGGTGAGTCCTCTCGCCCCCCCCACACCTCTGGTCTGTGCCCCACTGCTTGTATGCATAAATAAATAAATCTTTAAAAAAAAAATATTTGAAAATCTCAATAATGTTGGGCTTGAGAAATCTCACTTTGGATCAAATAATTATATACATAGTGGACAGAAGAACCTGTCCAATAACATCTCATTGAGATCATGTGAAACACAAGAAAAATTAGTTTCTAAAGCAAATAAACTGCAAAGCGTAGAAGGGGTTGGGAGACAGTAAAAGGTAGAGGGACAAAGGGAGCGAGAGACAGAGAGAGAGGGCAAGAGAGAGATAGATGGAAGAAACACTAAATTAAAAGAGACCTATAAAACAAGCAGATTGACCCTGATTTACAAACTGTAAAAAAAAAAAAAGTTTAAATCTTTGAATAGTGACTGGATGTTCTAAATGTATTTTTTTTTTGAGATTTATTTTCATTTATACATACAAGAACTGCGTTATAGGTCAGAGGTACGGGAGTGAGAGGATTCACCAGAGACAGAGTAGGGAACAGAACAGGCAGATTTAGTGAAACATACTGCTGAGGGGAGCAGCAGGTGAGACAGAAGAGGTCTGCTGCACCATGTGGGCTAGCTCTCAGGCTGGTATAGAACTCAGCCTCAGTGGCTGATGATAGTTTGATAGCACTACCCTGCGAGCCTTTGCAGCCACAGCCACGAGTTCGATCCCTGGCCAGGGAGGGTACCCACGTGGTGCAGCAGACCTCTCCTGTCTCACCTGCTGCTCCCTTCAGCAGTGTATTTCAGACAATCTGCCTGTTCTGCTCTCCACTCTGTCTGGTGACTCCTCTCAGACCCATGCCTCAGGCCTGTACCCTAGCTCTTGTATGCATAAATAAATAACATCTTTTAAAAAACATATTAAGTAATTACCATTTTTTTGTGTGATAATTGTATTATAATTAAGTTTAAAAGATGGTTCTTTTAGATACTGAAAAATTTACAGATGAAATGTTATAATGCGGGCCTCCCTGGTGGCGCAGTGGGTTAAGCAACACACTATGAGGCAAACGGCAGCCGCTGCAGCACGAGTTCGATCCCTGCTGCCGGCCAGGGAGGGGACCCACATGGCCCGGCAGACCTCTCCTGCTGTGCCCGCTGCTCCCCTCAGCAGTGTAC
>JAGFMF010011403.1:2703826-2716453 GCA_019455555.1 Galemys pyrenaicus
CTGCTCTGTCTGTGGTGAATCCTCTCACCCCCCACACCTCTGGCCTGTACCCCAGTACTTATATGCATAAATAAATAAATCTTTAAAAAAAAAAAAAAAAGAAATGTTATAATGCCTGGGATTCCCTTCAAAATAATTTAAGATGGGTATGGATAGATGAATGTGGGACTAGATGAACTAATATTGACTCTGAACTAATAATTGTTGAATTGGGTATACAGGTACCTGAAGGTCAACTCACTGGTATGTAGAAGTCTGTACTCAATAAAAAGTTAAAATATTTCCATAATTTTTAAGTAAAATAATTGTGATAATAAATGGTATTTTTTGTGTCTTTTTTCTTTAAAAGATTTATTTATGCATATAAGAGCTGGGCCAGGGGTGGAGAGGAGAGGAGACAAAGGGGGAGTAAGTGCCTGTGAGAGGATTCACCAGAGACAGAGTGGGGAGCAGGATAGGCAGATTGACTGCAATACACTGCTGAAGGGAGCAGTGGGCAAGGCAGGAGAGGTCTGCCGTGCCATATGTGGGTTAATTTCCTGGCTAGTGATTGAACTCATGTTGAGGTGGCTGTAGATAGCTTATAGTGCTGAGATTTAACACCTTGTGCCACCAGGGAGGCTCCTGTCTTTTATTTTAATTAAAAGAATTACTTCTTTTTGTCAGTGTATTAGTTATGTGTTGTAAAAGGCAAATTATTCCAAAACTTTGCAGGTTCAAATTATTTACCTCAGTTTCTAACTTTCAGGAATCTGAGAGCAGCTTAGTCAGGTGGTTCTGGCTCATTGTCCTTTTTAAGATTGCAGTCAAGATATTGGCTGGGACTAAGGAGACTTGACTGGCTTGATGATCTGCCTTCAAGATGGCTCACTCACATAGTTGTAGACTGGAGTCCTCAGTTTTGTCACATGGCCCTAGCTATAGGGTTGCTGGAGTGCCCTAATCCCTAATGGTATGACAGCTGGTTTTTCTCACAATAAGCAAATCCAAAGAAAAAGCAATCAGGAGGCTGTGACCTCCTCTTAGAAGTCATACTGTTTCTTCCACTATATTTTATTCACTAGAAGTGAATCTCTAAGTCCAACCTATACTCCAGGGAAGGGAAATTAGGATTTACTTATTAAAGGGAATATTGAAGAATTTGTGAATATTTTCTCAATGGTAACAACTAGCTCCTTTCCCCTCTTCTTTTAGTAGTCTACGACTTCCTAAAGTAATAAAACCCTAGTCTCAGAAACCTATCTTAGTATAAAAGACTGCAGAGACAGGTTTCAATATACTGAGGAAATGAAGTATTTATTCTTGATGTTAAGGTGCCTTCTTATTATCAGAAGAGTCAGTCCAAGTGAAATCCAAATAGTCTATAATAAAAAATTATTTTTTTTAAAGATTTATTTATTTATGCATACAAGCACTGGGGTACAAGCCAGAGGTGTGGGGGGGTGGTGGTGAGAGGATTCACCACAGAGAGTGGGGAGCAGAACAGGCAGATCAACTGAAGTACACTGCTGAGGGGAGCAGCCGGCACAGCAGGAGAGGTCTGCCGCACCACTTGGGTCCCTCCCTGGCCAGCAGCAGGGATCGAACTTGTGCTGCAGTGGCTGAGGTTTGCTTCATGGTGCATTGCTTAACCCACTGCGCCACCAGGGAGGCCCATAAAAAATTATTTTTAAGAGTGAAAATATGTTAAAGCAATTTGAAAGAAGGATGTGGGTTTTTTTATTATTATTATTATTGTTGTTATTATTTTTAGGATGTAGGTTTTAGAAGGATGAAGGTTTTCAGTTAAGAAAGTAATGAAAGGTAGGTTAAATTCTGAAGGATAAATTCATTTGTAACACTCTAAAAATTCTCAATGGATTAATGGAAAGCAAATGTACTGTATTGTTACAAGTAAATAGATGAAGGCCAGCTCTTAGCTTCTCCCAAATATCAGCTTCTCCCAAATATCCCGGGGCTCATCATAATCAGAAACATTCAGAGTAGGCTGGATATAATCCTTTAGTTTTCTTAATAAGAAACCCTATCTTGAGTGAAATGCATGAAACAAGTTAACCAAGGACACTATTTCTCCTGTGCCTTCCAGACATTCACACTGATCTTTTAGCAACCCTTGGGTGTCCTATACTTTCTTTTTGCATGTTTTTATACTCAGTAATATGAAAGAATCTCAAAGTTTAGTTCCTGGAGCCTACCATAACAGAATTACCTGGAGAGCTTATTTAAAGACTAAAAATGTTTTTATCTCCCAAATCAGAAATCTGAGATGGCAGTTGAGGAATATGTGTCTTTAGTAAACACCTCCACCACCACCCCTCATGCCCCAGGTAAATTTTTTGTATGATAAAATCTTAAGAGTCACCCGATTGGCCTTGGATATCCTGAGAACAAGATCTGAGTCTTGCTCACTTCTTGCCTATCACCCTTTATCTTTGTACCTTTTCTGATGTGCTGAGTTGAAAAATACCCACACATTATGACATTCTAACTCCTCAAAGTCATGAAGAAAGTGGATGTGATGTGACTCTTTGACTTTATGTGGGTTTATTAGAGTGGCCATGCATTTTTTTGCCTCTCTAGTAGCTATTATCTAGTACATTAATTCTAATAACAGCACATTAATTTTCCTTAAGGAAATTAGTCTTCCTTCATGCTCCATTCTTAAATTTGAGAGGAAATGTTTCCACTTAATGTACAAAGGAGGTGAGCATGTAACCCAGGTTTTGCCAATCAGGACACCATATTCTCTTAGATGACTGTGACTGGTGTTGAAATAGGTATGTGAGTCAATGGGGTCCTATGGCAGATTTGCTGAGAAGGGGGCTGCTTCATCCTGGGTTTGTCAAGCTGATAGAACATGATCTGGGCTTTCTAATGAGCATCTTTGCTGTCACCGAATCTACATTCTGTATTTACAGACTTCTCTATTTTGGACACTTTGTATAAGTGGCATTACATACATGTTGGTTTTGTATGTGTGTGTATGGCTTCTTTCTCTTAGCTTGCTTTCACTATTTATCCATGATGTGGTATGTGTCAGTGTTTCATTCCTTCTTATTACCAAATAATATTCCTCTGTATGAATATATTTCATTTTGTTTATCCATTCATAAGTTAATCAACACTTAGATTCTGCTTGACCTTTAATGCATCAATAAATTCCTTTTTACAGTTTAGTATTTTTATAACTACCAGATGGGAGGTAGAAGTTGGGGAGCAAAAAAATAGGGGCACAAGGAACTATGGTGAAAGATTATAGGTTCTTAGTACTAGGCGTGGCGTGGTAGCAAACATCTTAAGAGATCTGAACCTCCTCCCCTAAATCATATAGTGTTGTAAATCAATTTTACCCAATGAAAAATTAATACAATCTTTAAAATGTGTTATTTAAACTAAAACAACAACAGTTAAACAGTTGTAATACAGATTGTTCTGAATCAAATATTGGAACATGTTATTTGATGAGTGATGAGTGTTATTTGATGGAGAAAATTAATAAAATATGGAAATTTAAGAAGTTTTAGAAAATCAGGGTTATATCTTTTATGTAACAGCACCACATTTGTGCTTTAGGCTTCAATTCATGTTTGAATTTTCACAGTTATAAATCATAATGTTTCATAATTATATATGATGGCTTCAAGATGGTAATTGGTGTTTTAAAAATTCTGCTCTGGGCCTGCGTGGTGTTGTAACGGGTTAAGTTTCAGCACTATGAAGCTATCACCAGGCACTGCAACATGCGTTTGAGCCCTGGTCAGGGAGGGGACCCACATGGTGCAGCAGACCTCTCCTGCCTCACCCCGCTGCTCCCCTCAGTTGTGTGCTTCAGTAAATCTGCCTGTTCTGCTCTCCATTCTGTCTCTGGTGAATCCTCTTATGCCCTGCACCTCTGGCCTATACTCCAACTTTTGATTGTGTAAATAATAAAATAAATCTTAAAAAATGAAAAAAAAATTCTGCTCTGAATGTTTACCATCTGCTCATTGTCCATTTCTCTTTTACTTTCATAATCAATGAAGATAGTTTATGTGTATCTGCGACTCAGTTTTCTCAAGCCTCTGAAAACAAGGACACAATCTTTCTCAAATGTTACCTATGCTTTTTATAGAAATTATAAAAATTATAATTTTTATAGAATTACAATTATAGAAAAAAAGATTAAATATCATGTCAATAAGTCTTTAAGAGTCAAGAGAAAGCTTTAAAAACATTAGTTATGGTTGTCTCTGATTGTAACCTAAATGTAAATGGGACACGGCCCGTGTTTTCCAGCTCAAAATGCTGGCCTTCTTATAATGTTCTCTTAGAAGAGGGTAGACCTCCAGTATATTAGTTTTCCAGAGCTGTATAACAAATGACCACAAACTTAGTTGCTTGAACACAATTACAGTTCAGTGCAGTTTAGCTGTGCTTCAGGGCCTCTTAAATTTGTAATCAAAGGTGTAGCTAGAACTTGGTTCCCATTTGGAGGTGCAACTTCTAAGTAGTCACTATAACTACTTGAATATGTAGATTTGCATAATTCATCAAGTTTGGGAAGCTTTGCTCACTCTTTCTTCAAAGAGTATTTCTGACTCTTTTTATCTCGTCGTTTTCTGGGATGGACTCCCATTATGTTATATTGGTACACCTGAAGCCATCCCATGTCTTTTTTTTTCAAGTTTCTCAAAGTGTGGTCTTGAGGTCAGAAGCATTAGCATCACCTGATTAGATAGAAATGTGAACACTCAGGCCTTATCCTATCCTTGGTGTAATGAAGAAACTGTGGGGATGAGCCCAGCTGTCTATTTTAACAAGCCTTATAAGCAATTTTAATACATGCAAAAGTTTGAGAACCATTGATTTGGATGGTTTTGAGTTTACTGACTTAGGCTAGCCATCTATCTTTTAATTAATGGAGTAGATAATTAATTATAGTCACACTTATTGAACTATACTAGTGACAGTTTTGGGGGTGCAATGATAAGGCAATATTTCTGCTGAAATGATAAGAAAATTTTTGCATTCACTGGATCACATAGTGTTGCTAAAGCACCAAATATACAGGTTATAAATGGAGCTACAACAGGGGATGTAAGACAAGTAGCAATGTAGTTGTGATTTGTTGTTGTGGGACCCCAGAGGAGGAGAACTTAATACAGGAATTCATTCTAAAACTGGAGCAGTGTAAGCATTGGGCTTACAGGTCTGGGCTGAAGTGAGAAAAGTCCATAAAACCATTATGGTTTAAACAAAGGAGGTGATAAGATGTTAGACTGGATGGAAGGGTGATATTGAGCAACTTTCTTTTTTTTTTTTTTTAAAGATTTATTTATTTATGCATACAAGCACTGTGGTACAGGCCAGAGGTGTGGGGGGTGAGAGGTTTCACCACAGAGAGCAGGAAGCAGAACAGGCAGATCAACGGAAGTACACTGCTGAGGAGAGCAGTGGGCGAGGCAGAAGAGGTCTGCCGCACCATGTGGGTTCCCCCTGGCCAGCAGCAGGGATCGAACTCGTGCTCCACTGGCTACAGTTTGCTTCATAGTGTGTTGCTTAACCCACTGCACCACCAGGGAGGCCCGATATTGAGCAACTTTCTATATGAAAAGTAAAGAACCATTTTCTACTCTGACCCCAAAATCAAATACCCTAAACAAGTACACCTTTAGCCTTATTAGAGTGGAATTATTTGTGAAAATGATTACAAGGCAAGGTATGTGTCATTTATCAGTTAGTGTGAAAGAATATGAGCAAATAAAAAACAATCGTAATGGACAATTCCAAATATAAACAAAAGTTGAGAGAAATATATCACAAATCCCCATGAGCTTACAATCCAACTTTTTTTAAAGATTTATTTATGCATACAATAACTGGAGTACAGACCAGAGGTTTGAGAGCGTGAGAGGATTCACCAGAGACAGAGTGGGGGAACAGAACAGGAAGATCTACTGAAATACACTGCTGAGGGGAGAAGTGGGCAAGACAGGAGAGGCCTGCCGCATCATGTAGGTCACCCCCTGGTCGGGGATCGAACTCCTGCTGCAGTGGCTGTGGACACTTCACAGTGCAGTGCTCAACCCCCTGCACCACGAGGGTGGCCCATTATAATCCAACTTTTTTTTTTAAGATTTATTTATTTATGCATACAAGCACTGGAGTACAGGCCAGAGGTGTGTGTGGGGGGGGTGAGAGGATTCACCACACACAGAGTGGGGAGCAGAACAAGCAGATCAACGGAAGTACACTGCTGAGGGGAGCAGCGGGCACAGCAGGAGAGGTCTGCCACGCCATGTGGGTCCCCTCCCTGGCCGGCAGCAGGGATCGAACTCATGCTGCAGTGGCTGTGGTTTGCCTCATAGTGTGTTGCTTAACCCACTGCGCCACCAGGGAGGCCCTAATCCAACTTTTGAGCTACTTGATATAAGAACAAATGAGATCCTGTAGTCAAGCTTTTAGCACAGAACCTTCCTCTCAGTAGGTTTGCAATAATGGCTTGTGCACCAATCAAGGTTCAATCAAAGAAGCAGAATCACTCACTAGAGCTTTATTATAGGGATTTTGCCTTATGCAATTGTGGGGACTGGGTATATAGCTTATGTGAGGCTTTTGTCTCTGTGCCTGGAGATAGAGCGAGAGTCAGCAGGATGAGTTAAACCGATATTCATCTCTCACTGACTACAAGCCTCAGTCACATTTTAGTGATGTGAGTGACTAGCAGAAGATTAGTGCCCTTGTCATGGAGTCATGTAAATATATATTTGGCTCAGCACTTGGCATTTTTCAAGTAGGAGCACATAGAGGCGCTTGAGATCTGGCTGCTTCCCCATGGCAGAAAGGTCAACATCAGATAAGTATGTGAGGTGCAAGAGAGTAATCTACCCCATTGTGACCTTTAACACATAAAAGAATGTGGCTGTGACTTCACTTTTGCCTTCCAAATTTCTTGCAAGACGTTTCTTGTGGTTTGCTGACCCAGAACTTCAGGGAAGGGAATTCAGGGATGTGCATTTTCTGTTATGTATTACTGTGTAACAAATTACCCCTAAAGCCACAAATTAAAACAGTAACAATAATTTATTTAGCTCAGAAATATGCAATTTGGGCAGGGCTAAGTGAGGATAGCTCATCTGTGCTCCATATGGTGTCAGCTTGGGTGGCTCCAAAGACTGGTCAGAAGCTGATTGGGGCCGGGAATCATCTGAAGGCTCACTCACTCCCATGTTTGGTGGTTATTGCTAGCTGTCAGCGGTAACAGCTGGCACTGTATGTGTGGTCTGTGTAGCATGGCAGCTTCACAGTAGCCAGATTTCATTGGAGGTGTAGGGTTCTAAAAGTATTTGATGAGAGAATGAGAGAGGGAGAGGGAGGGAGAGAAGTAGGGAAAGACGGAGGGAGGGAGGGAGATAGTTCCTTTCTGGTTTTGTCATTTTCTAGCTATATCACTTTAAGTACGTCATTTGTTGTCTCTGAACCTCAGTTCTCAAATTCTAAAAATTAGGACTTAAATTTTGAGGTTGCTGAGAAGAAAACCCTGACACAATAATTTGAGTGAAAGTAGTTTATTAGGAGTTAATATCAGAAACTATCAGAAGGGCTTTGGGAAGGATACAGGAAAGGAAACTAGTGAAGGGTATTTAAGAAAGCACCTTTGGGCAACTGGAGCTTAAAACCTCTGGGGTAACACTACAGCATCTACATCTTAGCACTATCTCATCCTGGCGTTTGAGGGAGCTGGGGTATTCATAAATCAACCCCCATTGGTGACTTTGGGGGCTATTAATTTCCTACCACCTTTGGTCTGCTGATTTTACTGCAGGTGGGAAAACTATCCCTTCTCTGCACCCCCCCCCCCAAGTCACATAGATGCTGTTGTAGGAGATTTAAGCAGGTTTGCATTGAAGAGTGAAAGGATAAGAATAGAGCACTGAATGGGTTGTTCTAGAAAGCTGTTTTTTAAAGGCCTTTGGCAATAAGATGATATACAAAACAAATCCACTCCTCCTGTGGTGAGCTGTCTCTCCTTTGTCATTCCCCATAGCAGGATCTAAGGGGCCCTAGTACCTCTTGAGGAGTGTTGACTCCTCTTCTTACCACCAATATTAACTTCCTAAAAGGCAGTCACAGTCTCACGAGGTAGCAACCATATAAATGGACTACCCATCTCATTGAACTTCAGGATAGATTTTTTTTTAATTTACCCCATCTCTAACAATCTGTTATTTTATTCAGACCTCACTGGTGGTTGCTCATAACTAACTCTTAACCCACATAAGGCACATAAGGCTGGCTACCTTTCGAATATTTTGTTGGGTAGTATTTTTACTGGTATTTATTTATTTTGGGTAGAATTGTGGTGTCAGCCAGAGATGCAAGGGGTGTGTGTGTGTGTGTGTGTGTGTGTGTGTGTGATGACAACTGCCCGACTTTGAGGTACCTGAGATGGGAGGATCTGACTTTGCATGACGCACAGTGAATGGAAAGGGACAGACAGAGAAGAATGGGGCAAAACTTAAGATCTCATATAAAATAAGCAACGGTCTAGTGTCCTAGTACTTGAGTCCAAGTGTAGACTGCCACTGCCAGCTTTGCAACGTTCCTGTAATCTTGCCGTACGGGTAAGATGGGGATGGCACTATCTTTCAGGGCTACAGGGGAATGAGAGGACAGCGCTTACGGCGCACTTGGCCTGGTGGCTGCAACAGAGTGAAGCGCCAATCCAGTTTTCTCCTTTATTCAGAAAAAGGCAGGGGAGATAACATCCACATCCCAGTGGTTGCCTTAAGTAGGAAGGCTAAGTACCGGGCAAGTAATAGGCACGCATATCCAGTCCGTCGCCTCCCATTGGCCCCCCCACCGGAAGAGACCCCGCTGAGACTGATCCACCAGCGGAGCCTCACAGCTTGGGCTCCCCCGCGGCCCACACCACCCGCCCAACAGCAGCAGCCTCCAGCCGCGCACTGTTGCCGGGGCTGGAGCACCGCCCAGATCCAATGTGGACCAATAGCAGTGCTGCCCGGGCACCGCCCAGCTTCAGCGATAGCCAATGGTGGCGTGGCGAGGGCACCGCCCTGCTCCAGCGCGGGCCTATAGTGGCGTGGCCCGGCGCGGGGGCCTCCCCAACCCTGGCGGGTAGGCGGTCACCGGCTCCGCCCCGCTCCCCTCTGACCCGGTGTCTCGTCTCTCCGTCTTCCTGTTCCAAACCACGTGGACGCGCCGGGGGCTGCAGGGTTGCGAGAGGGAACCCCTGTCCTTACCGCTTCTGCCGCCGCTGCAGCTGGGGTCGCCGCCTCCACGCCCGTCCGAAGTCGCAGCGCCCGGGCCGCGCGAGCCTTTGCTGAGGGTGCGCACATGGCGACCCAGACGCACTCCCTCAGCTACGCGGGCTGCAACTTCTTGCGCCAGCGTCTGGTCTTGTCCACCCTGAGCGGGCGCCCAGTCAAAATCCGAAAAATTCGGGCCAGAGACGACAACCCGGGCCTCCGAGGTAACTCGGGGCGGGCAGCGCGCTGGGCTGAGGGGAGACGGAGCTGAAGCCCTAAGGGCCGGCACGGGAAGCCTCTGGGTCCCGAGGCGCTTTTGGAGGGCGAGTAGCGGGGCGCCCCTACGCCAGGACGCGCCTGAGGCTGGGGGGGGGGGGGGGGGGGGGGGGGGGGGGGGGGGGGGGGGGGTCGGACCCGGAGGGTGCGTTAGCTGCGCTCAGTGCTGGCGTCTCCCGGGCGTTAGTAGTAAACAGCTGCACGTTTTCCAGCATTACGTGTGACTTAAAAAAAAAAAAAATCACAGGCATCGCCCCACGCCTTTCTTTCTTTCGCTGTAAACCTCTCAAAGGAGAAAAACAGTTTATTAATCCGAAATGTGGTGAATGGACAGATACAATGATGGAGAGCGATTTGGAGAGAAAAGTACCACTGGATGGTTACGTGCCTTGCCCCATAACAGGTCTCAGAAAGCACTTGCCCCCTTGGACACTAGCGTCCCTGTCGCCATGATTTCTCGACTGCCCTCACAACTCTCTCTCCTTGGATGGATTAAAGAATTTTAAAAATTCTGTCTTCAGCCATGACTGTGATTGATGTGCGTATGACAGGAGCTTGGGGATAAATTTTAACAGTCATCGGCCCAGTTGTTTTGACTTTAGTAAAGGGTGTTGACAAGCGCTGATTTACAGCCTTCCAAGCTCCCCTTTTACCCTGCAAAGGAAGCTAGATTAAAAATAGACCCCATTTAAAAATCTAGTTAAATGGCGGCGATTTTCAGCTGGTCCCCTGGAATAAGACACATTCATTTAAATGCTTCTCTGGTTATCCCAAATTAGGAGACTTGGTTAAAGAAAACAGGAAAACCTATCAGCAAATTGGAGAAGAGAGTTTGTGGTTGGTTCTGGAAGCTCTCTGGGTCATGGCGATTTGTCTAACTTTGCACTGGCTCTTGTGTTAGGTGGTCAGCACATCTTATTATCTATCTAATGAATTTTTTTGAGAATTATATTTCTGCCTCTGAATGGTGATTGGTTGCACGTAAAAGCACAATGCCATGTCATTGATGGAAATGGAAAGTTAGGAGGGAAAGAACCAGAAGACTGTCCACAACGTGGAGAGGAGTCTGGTGAGAGGATAGGAAGGACTTGTGTTGGTACATTGTTCCTGCTCTCAATCAAAAACATTGAGGAAGTTAAGGAGAGGTAGTGAGCATAGTTTATGCCCAGTGTTCTTGACATCTGATGCCGTATATTGAGTCTGGCCTTTGGGCAAAGGAATTGCTTGATTGTTCTACTCTGAGGCGTTGCCTTAACAGTTAGGTCTTCTCTTAATACCCAGATTATTCCGAGAGAACTTTTCCTAGCTGGATATGGTAAGACTTCTGTGAATATGTCATAGCTTTTTTTTTCAAAATTAAAGGAATAGCAGTACTTAGACTGGTTACCAGGGATTTCTAAAAGAGATCCATTACTGGTGAGATACAATTTAGTGTTTGTTTCTAGACAGGTGCCCGCCAAACTAATGTTTAACCTTCTAAAGAATACTTCCCTCTCTTCCTTCATCTCTTCTCTGTCACATTCATGAATTCCCTTAGCCACTTAATACTTCACTGAAAGGATGCCAGACTAGAATGCCTGTGGGCAGTAGTATTGTTGACAGATATATTGGTATTTCACAAGGACCACTATGTAGAGCCTTATTTAATTCACCGTATTAATATATACTGGGTTCAAAAGAGACTTTGTGCCAATTTCAAGATCTCAGGACTCTTATAGATATTTGCTTAATTTCTAGATATGTGTATATCAATGAATTCATAGGTACATGCGTATGTGTGTACTATGAATATGTATGTATGCATTCCCATACATACATAAATGCATGTAACCCGTGACACAATATGTGGTCATAGTCAAACAAGTTCTTGATAGTTTGATTGAAGATTTAGCTGTTTGCTCTTTCACCAATCATTTATCTCTTTCTGACTTTCTTGACTCAGATTCTCAGAGTTGAAAAAACTCAGAACATAGCCAATAAAATCTTCAGCTTAAATACAAGAATTGCATCTCTTGAAGGAACTTGCTTAAATATCCTTCCTGGTGTATGCTTTGAAGGGTGGATGTGGTGCTAAGGCTTTGGGCCTCAGGAGCAGTCATTCAGAAAAAATTTATTTATCCCCCTAGTATGTGCATACTCTGTGGGGATATAAGTGTGAGAAAGTGGTTTCCCTGAGGGAGTAGCTTGTGTATCTTGAAATAGGAAGACCTGAATGTTGTAAAGGGGCTGGGTGGAGTTAGAGCAGAGAATTCCTAGGAGGTTCTGAAGGAGGGCTTTCTGGATGTGTCTGATCTGAACAGATGGGATTGAGATAGTGCTTTTGAGAATAAAAGTTTTTTGTTAGGTTGAGATAAAACCTTTATTTTGGCATGGTCATACTTGTTCAGAGTTTGATTTCTATTTGAGTGCTGGTTCTGCCTTTTGCAATTAGTTCTTCGACCTTGGGCAAAATATGTAATAATTTTGAGGCTCAGTTTTGCACCTATAAATTGGGCTTATTAGTACTGCTGATTTTATATGGTTATTGTGAGGATTAAATGTAATATTTCAGACTGCACTGAACAGTGCCTGGCATATATAAAGGATAAATGTTAGCTGATTTTGTTATTATGTAAATTTTATCCACTGGATATAGTTCTGCTCTCAGGCACCCAAAATCTGTTTTTGTTTATGTGTGGAAACCTTTAAAATATTTTAAGAGAAGGATGCCTTCTTTTCTGTTTAAAGTTTTTCTCCTTTAGTAAAGTAGTGTCTCTCAAATATTTGTGTGCTGTATGTATAATGTAGTGGTTCTAATCCAGGGCATTTTTTCTTTTGTGGGGACATTTGGCCATGTTTGGAGAGATTTTTGCTTCTTCACAACAGGAGGCTGCTCCTGGCATCTGGTGATGTACTGGACAGCTCCCCACACAAAGAATCATTCTGTCCAAAGTATCAGTAGTGCTGCTGTTGAATATCTGGCCTATGGACTTAATTATTAAGCCCATTTCTCCCCCATATTCTTTTTTTTTATTTTTTTAAAGATTTATTTATTTATGCATACAAGCACTGGGGTACAGGCCAGAGGTGTAGGGGGGTGAGAGGATTCACCACAGAGAGCGGG
>JAGFMF010011403.1:2716558-2834301 GCA_019455555.1 Galemys pyrenaicus
ACACTGCTGAGGGGAGCAGCGGGCACAGCAGGAGAGGTCTGCCACACCATGTGGGTCCCCCCCCTGGCCGGCAGCAGGGATCGAACTCGTGCTGCAGTGCTGCAGTGGCTGCGGTTTGCTTCGTAGTGCGTTGCTTAACCCACTGCGCCACCAGGGGAGGCCCTCTCCCCCATATTCTTAATGGTTGGGAATAGCATGTGTTGTATGGAGAAAATTGTTTAAGGATTCAAAATGGGATGAGACACAGGTCATGCTGACTTCAGGCATATAAGTTAATATATTACATAAAACTACCTCCTTCCAACACAGAGTGATTGTAAATAATGAGAAGAATCCAAACCCCAAAGAAAAATGACCCTGGAATGGTTTCTGGATTCATTGCAGTCACACGTGTAGTTTTTGCTTCACCCTTCAGAAACAGAACGTTTATGTTGTCTTGTTAGACTTTTCTATTAGTGAGGAGTAAATATTTTTGTTGTTGCTACTGTTTTACTGAAGGTAAAAAAAACCCTGAAAATATAGTTAAGTAAGAAGTTGATTGTTACTGAGTGGCAAGACTAGAAAGAGACTGCAACCAAGCGCAGTGTGAAGGACCTCTTCTCATCTAACTGTGTGCTGGAATTTGGGTGTTCCTCATTTTATTATAATCCTGGATTTCATGAGGGCTGTTTTTCCAGCTTAGGCTGAGTTAACAATTTCTGGGTAAGGCGAGGTTCAAAAGGAAAGAATTCCATGGAAAGATAACTGTTTAAAGTGAAAATATGAACTGATGGACTTGGGGAAAGAACAGGTTTGGCAGTTAGGACATGGGTGGGTGTCACATGACTAAGCCTGTCTATTTTCCCCTGTGAAATTGGAGAAAGGAGCTGTTTGGTCCTGTGGGAGTGCTTGCCCATGGCTTACACAGATGAGATTATCAGTGTAGTTTTAATCAGAAGAGCCCTTTAAAGTATGCAAAGGAAACATGCTCCATAGAGGTCTTTTGAAAGGTAAAACACCTTTTGGTAAACTGATGCATTGTTTTGGGGATAAGTTTCACTGCTCATAAATTGGATCTTCTAAAAGGAGGACTGGAAAGGAAAACTCTGGTTTTTCTTCTACTCTTTGATACACGTGTGTTATGCAAAAAGTTCTATTTCCCTCCCAACCCCTCTCCCGACAGGTCTCCAGTTCTAAACAGACACCAAATGGTTGTTCTACAGATGTAATTCAGTTCTAATCCTTAACACTGTGGCAGTAGCATCAGATCCTGCTGGTTAAGGGCTCAGTCCCAGAAGACTGCCCGACACTTAAGATGCCAATCACAAGTCCCAATCAGAGGTCTGGATCACTGGCTATAATACAAATCAGCTCCTACAGTTCCCTGCTTGGGTTCCTTTAATTTATTACAATGGCTCACAAAGGTCAGGGAAACATTTAACTTTACCAGTTTATTATAAAAGTCGTTATAAAAGATGGAACTGAAGAGGCACATATGGCCTGGTCTGGAAGAGTCCCTAACCAGGAGCTTCTATCCTTGTGGAAATCACCCTCTCAGAATGTAGATTCCTTTACCAACCTGGAAGTTCTCTCCTTTTTCAAGAGTGTTTGTGGGGCTTAATTTAGACTTGTCTCCCAACTCCTCATTAGTGGGTAGGGCTAAAAGTTTAAAGCCTCTAATCATTTGATCTTTCTAGTAAATTATTCTATTTTGAGACTCTCTAGGGGCCTCAACCTAAATCTACGCATCAATGTGAACACAGGTGTGCTCAAAAAGTAATTATTATAATTATTATTAATTAAGTGTAATTATTGAAAGACACATCACTTGAACTTGACAAGGACTATTAGAGCTCTGTGCCGAGAACTGGGGACAAAAACCAAATGTTTGTTTTATCACAATGATGTACCTATGTTTTACTTCAGTGTAGTCTAGGACTCAAAGTTATTCATAAGAATACTGGAGTTAGGGAAGACTTGATGACTATCCTAATGATAAGTATAGATTGAATACTTAATTTTATTTTATTGATCGAGAACCTACCCTCTTAATACTGCTAGTCACTGTCTTGACTCTTAAGTTTCTCTCCATGTGATGACTAATCGCTGTCCAAAACAAGGCACTGATGTTTTTAAATACAAATACCAAGAATTCTAATGTTCTGTTTTCAGAAAGCTGTAAAATGTTATTCTGGATGGAACTAGGTTACTGTTTTTAACTATTCTCTTCATTTTAAGATAATCATAGATTCACATGCAGCTGTAATAAATATTACAGAGAACATGTCTATATCTTACCCAGTTTCCCCTAGTAGTCTCATCTGGAAGAACTGTCATACAGTACCACAACCAGGATGTTGATATTGACAAGACTGAGGAGAGCAGACCTTCTCTCTCTCTCAGGGGCTAGCTGTTGAGTATTTCTACACTTGAGTATGTTAGTGGTATATAATTTTTTAGATGTTTTTATTCAGGTCTTTTGATCAAGTTAAGGAAGTTCCCCTCTGTTCCTGTTTTGCTAAGAGCTTTTTAGAAATTATGAATGAATGTTGTATTTTGTCAGATGTATTTTATGCACTAATCATCAGATGATTTTTCTTCTTTAGGCTGTTAATACTGCTTTGATTGTTTTTCAAATATTGAACCAGTCTTTCATTCCTGGAAGGAACCCCACTTGGTTATAGCATGCATTTCTATAGCATGCATAACCCCACTTGGTTTTATATCTATATCTATATCTATAGCAATATATACTTATATATTTCTATATAAAACATTTATATATTTCTTTATATAAAAATATATATTATATACTAGCTAAATTTTATTTGCTACTATTTCGTTATGAATTTTGGGTATAGGGCCTCCCTGGTGGCGCAGTGGGTTAAGCAACACACTATGAAGCAAACCACAGCCATTGCAGCATGAGTTCGATTCCTGCCTCCGGCCAGGGAGGGGTCCCACATTGTGCAGCAGACCTTTCCTGCTTCGCCCACTGCTCCCCTCAGCAGTGTGTTTCAGTCAGTCTGCTTGTTCTGCTCCCTACTCTGTCTCTGGTGAATCCTCTCACCGCCCTGGACTCTGGTCTGTATCCCAGCTCTTGTATGTATAAATAAATAATCTTTAAAAAAAAATGAATTTTGGGTCTACATAAAGGAAATATTGTCCTGCAATTTTTCTTTTCTTTTTGGGGGTACTGGCCTTGTTTTTTTTTTTTTTTAAGCATTTTTTTTAAATAAAATCTTAATATTCTTTAAGGGACACATAGATAAATAGGCTTCAGTAAAGAAATTTTATTTTTATAAACTAAAAAGTCACTAAAAAGCTACTTATATTTTATATCTAGTGATGCTCTTTATCTTTATTCTAGGACTCCAGGTAATACTCAGCTACCACAGCTACCACAAGTGCAGCAAACCCCTATTTGAATCTTTTTAGTAATGTACCGGCAACGGAAACATTGTAAAGCCACCCATGTATTTGCAGGTTTCACAGAGGGCTGGAAGGAGGTTTTGGGGGTCGGGTAGGGTGGTCGTAGAGTATGGATCTCTTAGACCTTGTGTACCCAGCTTCTCCAGGAAAATTTTTCTTAGTGACCCTGGTTAGAGGCTTGTCTATTTGTCTCTTCAAAGAACCAACTTACGGTTTCATTAATTTTTTTTGTACTCTCTTTTTGATTTTCAGTTTTACTTATTTTTGTTAATTTTTATTTCCTTTGTTTTAATGGCTTTTGATTTTGTTTGCTCTTTTCTTTCTTGTGTAGGTAGGTGTTAGGTAGATTATTTGAGATATTCCTTATTCCTTGTTGTAGGCTTGTATAGCTATCTACATCTATATCAGTATCTATGTCTATATTATTACTGCTTTTGCTGCATCCCTCATAGATTGCGGATTCTTGTGTCTTCTTTTTTTTTTGTGGGGGGGGGAAGGATCTTCAGGTATTTTTTCAATTTCTCCTGTGATTTACTGGTTAACCCAATTGTCATTCAGTAGTATGTTGTTGAGTCTCCACATATTTAAGCTTTTTTTCCCCACTTTCTCTTTCTGGTTGATTTTCAGTTTGATAATCTAATTAGAGTATATTACTTAATAAGATGTTAGTGTTTGTGGATTTATTGAAACTTGTTTTGTGACACATTGTCTTCTACCCTTGAATGTTCCATGTCCTCAGCTTTTTTTGGGGATTGCATTACCTGTTTAGTGTATATTATACCCATCTGGTGTAATTCTTCATTTAAGGCTGTTTCTTGTTGATTTCCTGCTACTATTGTGTTCTTGTCAGTGTCTGTTCTTAAATTTGTTAATATTGCTTTATAGTTTTGGTGCTCATTTGTTTGGTGCACATATGATAATAAGCCTAATTCTATCTGATTATTGATCCCTTTATCATATAATGTCCATCCTTCTTTCATTACTCTTTGTGGTTTATTTGGTTTGCCTTTTTTTAGGGTACCATTTGTGGGATTGTTTTCCAGTCTTTACTTTGAGTCTATTTTTATCTTTTGTGCTCAGATATGACTTCTGATGATAGCAGAAAGTTTGGTTTTGTTTTGTGATCCAACCAGCCACTGTGTGCATTTTTTTTTACCGAAAGATTTATTTATTTGTGCATGGAAGAAGTGGGGCATAAGTAAGCCAGAACTTTGGGGGTGAGAGGATTCATCAGCAACAAAAGTGGGGAGCAGAACAGGCAGGTCTACTGCAATACACTGCTTAGGGTTGCAGTGGGTAAGACAGGAGAGGTCTGCTGTGCCATGGTAGCTGTGCCATGTGCTTTTGCTGGTGACAGCTTAATGGGTTAGAGACTTAACCCATTGTGCCCAGGGAGGCCCAGTGAGACTTAACCCATTGTGCCCAGGGAGGCCCCACTGTGTGCATTTTGATTGGTGAGTTCAGTTTTAAGTTAGGAGTGATTATTGATGTAATGAAGGCGTTCTTTTCTTTGTCTGGGGTGACCTTATTTCTTCTTTATATTTTAAGGAAAATCTTATAGGATATAGTGTTCTTGGTTGACTATTTTTATATTTGAGTACTTTGAATATGTTATTTCATTCTCTCCTTATCTGCAGACTCTTATGGGAAATTTGATTAAATCCTGATAGGAATACCTTATTGATTTACCTGCATTTTGCCCCCTAGCTACCTTCAATTTTCATGTTTTGAAATGTTATACTACTACATGTGCTGGTTTAGGTCTTACTCCATTTAGATTACTAGGTGTTTTGGCTTCATGGACTTGTATATTTAGTTCCTTCTCCAGATTTGGGAGGTTTTCTTATATTATTTCTTTGAATAAGCTCGCTGTTCACCCCATTCCTACCTGCCCCCTTATCCTTCTGGATTACTCATTAGCCTTGTGCCTTTCCTAATGCAGTTGAATGGTTCCCAAAGTGCCTCTTCTTTTTTTTTTTAATCTTCTTTCTTTTTTTCCATCTGAATCCTTTGTGCATTACAGTCTTCAAGCCCGTTAATTTGATCCTCGGTTTGGTCTGTGCTGCTTCCACAGTTTTTACTTGAAATCTTGATCTTATTTATTTTCTTAGACCTTTACATCCAGACTTTCTGGTGTTTTTTGTTTTTTTTTTTATTTAAGCTTCAATTTCTATCTTCCATTCATTAATTTTACTTTTGAGCTCATTCATGAATTTTTCTGAAATTTCCTGTATCTCTTTTATTAGTTTTTCTGAGTTCTCATGCCACTTTGACTTGTCTTTCTTCATTTTCTCTTTGCTTTTATTTTGTGATTTTGAACTCTTACCTAACAAGGTAAGAGATTTGGTCTCCTCCTTTCATACTATATATTCCTTTGAGATCTTGAATTGACTTGGGTTTTTTTTGGGGGGGGAAGGGTCTATTTTTGCTACTTAAAAATTTTCTTTGAAAAATCTGTAATAGTAACAGAGGAATTGAGTGTTTTTTTCTTTTCCGAAAGGTGACACTCAATTGATTTGATTTTTTTTTTGACTTTGTTGGCTCTGTATGTACTGAAATCTGTTTTTTTTATTAATATAAATTTTTTTAAATTTACATATATTTGCCATCATTTTTAATCCCCATGTATTCCCCATCACCATCTCACCAGTGCACCTCAGTCCCCGGTGCTGAAATCTGTTTTTGAAGTTGCTGAGCTAACAAGTTGTGGGAGGATTCTTGAGGGCACTAGCAGCTAGAGAGCTGCTGGTGGTAATGTGCTGGAGTGGGGTGACTGGCGTGTGTTTGTGGCACCACTGGTGTCTTTTTCTCTGGATTTCTGAGATTGTAGCCTGCACTGTTAGTGTACTTCAGGAGGTCACTACCAGTCCCTAGGGTTGGGGGAAGAGGAGTTGAGTATAGAGCACTTTCTTTTCTTTTCCTTAGCCATCTGCCTATATGACTACCTTAGCCTCCTTGAATGTGTTTCCCCTCTTTTAAGAGGGTGCGCCTCTGTACCTTTTCTATTTTCCACTCAGAATCCCAGGCAATCCTATACCATCTATGTTCCTACCCAGAACTGTATATTCCATGCATTTCTCCACCCACCTTATATTCAGTGAAGCACAAATCTTGCCTATATGAACAAAGGGGTGCATCTGTCCCTTTGAATTAGTGTTTTTGCAGTCTTTGGGTAGGTACTGAAATTAGACTCTTGGTATTGATCATGTTGTATCTCACATTACAATGCTGTATATTTGAATCTTATGTAAAATGTTGTAAACCAGTGTGACCTCAATAAAAATTTACTAAAAAAGAAAAAAAAAAAAAAAACCTAACCCAGGAAGGGTCATTTTCTTTGTTTTGTTTTGTGTTCAGTAACTTCATCTATTCTTTTCTACTTATTCATCTTTTATTTTTAATTTTTCTTTTTATGTTTTTGTTTATTTTAGATCTATCTTAATTCCAAATATATTAGTAAATTATAGAGATAGTTTACTGCATAAACTCTTGGGTTTTTTTAATTTATTTTTTAATTTCTGATTTTAATTCACCCTTTCCTTTTACAAATGAAACTATTTATTTTACATATCCTCAGTAAATTAACTTGATTACTTTTTTGACTGTATTTTCCAATTTTGTTTATGTCTTCTTTTTAGAGTATTATTGTCATTTACTTTTTGGCTTATAATTTTACTCCATTTCTAAAACCTCAGTTCATTTTGTTCTTGCCTTTTTCTTAATTACTAAATTATTTAGAGTGGTAATATTTTTCTTTGGTAGATCTCTATACATTTTAATAAAAATGATATTTCTACTTATTTTATTATGTATGTTCTGCCATTTTCTTGATCTTTTCATAATTTAGGAAAGATGTATATTTGTTTAATTTAAAATATGTTATTTATCACACTATATAATTCCATATTTATACACAGATATATCTGTTTTATACATGCATTATTTCCAAATGTGTGTATTATCTTTTAACTTATTTTGAGAACATGCTTGTCATTTCTACTTTTTTAGATTTAGTGAGGAAAATAATAACGGCTAATTTCATGTTTTAACAGTTCATTGTCTCCTCCTGTAATTAATTCTCTTAAAGAAATTAAAATCACATTGTATGAATATTTTTAATTTTTTCTTAATATAGTGTATTTCCTCATGTAATGAAATAGTTATTTAAAATGTGTTTTAAAGGGCTGCATGGTACTATAAGGATCTTTTATAAGATTTTTAAAGAGAACAATATTTTTGGTTATTTAAATTGTGTACTTTACAATTTAAGTTTTATGTATTTTTGAAAATATACACATAGAAGGAAATTTAGAGTTAACAAGGATTTGTAAAGTCTCTCTCTGTCTCTTTCCCAAAAATCTTTCCTGTGAAGCAACCGGTATTACTAGTTTGCTGTTTTGTTTTTTTTTTATAAATAAACGAATTATGAACGTTTGAACACAGATGTCCATCTGTATCTTACATTTTGTCAACGTTACCATGGAGAAGATTCATATCAGTATATAAAAATGTCATTAATTTTAGGCTGTTGAGTGTTGATACATAGATATGCCGGTATTTGTTTTGTTATAATACTTTTATGTCAAAATTGTACTTAGATTTGATCCTTGTTAAAGATTGAATCATTTGACTATTGCTTTCCTTTCACCCCTTGTTGAGGCGTGTTTTTGCCTCTCTCAGTGAAGAGTTGATCAGACAGGTGAGTGCCATTGTCTTACAGGGGCACACATAAGGCCTCTTTAAAGACATGATGAGCTCCCGTATTTCGGGGACTAGAGAGAAGACATTAGGCTTATGAGGAAGTATTTAAGAAATCCTGATATTGAAGATCCTTACAGTAAAAACTTCTGAAGTGTGAAATAGAATAATGTAACAACATGCATAGCACAAAAGTAGTGCTTAAAGGATTATAAAATGCACACCTTTGTGAATCCCTTCCAGGTCAAGAAATAGTATATTTCTTGCACTCCTGTGTGCTCATGCTCCCTTCCATGCCCTCACTGGTAGCCACCTTTTTGATCATTATGGTATTCGTTTTTCTTCTCATAGATTTATAACCTAATTGTGTATATCAAACAATGCAGTAAAATTATGCTTATTTTTAGAACTGTTCCTGTAATGTTTTTAGATATCAAAACTTTTGTACTCCCTGGAGCAGTCTTGATGAGGAAGAGTCACAAAAGTTGTGTAGGAAGTGAAGGGGCAAGGAATCCTACACATCTTGTCTTAAGTTTGGGGACTTCCATTGTGCCATTATAAGGTGAACTTTAGATCTTTTTCGTACCAGGTGATGGAGCTATATCTTCACTGTTGCCAGAATTCTGGAACTAGCTCTGTGTCTGGTTCTTTGAATACTAAGTCAGAAGCATTTATTTGCCATGACCAAAGCATGGTCCTGCCTGGAGGTCTCTTTTGATGCCACTCTCTTCCTATTCATGTTTTTCTGCTGGGCATTTTTAACTGTGCTTATGCTTAATAGCCCCTGTGGATTAGAGAAAGATAATTGTATTTCTAAAACAATTATTTCTTTTCTAATCTGTCCAAGCTGTGGAGTTTAATCATGGGCTTCAATTATAAATGCTTATTATTTTCTTCCATTTAGAACCTTTAAATCTTGACTAAGTCAAGAGCTTTCCTTTTTTGTGCAGAGTACCTTGCCTTTGCTGTACATGTAAGTAGAAAATAATGTGTTAGAAATCATGTCTGATTTAAAAGTGTAAAATATTCTCTATAAATGACCATTGAAATAATTTCGGTTTCAATTTCATAATTGAGTTACTTTCAAACTTTTGTGGTATTACCCAGATACAAATATTTATAAAACTGAGATTAAAGTTTCACGAATAGAGCAGCACCCTCCGTTTACAGTTACTCTGATGTGGTTTATTCTATTTTAATTTCGTTAAAAATAAATGTTGATTGGGGAACCCATTAAATTGCCTGCAGGAGCCTTCAGTAGGTTACTGCCTACAAGCGAAAGGGGTCATGATTTTCGGGATGAAGAAGTTAATTCTGAGGGATTAAACTGAATTGGGCAAGCTAATTGGTAATTGGCAAACCATATGGTGTGGTTAAGAGCATGGACTTTGGAAGACAGACTTGGGCTCAAATTCTGGCTCTGCCACTTGCCAGTCTTATGACAGGACAAACTTGTTGGCATTTTTAGACCTCAGCCTTTTATAAATGGGGATGGCATTAGTTGCCTTGTGTTTATGAGGATTAAATGCAAGAATGTATGGCTCTAAGGTTTATACATACCATCTTTTACTAGCCACTATTACTTATTTTAGTACTTAATGGAGTATCTCTGACTTCTAGCCCAGTGCTCTTTGTACAGATTGCAGAATCTATTGTGACAGGCGGTAGGGAGAGTGTTAAGTAACAGAACAGGTGGATGAGAATTGTTTAGTTGATCTACTTATCCTTTGGGATAAGTTCAGGTGACTGTTGGAGTCTGTGTTTGAGAATTCTTCTTGTTTATTGTGGGAGTGGAAACTGCCTGAAAGCAGCAGACAGTTACAATGTCATGCCTTACCTGTCCTTGTTTATAACAGGAAGTTGAAGCTAGGGTGCATGCAAGCACATGTGTGTAAGATCATTTCAGGGGAAAGCTGGAGAACATAGTCTGTCAGAGTCTTCATTCTGTCTCCTCTTGTACTCCACATTTGAAATCTGTTCCTTCCTTCCACCTTACCCCCATTTCAAAGAAGAGCCAGCTTTTTTTATATTTTGGGTAGTGATATGTTCATAAGAAAAATTGTAATAAATTTGAACATTAATATAGAAATAAGAAAATTAAATCCTGCCATGAAAAGAACCTCATTTGGTATTTCTTTCTTCAGTCTTTTTAAAATGCATTTTTAAAAGGAGTGATAATACTGTACAGTCACATATTTATAATGCTGGAAACAAATGGAATTGATTAGATCTAAGTAAATGCTATCAATAGAAGAAAAGAGAAGGGAATATTTGTTGAATGGAAGAGACAAGGAGTCCTTATTGACTCTGAGACAGTCTCTGTCCCTCAGTTTAATCTGCCCTCTTAAGATTCTGGAAGAAGTAAGATTTTGACTTTAAATCTCTTACCTATTTTTCTTCTTTTTTCTCCCTTATTTGGTATGTGTTCCTGATGCTGAAGAACAGATCTCTGTGTGTATGATGGTATTGAAGTTAAGCCATATTGTTCACAAAGTTGTTAATTTGTGTAGATTGTGAAAGCTGAATGATTTCTAATAGTTTTACTAAATGTGTCCATGCTAGTCAGCACTAGTTAGCTGCTTCAGGTGTCTCAACCCACCCACCCAGATTCTAAGGAAGAACCGAGGTGTGATGTAGTAAGTAACCTGCCCTCCACTGCAGTATCTGGGTATATACTCACTGGAAATGATCACCTGACATGAGGCCAATCTGTTTTCCCTTTTCCCACAGATTTTGAAGCCAGCTTCATAAGGCTATTGGACAAAATAACTAATGGTTCTCGAATTGAAATAAATCAAACAGGTAATCTCTCCTTTACTTCCCATTCCTAAAAGCACTTACATGTACAACTTAAATATTTCTTAACTTCTCCTTTCTATGGGATAAATATCGTATTCAGATGGAAATATCGTTTCCTGTCTCTGATAAAATTGCATGGAGATGTACATGAAATCTGCCAATTAAGGTGGCAGACACTTGATTTAAGGAAATTAGAAGAGGGAAAATTTCAGATCTTTTGTTTTTAAAGATTTATTTATTTATGCATACAAGCACTGGGGTACAGGCCAGAGGTGGGGGGATGAGAGAATCCACCAGAGTGGGAAACAGCATAGGCAGATCAACTGAAATGCACTGCTGAGGGCAGCGGCGGGTGAGGCAGGAGAGGTCTGCTGTGCCATGTGGGTCACCTCCCCAGCTGGTGGCGGCAGGGATCGAACTTGTGTTGTAGTGGCTGCGGTTTGCTTCATAGTGCATTGCTTAACCCACTGCACCACCAGGGAGGGCCCAATTTCAGATCTTTTTAGAGAATAAAAATATTTTATATCTAATATTTATGTATAGCTTTTCAAAGTTCATTTACTTATATTGTTACATTAAAATCTTACAACAAATTCTGTGAGGTAGTCTGGTGTACTGAGTTTTATTTTGTCTTTAAAGTCTGCAAAAATATATACCAAAAAATATGACTGTACCTTCACCTGTTTCTTCCTCCATTCCCTTTCCTAGGGCCAGCCAGGATGACTACTGAGGTGTGTGCTATTTAGATGCATTTGCTCACATTTCTGTATCCCAAACTATCACCAGGATCATGTTCTTTTTTTTTTTTTTTAAAGATTTATTTATTTATCATACAAGAGCTGAGGTACAGGCGGGAGGCAAGGGAGGTGAGAGGATTCACCAGAGACAGAGTGGGGAGCAGAACAGGCAGATGGACTGAAGTACACTGCTGAGGGGAGCAGCGGGCGAGGCAGGGCGAGTCTTCTGTGCCATGTAGGTTCCCTCCCTGGCTGGGGATCGAACTCATGCTCCTGTGCTGTGGATGCTTCACAGTACAGCGCTCAGCCTGCTTCGCCACCAGGGAGGTCCGCCTGGATCATGTTCTTAATACTGTTCTGCAGCCAACTTTTTTTTTTTTTTTTCCCCACAAATAAAAGCTAGTACAAATATCTCAGAGAACTTTCTTTGCTGTCACATGCAGGTCTGTCTCAGTATTTCAGTGGACCTTATATAGTGTTCTGTTGTTTGACGACATGGTAGTTTATTTAACTGCTTCCTTACCAAGACACATGTAGCTTATTTCTAACTTGTTGTTTTTTTTTCCTATTAGAAACTTCTGTGTCTATCCTATATAGTAGGTCCTGGAATAAGTCTGTTTGTTCACCCTCATTTCATTATAATGTTGATGACCAAAAAGAAAAAATACATATTCTCATTGAAGTTGAATGAAATGGTGAATCTACCCATAATGTTAATTGATTTACTATGTAAGACACCGTGGCAAACATCCATGGCAGACTCTGAATTATGTACCTTTGTACATATATTCAACAAAGGAAACTCTGGTTTCCCACATATTGGCTCTCTTAAGAAAGAAGATGAGCTCGGTTTTATAACTGACCCTACACTATTTAGTGATCTGTAGCAGCAACAACGCAACCTTAAAGAAAATAAATTTCATACATGATGGAATACTATTGAGCAATCAAAAATGAAAAAGTAGATGCATTTATAGGAACATGGATAGAACTGGAAGGGATTATGCTCAGCGAAATAAGTCAGAAGGCAAAAGAAAAATACCAGATGATTCTTCCCCTAGGAGGAATATAAAGGAACCAAATAAGGCTCAAGGAAAGGAATAAGAACAACAACAACAACAATAATAACAACAACAACAATAAAGACACAGCAAAAACCAAAAATGAAAAGACATGAACAAATTGGGGACACTTGGTGGGGAGGGAAGAGGGAGAGGGTTGAGGGCAGACGGGAGCATGGGGAACTGAGGTGATGGTGCACTGGTGATATGGTGATGGGGAATACATGGGGATTATAATTGATGTCAAATATATATGTAAATAAAAAAAAGGAAGAAAATAATTTCAAGCATAAGATATTGAAATGGCCTTTGCATGCCAGGATTCCCTTAGTATACCTTGGCTTGTTTGTTTTGATATTGGTAAGAATTTTCTAGCAATTTTTATTGGTGACTAGAGGGCTGATAATTCTACTCTTTCCTAGTCACATCTTTAGCTTAGGTTGGGAACTACCTCATGTTTCCTCCAAAACTAATGTATGTGCATGTGTGTGTGTGTGCGTGTGCACACATACACACACACCCAAGGAGAAGTCTTGTCCTGATGAGCTGGTCAATTTCTCATTTGATTAATTTGTAGGCATCAACAGATTTGTAGTTTAGAAGTTATATAGTCTTTTTTTTGTTTTGTTTTGTTTTTGTTTTTTTGATCTAAGGATTGGTTTTGTGACCCTAATAGTGTTTAGCATGACTGATGTGGAATCTTTCCCACTTTGGTCGAAATTCTGATATGATTATTAACATTTTGGTTTTGAATATAGTTAAACCTGCCTTTATTCTATAAAATACCCAAGAGCTACTTTTCTTTTGAGTGATTAAACATATATCTTCTCACTAATGTTAAATTTGCTTATTGATATTGTGCCAGAATACATTGGCAAAAGCTTTTGAGCAGCAAAACTTCCTTTTCAACCATTTGTACCCACCCCCAAATTGTCAGAGTATTTTGTTTTCCTTTCAATATGTAAATCCAGGAAGAAACTTTGGATTACATGAATATGTGAAAGGGTGGATAATAAATAACTTTCCAGTAAGACTGTTAAATAATTTTGCATATTTCCATTTTTATCATTAAAATAGCTTATGTTAGTGGAATTAATTGCCTTAAACTACTAACCATCTGTGGGCATCTTGTTTGGTGAGTGCAGTATGTGGGAAATCCCATTTCAAGGGCCTAGAAGAAACTAGTTGCTGGTGCGATAATTTCAGAACCTCATTTCTAAACCCCTCATCAGCCCTGTCTGAGAATGTGCTATTGGAAGACCAGAGTTTTGTTAGATTCTCTCCTCTGTGCCCTGCCACAGCTTTGGCATTTCAGATGGCTTCAGGAATGGTTTAATTTATTACTGTTTATTAAATTACACTCATAGTTTACTACTGTTACAGGGGCTTGACAGTAATGAGTCAGTATTTGGAGTGAAGTACAGGCTCTTAGGAATGGCATTTTGAATTCTCTTGGATGTCCTTGTCAGATTTTTTTCTTTGGAACTTACTGCTTTTGTTGCCTTCACGACACTTATTTTTTTCTGCTGACATGCTTCTCTTTCCTCTGGTGTAAGGAACGACTTTGTATTATCAGCCTGGTCTCCTGTATGGTGGATCTGTGGAACATGACTGTAGTGTCCTTCGCAGTATTGGCTATTACCTGGAGAGTCTTCTTTGCCTGGCTCCATTTATGAAGCACCCATTAAGAATAGTCCTACGAGGAGTGACCAATGACCAGGTTGACCCTTCGGTGAGTAGTAAGGGTAAACAATGTGCTATTTTTTTGTTTTTCTGTCACAGCCCAGCTATTGCAAACAAGCACCTGATGAGGCACAGGTTTATTGTTCAGTGTATTTTGTGTCTGATTTACCTTGAGATTTAGAGGTTTACCACTCAAGGAGACGGATGAACCAAGACTCATAATTATCAGATTTAGTGACAGTTATTAACATCCATCAAGGTGCCTTCCATTGTAGTGTCTAAGAGCCTTCAGAACAGATGCTTGCAGTCTCATGCTTTGCATGAAATATGGCTCTATTGTCTAAAGTGTGTGAGAGCAGAGTTTATGTATGGTCATGTGATAACTGAGGCAGCAGACCAACATTTTAGGCAGAAAATAATATCTTCCTGTTACTACCGTAGCATAATCTGATTTATTCAGGTTTCAACCTTAAGTTTTGAAGACTTTCTTCTGAGAAGTTTGCACATTTTTTTTTTTAAAGATTTATTTATTTATGCATACAAGCACTGGGGTACATACAAGGCCAGAGGTGTGGAGGGTGAGAGGATTCACCACAGATAGAGCAGGGAGCAGAACAGGCAGATCAATGGAAGTACACTGCTGAGGGGAGCAGTGGGCACAGCAGGAGAGGTCTGCTGTACCATGTGGGTCACCTCTTTGGCCGGCAGCAGGGATCGAACTAGTGCTACAGTGGCTGCGGTTAGCTTCATAGTGCGTTGCTTAACCCACTGCGCCACCAGGGAGGCCCCGAGAAGTTTGCACATTTAAAAAAAGGGAAAAAATCCAGGAAAGGTATATGTGAGCATTGATAGTTTGTAGGCACCAACAAGCTTCTTATTAACATGTTAATTTGCCTCTATTTATAGGGAATTTAATGTTCAGGTAGAATTTTCATGGGTCACTGTGGCTGTCTTAGACCTAGTGTAGGATGGGTTTTGGGGTGTGTGTGTGTGTGTGTGTGTGTGTGTGTGTGTATGTGTGTATGAAAGGAATGATAGGGAAGTCTTGTCCAGATCTGCCTTAAACCTCTCATGAGGAGGGAAGGATCCCCACCTTTGAATGCTCTGCCCTCCAGGGAAAGTATCTTAAAGCTAAGGTCCAGGATGTGAAGTCCATACTGGGGAATGCTTGTTTTCACCTCTATAGACAGTGGTCCAGGACCAGTGAAAGGGCAACTTCTAAGGCAGAATGTGAAGTGTGTAGCTTTCCTAACCAGAAAAGAACAGTTAGGTGGTATAGTGAGCCCCAAAATGAAGACTGCTGGTATTCACAAGACACCTACTAAGATATAAACACAGTTAATGTGTTCTTAAGCATTAGAAGACATAAGCCTCAATTCCTAAGAATTCAGGTACATGAGCTCTTTTCTTAGGATCCTGAGTACTGTGCAACAGCTAAAATTCTTAACTGTAAAGGAATGTTGCATAAAGCTGTTAAGAAATTTAAATTAGTTTGAAATAATTGCTTTTATTCTTGCATTTTCTGAAAGATTCTAGGAAATGCACCTTCACTTAAAGTATGAAAGGGTGCCCATGCACTTTTAGTTTGAAAGTGGGAGAAGATAACTTGAATAATGGAGAAAGACCCTGAAGCATGCACGACACTGGCACTGTGCGTGTCCAGTTTTGTCCACTTTTTATGTAATGGCTAGTGATCTTAAAAACTGATAACACTGTCAGTGTTTTATAAAATTTGTATATTAACGATGACAATTCCCCAGAAATAGTGCTAACTCTTTATGTAGATATTGAAAATAAATGTTTTCATACACTGTAAGACTACCTGCTTTTGCTTGCTGCCTGACTCTAGCCTAGGATAAAATAAATACACCCAATACTGGATAAAGAGTAAATTTTACTGCCTGTGACTTATTCATTTTGAGCTTTCTCTTAAATGTGTGGATTGCCCATCAATTCATGTCTTCATCTTCTCTGCCCACAAGGATAAATACAATGAGTTCTGCTCTTAGGGAACTTGGTCTTATGGGGTGAATACCTGTCACCATAGCTGGAGAGACTACAGGCTGAATGTCTCTAACTTTTGACAGGGGTACAAACAAAGTGCTGAAGGTTGAGTTTTCTAGAGTATGGGAAACCACAGAGTCACTGGATTTTAGGAAGATAACTGTGGAGGCCTGGTCAGGGATGCTTTGGAATGGTGCCAACTAATTTGAATATCATGGAGATGGGAGGAATAGAATGGATAGGTATTAAGGGCAGTGTGGAAGGAGAGATTTCATAACTTGACAGTTGATTGGAGCTGGGCTAGGGAGCCATCATAAAGAACTCTGATTTCTAGCCTGGTTGACTTAATGGATAGTGATCAGAAATAATTTGACAGGGGTGGAGGAAAATTACAGTAGTATAATGGGTGATGTGTTTGATTTTGTTCCTGTTCCCTGGGATATCAGGAGGATATGCACATGGGGATGATCACTTGGCAGCTGGTAGTCATTGCCTGTAGTACCCATCAGGATGCTTAGTTCTTTAAGACTCTAAAGTTGAACACTGGTGGTGTTTTGACTGGAAATCCTATAGGCCTTTTTCCTCTGGTTTGTATAGGGTGTGGTGGTCATGTGTGTATCTGAATTATTTGTTCATGTTTGAAACCCCAGATTTTACATTATTGTGGTTGATGTGGCAGCTCTGTATGACTGCACATATGCAGCAGACATTGGTTGCAGCTGCATAAGCTGCTCTCTTTAAATAAGGCGTGAACTCACCAGTTGGGTACAGGTCTTAGCTGACCTTATCATTCCCATTAAAAGTTCCTTTCTGGATCCTGTGGGCTTTAGAAGTTTTGCCTTTGGTCCTAGGGACTGAGACTAGAAGAAAAAAAGGAGGAAATCACTGTTCAAGGTGTGAGTGTAAGAATAGGAGCTGTAGACGGTGACTGTTGGAGGTATAAATATTAAATATTTGGAGAAGCCAAGTAGGACAAATCTGTGAAACCGGGGATGATTCACAGAGTTGGTCTTCATAGGAGTTGAGTTTGAATTGGGCTGGGAGACACTTCATTGACCAGTAAGAGAGTAATATCCTTAGAGGCACATAATACAGGTTGAATAAAGAGTAGAAAAGAAAGTACCAGAAAGCCTACTGTTTACTGGGCATTAAATGTACATACATTATGTCCATATTTATTTAATTCTTGTACCAACCCTATGAGGTAGGTATTCTTATCAGTTTTAGACAAGATAACTCAGCGGCTTCTTCCCCTTTTCTATTTGGCATGAATATGATCACATTTCTTCCTGTTGATTGATTCACTGAAGTGTTAGGGGACTCATTTGCCTTGGTGGGAGGGATGCTTAGATCAGACTTTGGCTGTTTTAACTGAAGAGTGAAGATTCTGTTTTTCTTACACAAAACTTGCAGATCATTCCCACTTGGTAAAACTAGTGTGCATACTGACTTGTTAGATAAATGTAATCTTTTTTATTTTATTATTTATTTATTTATATTTATTTATTTATTTTTAAAAAAGAGTTATTTATTTTATGCATATAAGCACTGGGGTACAGGCCAGAGGTGTGGGGGGGGTGAGAGGATTCACCACAGACAGAGCAGGGAGCAGAACAGGCAGATCAATGGAAGTACACTGCTAAGAGTAGCAGCAGGCACAGCAGGAGAGGTCTGCTGTACCATGTGGGTCCCCTCCCTGGCCGGCAGCAGGGATCGAACTCGTGCTGCAGTGGTTGTGGTTAGCTTCATAGTGCGTTGCTTAACCCACTGTGCCACCAGGGAGGCCCCAGATAAATGTAATTTTATTGTCATCTTTACACTCTTTGAGGAATTCACAAATGAATAAGAAATGACTTCAGGTCTCCTTGGAGCTCTGAATGGAGAGGAGATAACAGATAACTTGGCATAGTTTGGAGCAGGAGGAGACTGGAACAGGTTCAGCCCAGCCCCTCATTTCATACAATTGCAAACAAAGGGACATTGGGAACTGTCCAGGTCTTTACCAGCAAGAGGCAGTGGGACTCAAGCCCACACTTGCTTTCCAGCCCTTGTCGCACCACAAGTTTCCTGCCCTCTGTGTCAGATGGAGAGTACTTTACGAGAGAGAGCCATGCCCTCAAAGTGAGTTTTACTTCATCCTTTATGTCTCAGGTATAGGTAGGATGAGCCAGAGGGATGTTGTTTTCTTGCTTTTCTTTCCCCAGAAGAGCTGGTGACTAAGTTCTAAGGAGTCTTAAAGACAGAGGAACCCGCATCCTAATCTCCCCCACTTTTACTTATTTTATCTTACAATGTTTGCTTTCCTTTCTAGGTGCATTCCCCATAGAATTTCCATCACCAGTTCACCCATGCACCATTGCCATAGTCCCCTGTGCTCTTCCCATCCCTGCCTTGATCCCAGCTCCTTCCTGTTCCGTGCAGAATGTCTCTGAAATCAGCTAATCATTAATGGATTTTCCCTGTAACTATTTCTGCCTTGCATGGTCCACTCTGAGTGTGATCCTAGAACCCATAGGTCTTTTTTTTTTCCACCTCTGGTTAATTTTCTGTTATCAGGATATTTAGTTAGGGCCTGTTCTCTCTTATAAAGCCTTGTTGCAGTATCCATTCTTTTGAGTCTCAGCGTGTGAGTTGGTAGCAACTTTAAGACATGCAGACGAAACTCCTAAGAGACCAGGATTTTCTTGTCTGAGGCTAGCCAGAGGCAGAGCCTGAATCAGGACCAGGGCTTTTCCTTGTATTGTCTCTTTGAACTACTGTCAACTGCTTCTTGATAGGGTTAGTCTCTGCACAGGCTATTTCCATTGGGAATAAGTAAGGGAGTAATTTTCTTTTCCATGTTTCCTTTGAGGCTACATTCACTGACTTGTTAGATAAATGTGATCTTATTATCATTATTACATTCTATGAGGAATCCACAGGTGAATAAGAAAGAAGCCCAGGCCTCCTAGGACCTCTGAATGGAGAGGAGATTATAATAATGGTCTTGGCACAGTCTTGTTATTACCTGTGGGTGCTGTCAATGCAGTTTTGGGTTTGTGCTGTTCTGTTGAAGCTGTGATTCTCCCAAGGACCCTCAGTCCCTTATAGAACCACCATCTCCTTTAGCTACCTGTGTGGTGGGCATCAGCAGGACTCTTAGGTAGTCTTTGAATAGTTCATTTGGTTTGCTTTGCCTTAGAGTGCCATCATCTCTAAACATTAGACAACCTTGTTGGAAAAAGATGAATAAAAAAGGCTGGTATTTTCTTACATAGTATGAGTTTATATCTGTAAGAATGAACAAAAGTCCCATTTTGTTTTCTGTATTAGTCCAGGAGTTTCCAGATTCTTTTTGCAGATGTCTTGTGCACTCAAAATGACTTCTAAGGTAGGAGTAGGTCTCTACATCATAAATAAGAAAAGAGTGGTTCAGAGAGGTCATGCGGCTTGTAAAATTACAGTCTTGGGAGCAGAGCTGGCGCACCTTACTTCAAAGCCAGTATCCTTCCTCTTTACCAGGATGTTTCATCTACCTGTCGCTAAGCCTCAGTCTGCTTCAAGGGCTCTTTCTTTTTCACATCTGCTCAGGGTTTTAACTAACCTATTTTTCCCCCTGAAATAATTCTACAGGTTGATGTTCTTAAGGCAACAGCCCTTCCTCTCTTGAAACAGTTTGGGATTGATGGTGAATCGTTTGAGCTAAAGGTAAGAAGGTATGAATTCTTGGCTGTATATATCTTTGTAAAGCATTTTCTTATGACCCTCGGAAGAGCCGTATCACGTAGTGTGTGTCACATTTGAAATTGACATTTATGGGAAGATCCACAGAATTTGTGAACCACATGTTACAGGTTTTGAAAAGGGGCCCTTTCGCAGTAATAGTATTAGCTAACAGTTAACTTCGTGGTGGGCACTGTTGTAAGCAGTCTGCATATATTAACTCCGTTGCTCCTTTAACAACTCCATTCCTGTTACTTAGTAAGTAGTGGAGCCAGTATTTTGGCATACTGCCTCTCTGATCTAGGTCATTTGTATATAATTTATACCCAGGGTCTTGCATTGTAGATGCCTCTGAGAATTTTCAGTATTTTTTTTTTTAAAGATTTATTTATGTGTATAAGAGCTGGGGTACAGGCCAGAGTTGTGGGAGGTGAGAAGATTCACCAGAGACAGAGTAGGAGCAAAAGAGGCAGATCAAATGAAACACACTGCTGAGGGGAGCAGTGGGCAAAGCAGGAGAGGTCTGCTGCACCATGTGGGTCCCCTCCCTGGCCGGCAGCAGGGATCGAACTCGAGCTGCTGTGCTGTGGATGCTTCACAGAGCAGCACTCAACCCTCTGCACCACCAGGGAGGCCCAGAATTTTCAGTATTTTTAAGACCTAGTAGAAGTAACTTAAGCATCTGCTAGCTTGCTATTGAAAGAAATCCTGTCAATCTGGTGTGGTAACACTGGATATCTTTAGATATCTGGCATCTCACCTTTTTATTACATTGATATTTTTTAAATAAGGGTAAGTTACTTCATTTCAATTTAATAGTTTTGATTCATCATTTATTTGCATAGAAGGGGGAAGGGGGAAGTTAAGAAATGAAATCAGTTGATGAAGTAGGCCAGTCCCTCATTTTAAGAATGAAAAAAAACAGGTCCTGGTGGTGAAGTGGCCTGCCTGGAATTTGACTAGGATATGTTGACATGGTCAGCTCCTCTTTCTGACACACCATACGGTGTCTTTGCTCAACACTGCCCTGTTGGAACTAACATAAGGTGCTGTTGATCTCGAAAGGATTGACAAGTTGAATGTGAAAGAGCTACCTGTCTTCTAAAGAAGAGTCCTTTAGTGTAAAACTTACTAAACTAGGCATCAAGATAATCCACTGTTACTGTGTCCTCATCTCTTTTTTCTCCCCATATGTGCAGATTGTACGACGGGGAATGCCTCCTGGGGGAGGAGGTGAGGTGTTCTTCTCATGTCCTGTAAGAAAGTTCCTGAAGCCTATTCAACTCACAGATCCAGGAAAAATCAAACGAATCAGAGGAATGGCGTATCCTTTGCATTTGGATAAGAGTTCTTATTTTCTTCTTGCTGCATTAAGTTGACTCATAACAACTCTATACTTCAGAGTTACATTTCTATTTTAGGCAGAGTTACTTCCATTTTAGGCAATAATTGTGGGAAATTCTTGACAATGAAATTGTAATTGTTGGTTGAGATATGATGCTTTATTGTTTGCCTGACCACTGCTAAATTGATTCATTCAGTTAACTCAGCAAATGGCTTGCATATATGTGATACCTCCCAAAAGCTTTGGCTTGGGGGTCTACAAATGCATTGAAATCTCTCCCTCAGAAGGGAGATCTCATTATTTGGTGAAGAAATCAAATATTCAAGCACATAGTTCTGATACAGTGTGTAAAGTCATGTAGATTTATGCATAATGGGTTGGGGGGAGCTCAGAGAGTGGCTAATTTTGTGTAGAGGATGTAGGAGGGAATAATATTTACTATTTGTTTAGTGCTTACTTTACATTTTAATAATCAATTAATTAGTTTTATTATTTAAAAACTTTTTTTGAGGTATGATTATTTGATATATGAATGACCACACAGACTTTATTGTGTGCAGCTTAATGTTTGGAGATAACTATACATTTGTGAAACCATTGACATAATCAGCACCATCAGCTTTCATGTCTACTACTCTGAAAGATTGTTCTTGCCTTCTTAACTTAAAAAAATTTTTTTTTAAATATCTGGTGACAAGAACACAATGTAGCAACTTTCTAAGTATAAATGGGTATACAGTAGATCTGTAGTGTTAATTATGTTGCATAACTGAAACTTTATACTTTTTAGCAACTTTTCTCATTTCTCCATCTCTACCCCCTGGCAACCACCATTCTGTTCTCTGCTTCTATGAATTTGACCACTTCAGATTATTTACATATATAATTGGGGTCATGTGATGTTTGTTCTCCTGTGTCTGGCTGATTTCATTTAGTGCAGTGTCCTATAGGTACTCCCCTGTTGTGACATTTCCTTTTTTAAAGAATAGATAATATTCTGTTGTATGTAAATAACATTTTCTTTATCCATTCATCTGTTAATGGTTCTTTATCTTAGCTATTGTGAATAATGATGAAATGAACATAAGAGTGCATATATATATCTTTGAGATCCTAATTTCAATTATTTTGTATGTTCAGAAGTAGAATTGCTAGATCTCATGGATTTTTTTTTTCAAAAGATTTATTTATGCATACAAGAACTGGGGTACAGGTCAGCGGTGTAGTGGCAGGTGAGAGGATCCACCAGAGACAGAGTGGGGAACAGAACAGGCAGATCGACTGAAATATACTGCTGAGGAGAACAGTGGGCAAGGCGGAGAGGTCTGCCTTGCATTGCCATGTGGGTCACCTCCCTGGCCTGGCAGGAATTGAACTTGTGCTGCAGTGGCTGTGGTTTGCTTCAGTGTGTGTTGCTTAACCCATTTTGCCACCGGGGAGGCCCCCTAGATCTCATGGATTTTTAAAGACTTTTTTTTTTTTATTAAAACAGGATTGCATTATAACATTAAATACATTTCAGATATACATTATTATAAATAAGCAGTTGTATATATTAAGTTCACTGCTGAAAGTCAGTTTGTTAAAAGTTAATTCTTTCATTGAAGTCTTGTTGGTTTACAACACTGTATATGTTTTAAGGCTATAAATTGATACCTCTTCATATGTATGTAACACCATGCCGACCACCAAAGCACCAGTAATCCTCTACATAGTCCACTGTGTCCCTTAGTCTCCCCCCCAACCCTTTTCTGTTTATATCCTCAATTCTGCACTTAAATTTCTAAGGTTGTTTTTGTCTGTTCCTTTGTTTTATTTCTTTATATTCTACATCGGAGCAAAATCATCAAATATTTGTCCTTCAGATTTATTTTACTTAACATAATCTCTTCCCATTCAATATGGATGTTTTTAATTTCTTGAGAAACTTCCATGTTTATCTTCATAAACTTATGAATTTACATTCCCACCATCATCAGTGTGTAAGGCTTCCTTATCTTTACACCTTCACCAGTACTTTTTTGTTGTTTATTGGTTTTTGTAATAGCCACCTTAGCGGTTGAGATGACTTCTCATTGTTTGATTTCTATTTCTCTTATGATTAATAAAGTTGAACACCTTTTCATGTACTCTTTGGCCATTTGTATATCTTTGGGGAGAGATAATCAAATCCTTTGACCAATTTTTAATCAGGTTATTTGTGTTTTGATATTGTGTTGTATGAATTCCTCATATATTTGGCTAAATTTGATGTTTCTCACTTAGGCACCTGGCTGGAGATGCTTGTTTTGGTAATAACTACAAATATTTGGGGTATGGTGTGGCAGGGTGGGGAATGGTGAAGATTAAATTCAATTTTATTCATGTTGAGTGTGAGGCTACTTCAGGATGGTTACCGGGAGATAAGTCTCAGGAAATTAGAAATGTAGATTTGTGACTTAGAAACAAGGTCAGGTCCATGAATGAATGATTTGAGATGAATTACAGCTACCATGTACCTACAAAGAAGGATGGAATCCTGAGAGATCACTAAAACTTGATAAGCAAAAGCGAAGTAAGTGCTTCCAGGAGGGGAGAGGAAAGCCCAGGTCAGTGCCCAGATCCAAAGGAGTCAGCATTCCGGCTCAGGGGCATAAGCTGAGTGAGTTCTCACAGCAGGCTACTGCTGATTCCCTGTGAGGTATTCTTTCCAAGAATGGTGGAAACAAAGGTCAGTCACCAGTTCTGAATTGTGGAGTGACTGAGAGGGAAGTGTGGTGAAGTGTGGAGGCCACCCTTTTAAGACTTTTTGCAGGAAAGAGAATTAAGAAGAAAGATAAGGCAGGAACTTGATGGAGAATTGAGAAGATTCTTTCTCTTTAAAAAACAGAAGCTGGCAATGATTTGAGTATTTTTGTAGACTAGGTGAAGTAGATTTAAGCCTGAGAGAGGGAGACTGATCAATCACCATGCAAAGTGATTAAAGCACAGATACTGGAACCACTGCTGTGGGTAGTGACTCTGGTGCCACCGCTGATGGTAGGATCTTGGCCCCAAGCTTTGGTGTTTCCGTTATCAATGGGCCCATGATACTATGACATGGGTCTGCAGTGAAGGTTACCTGAGGTAATATTTGGTATGATGTGCCAGGCTTGGTATAATGCTGTTAGTTTTGTTGTTTGACAAGGGATGGATTGAAGATGTAATATGAAGGTATATGACAAGGATGGCTCTTGATCCAGCTGTCTGGAGGTGATTTGAAGGAGGTTGGAAGAATTTTAAACTTTAGCTGAGTTAGCATTTGGTCAGGGATAAGAGAGTCTGACAAGGGTGGTAGATACAGTTTGGTGTAGTAACCAAAGAAAAGAAAAAGGCTGTGGAACAACAATAAGGGCCCTGCTGAGGCTGAAATTGCATCATGGTGCCAACTGCATGACTGTGGCTGTATATAGTAGCAGCTGGCAGCAAGAGGGAGGAATAGAGACAGCAGGAGGGGCAGTTTCATCCAGGGATAGTCATGGATTGACTGAGTGAATGTATGGAAGTCTGCATTGGAGGGAGTATTGGTGAGTATTTTCTTTGTAGTGATGACCGGTGTACTCCTTACTGGTAATGTAGTAGGGGCTTGCCAGTCAAGAGACGAGGTAGGTGATTGGGAATCCTTAGAAACTGTAACAGGTTAAAGATTCAGTCTAATGAAAGTAGATATGTGTGCTATATAGAATAAACAAATAATTGTGTTTAGGGAACTGTGTTTTGGGGTTTCAGATGTTAAAAGTGGTAAAATTCTGTGTGCTGACAAGATATGAGTAAGGGCAGGTATTGGTCGCCAGGGCACTTGATGGGTTTGGGGAATGACTTTTTTGGGGTGAAAGGGGTTTTGACAAAGTAGGAAAAATCTTCTCAGAAGTGGGGAAGGTGCTGAAGGTCAAATTTTATATTCTTCAGGGGACTTGGGAGGAGGTTTTAGTTGGATGAAAAGAAGTGTGCAATGAGCTAATAACTTTTCAGAGATCCAGAAGAGCTTCTTATTAATAGTAAGTGGAGAGGACCTGGAATAGGGTAGGCCTCACAACCACCAGATGGAGAAAGCTGTTGCTGAGATAAAAGATATAACTTACATTGCTGCTTGAAGTTTTATTTTGTTTTTGTTTTTTAAGATTTATTTATTTATACATACAAGAGCAGGGGTACAGGCCAGCGTCCAGGGCGGTGAGAGGATTCACCAGAGACAGAGTGGGGAGCAGAACAGGCAGATGAACTGAAACACTGCTGTGAGGAGCAGTGGGTGAGGCAGGAGAGGTCTGCTACGCCATGTGGGTTCAGCTGCAGTTTGCTTCATAGTGTGTTGCTTAACCCACTGCGCCACCAGGGAGGCCCTGAAGTTTTTTTTAAGGTTCAAAAACAGAGGAATTTAGACTGAGGAACATTGGATATGGTGTGTTCTCTGCATGGCATTCCCAGAATCCGCCTAGGGCACACCCTCTGTACCTAAAGAAGAGTGGGTAGGGGGGGGGGGGGGGGGGGGGGGGGGGGGGGGGGGGGGAGAACTGGCTCCTGTTCTGGGATGCCCCAGATGTGTAGTTAAATTGACTTTTGAAGGTGACTTTTAACTCTTAAATTCTCTGATTTAAACAGGTTATAGAGAAATGAAAATGCAATGCGAATGCTTGTTTTCTTTTTAACCAAATATGTCTTTTTGTGTCAGTTACTTATAATTCAACCTTGTTTGTATTCACAGAAACATTGTATTTCACTATATAAAGGACCCCAAATTAAACCCTTCACTGGTCATTGAATATTCTTCTGTTTTTCACTGTTACCAAAAATACTGTGGCAATGGCCTGAATTCTGCCTCACTGCCAGGACTATTTCAATTTGTTTATTCTCATGTGAGATTTGTTTTCTTAATGCTGTATCATGGGAGTGAACTCTGCTTAGACTCTATTCTCTCTAGTCTGGAAATGTGATTTCCAGCATGTGTTATTTTGACAAAGTCTTGTGGTAACAACATGAGTGTGACAAAGCTGTCGTGTGGGGGTCCCTCCTGTACTCTCTGTATTGGGTACACAAGAGGACTTTGATGACCACACTGGGAAATGGGGAAGTCCCTGGGGGTTGTATGGATGAGCATGTGAAAGCTAAGAGAATGCAGTGCCCCTAGGCACCTGCGGTATCTGTTTGTTCCTCCCTGGCTTCTCACTGGTGTTCTTTGAGACTTTCTTTTGTGGAATCTGAGCCGGAAAGTCCAGCCTCCCCCCCCACCCCCCCCTTTCATGAGGTGGGTTGGGTAGGACACCTAAATCTTCCTTAGTATACCTCTGCTTATAGAGCCTTTCTCTGAACTCCTAAGGAAAGTTATTGCAGCACGGATATCAGATCCTTGTCTGCAAACCAAATGACCCAGCCACTGACAGAACTGCCTGTTTTATAAACACCTCCGAGGAATGTGGGTTTGAATTGCGATCCAAACCTCCTTGGCCAGTTTTGGAGCCTGGGATAAAAGAACTCCCTTTGGAAATAGCTTTAGCTGGTTTTGTGGGTTGTTTTTGTTTTTTTTTTCAACCACTGTTGGACTGAGCTTGAGGTTTTATTCCCCATAGGAGAGATCAAGTTGGGAGAACTAGCTCTACTCTTGGGTGTTTTTGTGGTTTTAACTGAGTCACCCCCCAAAAGTGCATCTTTTCCCTCTGTGAGGGGATTGGGAAGGAGCTGATGTTGATTCTTGCCAGTAGCTGTGACTTGACAGGTTTAATCTTCTGTTTAATGCCACCTATTCTCATTTTCTACCTGCTGATGCAGGATGAGAGAAAGGAACATTTTTTATTTTGCCATGCTGTCCCAGTAGCTAATGATTTGGTATGTAAGAATTAAAAGAAAAAGCTAGGGGTAGAAGCAGAAGATGGGAGAGAATTGTAATTTTGGGGACAATTTGGTTTCCTTTCTCTGACCATAGAGGAAGGTGGTTAGAGAATCTCAGTCTCTCCCCCATTTCCTCTCTCTCCCAAGCTCTCCCTCTCACATATATCATAGTCTCCTTAGCTTTCTCTACATTGAAAAACAGGAAGGGAGAAGGATGGGGGAACTTCTTACTCAAATTCAAAATATGAGTCTGGCTTGGATAGAATTCTTCATAAGGCATTCATAAATGGGCATCAGGAAGTACCCAGTCCCCTGAAATTGTCTGCACTAGGCTGTGTGTATGTGTGTCTGTGGTTTTTTTTTTTTTAAGATTTTATTTATGCATACAAGAGCTGGGGTACAGGTCAGAGGTGTGGGGAGTGAGAGGATTCACTAGAGACAGAATGAGGAGCAGATCAACTGTGAAATACACTGCTGAGGGGAACATCGGACAAGGCAGAAGTCTTCTGCTCCATGTGGGTCCCCTTCCTGGCTGGGGATCGAATTTGTGCTGCAGTGGCTACAAAGGCTTCATAGTGCAGTGCTTAACCTCTTGTGCCACCAGGGAGGCCCTAGTGTGCGTGTTTCTTAAGAAAGTACATAGCTTTTATCACATTCCTAGCGGTCGCTTGATTTCCAGAAGGATAAGAAACTATTTTGGGTTTGAATGTTGAACTAACAGTAAGAAAAGCAATTATCTGACACCCACTAAACTCTTGCCCACATCAGGCACTAAGTACTTTACATGCATTATCTCGTTGAGCTTCCAGATGCTGAGGGGAATATTATGATTATCCTTCTCTTACTGATAAGGAATTGGAGGCACAGAGACCAGCACATGAGATTAGAATGGTGCACTTTGCTGAAGCTGGGATTTGAAGGTGAATAGTCTGGTTATAGAACTCTTAAGTGATTCCTTGGTAGGGCCTTCTTTCCAAGCCAGATGGCTCTGTGGCGACTCTGAGGTGTAGCTGACTTTAAACCTCCTTTCCTTTTTTCATTTCACTGCCTGAATTTTATTGTAGGTTCTCACTGACCTTGAGTTGGCACGATTACCTTTTGGTTTCACATCTCTGGAGATGTTAGGGGAGGAAGTTGTCTTTAGGAAACTGGATCTATTTAATTTTAAATCTTACGTTTTGTCTTTATTGTGAATTCTGGGACCAAGGATCTGACCCTTGCCATAGAACTATTGTGAGTGTAAAATAAGATGATAATTTTCTTGGAAGAACTTTGGGAGCCATGAATACTGAGGATTATGTGTTAAGGTAGGAAAGCTGTGCTTTCCTGGGAAGAGAGGGCAGCTTCAGAAGAACATCATCCCCCAGGTCCAAAGGGTATGAGATCAGGACTGTTTGTCTGGGATGCCTGTGGTCAAAAGTACATCTAGACAGAAGGGGTGATGATGTAACGGGGCTCTGTGTGTATTGAAAAATCCCTCTTTGCTCTTTCCTCACATCAGGTTTGTCCTTTGAGTCAAGTCAAATATTTATCAAATATTTCTGAGGACAAAGCTAGTATAGTAGAGAATTCTGAGGTATACAGAAATAGAGTCCTTTCCCTTATGGAGCGTGTGGTCTCGTTGAAGAGCAAGAACAAAATGTGTGTATATGAAGGGAGATGTCTGGTAAGTCCAATTAGTAATCATAGTTGGGTACTGGGTAGAGGGTTCCAGGAGAGGGGGAACCCTGGCTGGAATAATGAAGGAAGGCAGTTCAGGTGATGAGTTTGGACAATTTGGGAGGGTAGGGGTATGATGGTGCTAGATTGGGGATGAATACTGAGCAAGTTGAAGAGTTTTGATCTAGAAGAGCTTAGAATTACCAAGGATTGTCATTGAGAAAGATGGTTTTTACAGTGGAGTGTTCAGGATGCATCATAAAAGGGAACAGATGGCGTCAAGTACTTTGCACAGTCTCTCAGCTTTTTGTTTCTCTAGCTCAAATGGAACTTGTGTTATTGAAAGTAATTTTTGTGTGCCGGAATGGGTATACTGTATCCCTTGTTTTCCCTCTTGGATACTTTGGAAACCCCACATAGGGTTTACACCAGGTAGTGGGAGATCCCATGTTACTACTCTGTTTCTGTAGTCCCTCATGCCACATACAGAGGCAACTCTTGACTATATATTGCACATTGAAAGTGCGTGGTACATAGTTTTTATTTGATTTGTAGTTTAGGGACAGCAAGTCTCTGCATTCAAATCTAAATTTAAGGTACTGGTTTCCACTTCCTCAAATGCCAGCCTTTTCACTTGAGTTACCAATATCTTTTTTTCTTTGCTTCCTGTGTGTGCTAAGTTGTAAAAGTACTGATTATCAGTTTTATGACCATAAGTAGAAGGTATGAGAAGCCTGTATCATTGACAAAATGGGGTAATTGATATTTAAATAACTGAAAATAGGCTCTGCAAGTTTAAAACAAACCTTTTTAGATCTTTATAAACAACAGCTACCTTATGCTTGTCATTGACCCAGGTCAGCCCCAGGGTAGTGTCTGTCCTTTCCTTAGATCCTGAAAAGAAAGGTTATAGCAGTGAGGGTGGTCAGAGGATACTTCACAGGGAACCTGGCTGTTACCTACAGCAAATGACTTGTCTTTCCTTGTCCCAAAATTGAGTTGAACCATTTCTAGGGGAGGGGATGTTATCAGGAAGTCTAGAAGCAGAATTGGGAAGTGCTTAGTTCCCAACTCTCTATATTGTTTGAATGTTTTTAACCAGAGCATTTAACCTTTTAAAATAACAATATAAAAGTTACATAGTAATAAAAGTGATTAAATAATTAGGTTATATTACTATAAAGTAAATATAGTTGGAAAATCAACTGGAATTAGAAGACCTAGTTTGTTATTCTAGTTGCAGAGTATTTGCTAGTTTTATAACTGACTTTTCTTTGTTCTGGAGTCCCAGCAGCATGCCATCCTTAACTCTAGGTTGCAGGTACTCTGTACGCGTATCGCCTCAGATGGCGAACCGGATTGTGGATTCTGCAAGGAGCATCCTCAACAAGTTTATACCTGATATCTATATTTACACAGACCACATGAAAGGAGTCAACTCCGGGAAGTAAGTGTCTGTTTTTGGAGCCTGATTCTGAAGCTGCCCCAGCTGTTTTCATACTGCTGTTCTCAATGACATTGATGCTGCCAGCTCTGAGGTTGGGTGGCCAGAAGAATGATTTCAGAACTAATTTCCTTCTGACTAACTGGTGTTGTCAGCAACAGGCATCTTTTGAATGCCCATCATATGGGAACGTCACAATGGCCAGTGCTGGGAGCGGGCAGTCTAGTCCCTAGCCTAGAGGAATGGAAGTTTAGTTATTAATAAACAGTGCCTTGAACTTTAAATCCCATCTGCACTCTTTCGTTTTCCCCCCAAGCCCCCCCACCCCACCTCCACACAAAAACAAGTTCTTCCACCCGAGTAAATAAAATTCAGTGAAAAAAAAAATCCTCTCTTGGTCTAAGTGCCAGTCGACTTCTTTCTCCATAAAGGGGAACACCACCACCAGAACTAAAGAAAGTTGTTACTACAGATTCCAATTTGGTTTAGTTAAATCCTTTGTAAAACAAAACAAAAACACTTTAGAAAATACCTGTTTTAGGCTTTAGCCATATATTTAGGGAAGCAGTTAAAACCAATTTTTTTTATTATGAAAATGTTATTCAGAAGAGTTGATAGTACAGTGAATAGCTGTATATTCCACTCCCTCCAGTCAATGTTTTGCCAAACTTGTTTTATTAGTATGTGGATTTTCTTTGTTTGTTTTTTGGTTTTGCTAAACCATTTCAATGTGAATGATGTTAGCATTACATTTTTTACATTTCAAAACTGAAGTTTTTAAGTTGTGTCACTTAAGAATAAAAATATCAAGAGTCTGAGATTGAGTATTGTGGGTTAAGACTCTGGGTTTTTTCTTTTTAGTACCAAAGCTCATTCTTTTTCATTTCTGTTCTATCTAAAATTTCCTAACTTTTAACTTAAGCAAAAGAAGGAATAAAGGTGGGGGTGAGAATGTTGTGGGGTCTCTGACCTTCATGAGAGTCAAGGGAAAGATAGAGCTAAGTTCAAAAACACAGTGGTGGCTCATAGTCCAAAAGCAACAAAGGTGGTGGTGTCAGAGGTTAGAATTGGGAAAGGATTTGTGCAAAGTTGGCCCTTTCTTCTGGGAGTTGGGAAGGTCAGGGATGGTCCCAAAAATTTAGTGTATTATTCAAATGTCACCGGTTTTTCCCTTATTCCTATCATGGGGCTGATAACACCTGCATCCCTAGATTACAGATGAAAAGGTAAGCCCTGATACAATCCTGGCACATAGTAGATGCTATAAAAATGGTAACTACTGATGTTGTTCTTTTCCTTTCTCTTCCCTTCTTGGCCACAGGTCTGGAATTACATGTCAGCTATTCTCTGGAGTGAGGGGACTAGGAGGGAAGGGATGGATAGGCTAGCTGCAGCAGCTGTCTGAATTGCTAATATCGATACTGCCTTCTCTTTGGCTTCTAGCTTTACCAAACTGTGGCCAGAAATGCAGCAAAGCAGGCCTGAAGGCTATACTAACCCCACCTATGGTGTGATGTTTTATAATGTCACTGACCAGCTAACCCTAGTGGTCTGGTCTCATACTTGATGATGGTGATTTGGAAGTTCACACCTGGATCTAGACAGGGCCGTAGACTTGTGGGCCTTTAACTTAAACATCCAATTAAAAAAATCACATGTAAAACCAATGTATAATTCCAAGTTTGTGTGTAGTTTTCTACCAAAACAGAACATAGCACCAGCTCATTGATTATATTAATTGAATTCTGAGTTTAGAGATGTCTCTTAAAGACAAAAGCATGAAGTTGTGCTTATTAAGCCATTTCTAGCTTCTGTAGTGTTTTTTTTTTTTTTTTTTATGGGTGGGGGCGGGCGGGGAGAAAGAGCTATAATCAGGTTGTTCTCCACACTGCTTATACCTTCTGAATTGGTTGTGAATGAGGGCTAGTTGAGTGGTATGGGGAGAGGTAGCTTAGGCTCTAGAGTTTGGAAGACTTGTGTTTGATATGTGTTTCAATCACTTTCTAGCTGTGTGAATGTAGTTGGTTAAAATTTCCATTTCTTCATTTATAAAGTATGGATGATGATATCTGTCCTGCAGAGTTGTCGTAGTATCAAAGCTCTTAGCTCAGAAACTGGCACAAAATAAGTGTTAGATATCTGGGAGTCCTTGTTAATGTTATTATAGGTGTTGATTGTTAAAAATTCTCAAGGCAAGATTTTTGACAGTGGAAGGAGGGTGTAAGAAGGTAGGGGAAGAGGGAGCTAATAGGAAAAGCAATGCAAAGTTGCATCTCTGCTGTACACACACTGTGTACAGTGCGCATTGTGTACTTACTGTACCTTGTGTATTTCCAGTGTGGGTTTATAGGAACTCTAATCAAGCTTGACGTTACTAGACAAAGTGCTGTCAAAAAGATGTTTGTCTTATGTGGTGAATTTGAACCTTATTTCATTATCCCTATTCAGTATCTATGACTTTGTATCCGTAGGTCTCCAGGCTTTGGCTTGTCACTGGTTGCTGAGACCACCAATGGCACCTTCCTCAGTGCTGAACTGGCTTCCAACCCGCAGGGCCAAGGAGCAGCAGTTCTTCCAGAGGACCTTGGAAGGAACTGTGCTAAGCTGCTGCTTGAAGAAATATATAGGGTATGTCCACAACCTCTGCAGGTTCGGAAAGAGATGCTATCAGCAAACATTCTTCTATCATTCTTATTTCTTGGCAACATTCTCTTCCAAAAGCTTAAGCTGAGGAGTTAACATGATCCTACCTGTTAAACAGCTTAGCATTAACTAGTTTAATGGATTACTAAACTAGTCTTTGAGCAGAGACCTAGCCTTACTGGTTGGCATGCAGCCTAGGTAAGTTTTAATAGTGAGAAGAGGAAAGAACTTGAACAGAATCACAAGGGGAGTGAAGGTAAAAAAAAACAAAACAAAACAAGTAAGGTGTAATTGGCAGTTGAAGACCGCATACCACCCTGAGCTAAGTGGGTACTTTCTCTCAGTTCCCTTAGTTGCCCTATGAAAGGGGGGTGGGAGGGATGACCCATTGTTTGCCAGAGAAGCTGGAAATCTAGATTTGAATGTGACAACTGATTCAGAATCAAAATGACTTCAGCTTTTTTGATGCTGAATTAGTCTAACATTTGATATTACCTTTAGTGATTGTAAAAGATAGATAGTAACTAACTAAAAGTTTGGGTAAATGACCAGGTTTCCCTGCTAGTTACTTTGTTCAGGAATTTGTCATCTAGGTATTTGTGAGGAAAGAATGTGGGTGTGTTATGTGCATCCCTATACAACTCTTGTTGACTTGGGCAGCTTTCTTTCCTGTAGTGACCCACAGGCCCTCTGTCTGACCATGGGAACCCTCTGTTTCTTCCAGCAGATCTGGGGGAAATGGAAGCATCACATTACAGAATAGCTCAGTGGGAGCCTACGGGCACAGCTGGAGTTGGGTTTTATATCCCTATAAATAGCAGATTATAAGCCCTCCATGCAAAAGCATAGCATGTCTGTCCACAAGAGGAAAAAAACATGCAGTCTGGGTTAGGTTATTTAATTTTTTTTTTTTTTTTTTAGTTCTACTTTAAATCATTTCATTGTCCTTGGACCAAGTTTTATTTTTTCAAATCTTTAAGAAAAGTTCCTTTGTTTATATGTAGGATTTTTAATTAAGAGGATAAAATACTTAATGTTTTTATGAATAATTCTTTATTCTGTGACATGACATAATTTAAATGAATAATACAGATCTATCTCCTTTGAAGTTGTCATTTATTTTTACCCAAGTTTTAATCTTTTGATCTAGTCTCTCTTGTTCATTTTTGCCTCATTGGTTACCAGTACTTCTTGATTCTGTTTCAGGCTTTGCTGCCTCTCCCCAATTGCAGAGATTAAGTCCTTTCCAAATCCTTTATAACATCTTCAGTCTAAATCTTCTCCTAAACACTGATCTAATCTTTTCACTCCTGTGTTCAGAGACTTCCATTTGCTTCTCACTTTTCCAAGATAAAGTAAAAACTGTTGACCAGCTTAGGAAAGCCCTATCTTAGTCTGCGTAGTTACCTTCTCCCTATGTTTCATGTATTTACATGTAGACAGCATGGAGCCCCCGTTTAGTCTCTGCATCATGTTTCCCCATTCTCCTGTTCGTCTTCTTTCTCCAAAACTGTTCATCTCTCCAGGACCCACTTAAGTCTTTACCTCCCCAATCCCTCTCTCTGGTGAAGGGTGAGTAGCACCACCTGTCCCAGTACCCTGCATAGCTTTGGCTTCACCTTAAATTGTTTCTAGGTCCTGCTCATATCTCATTATTGCAGTGACGTTGAAACCACTTACAGAGTATTGCATCCTCTGCTATAGAGCTAGCCCTGCCCTCTCCTTCCATGGTGTCTTATACAGAGATCCTAGCATATTTATCAGACTAAAATGCTGGTCTAGTACAGAAAAAATCATTTGAGAATGGTGGAATAGCAACATGGTGCTAGGAAGCAAAGACTACAGAGAACAGTTTAATTTTAGAACTTAGGAAAGAACAAACTTTTGATTCTCATTCTCAGTAGGTCAGGTTTTCCTTTTTAGATCACATATATGCTGTGATTCCTCTTATTCTAAACTTTGCTAGTTGAGATCAGTATTATACTTTATTAATTCAAGTAGCTTAGAAAAAGCAATAGATTTTCATAAAGACTAGCAATAGTATAAACCCCCTTATTTTCATCCTCCATTGTCTGACAGAATGGCTGGCTGTTCTTAAGAATTGTTTTAGTAAATAAAATAAAATCATAAAAAAAAAAAGAATTGTTTTATTCCCTACCCCACATTCATAAAAAGGGAGAGAGGTATACTTACATAAATAGCAATGAATGGCCACTTACTATGTTCAAAGTCTGGAAGAGACTAGTCTTGGATAGTGTGGTGCTGTGGTCAGAAACTGGTTTCTTATTGTGATGTGTACAAAATCAGTAGAAATTCAAGATAATCCTGCTTTCACTTTATACAGTATAATCTTGGATTTTAAATTAAATTATGTATGCGAGAAAGAATGAGCAGAAATAAGGACAGTTTTAAGCCACTCATTTAAATAGCAGTATTGTATGCATCTAAAAGAAGCAAATGCTTGAAATGGTTGAGAAGTTTAAGAATGAAAGAAGAAAGGAAACTAATGCAAATGTACTTCAGGAGAAAATTTTTGAAAATACTTCTATTTATTGATTTGGTAGGAAAGGATGAAAGAGTGGTTAAAAATAGTGTATAAGAAATAAGAATGGGGGGCCTCCCTGGTGGCGCAGCGGGTTAAGTAACGCACTATGAAGCAAACTGCAACCACTGCAGCATGAGTTCAATTCCTGCCGCCGGCCAGGGAGGGGACCCACAGGGCGTAGCAGACCTCTCCTGCCTCACCCGCTGCTGCCCTCGGCAGTGTTTCAGTCAGTCTGCCTGTTCTGCTCCCCGCTCTGGTGAATCCTCTCACCTCCCACACTTCTGGCTTGTACCCCAGTGCTTGTATGCATAAATAAATATATCTTTGAAAAAAAAAAATAAGAATGGGAGCCTCCCTGGTGGTGCAATGGGTTAAGCAACACACTTAAGTCACTGCAGCATGAGTTCGATCCCTGCCTCTGGTCGAGGAGGTGACCCACATGGCATGGCAGACCTCTCCTGCCGTGTCTGCTGCTCCCCTCAGTAGTGTATTTCAGTTAATCTGCCTGTTCTGTTCCCCACTCTGTCTCTGATGGGTCCTCTCACCACCCTCTCTTGCACTTCTGGCCTGTACCCAGTGCTTGTATGCATAAATAAATAAATCTTTGAAAAAAAAATAATGGAATGATGTGATTTTAGTAGTTCTCCAATTTTAAGACACACAGGAAGAGATAAAGAGAAGGAACTAATGTAATATGTCAAGCAGTTTGGACCTATTTGAATAACTATATAGTTAAGGTCCTCTAAGATAAAGATCCTTTCATTTCTGTGTGACCGTGTGTTTTATGACAGATTAAATAAATCAAGTCATTGACTTAATGCTTGGTAATTAACTATACATTCATTAGAATTGATTATATATTTTCGGTTATATGTCCTGCTGTTGATTTAACTATAGTTGATATAAGGATTAATCTTAAAAGACCCATGTTGTATTTTATCATTGCTTGAAAAATCACAATCTGCTTTTATGTGAACTCTGCTATTTTGGGTGTCTTTTTCTGTTTTTTTTCCTCTTCTGTTTTGTTGGTTTTCCATTCTTTTGTTGGTACAATGATTAACTTTTAAAGTGTTTATGTTTATAGGGTGGATGTGTGGACTCAACCAATCAAAGCCTGGCTCTATTGCTCATGACTCTTGGACAGCAGGATGTTTCCAAAGTGCTCCTAGGACCACTCTCTCCCTACACGTGAGTTTTTTTTTATCCTCTTTATCCAGTTTAATCTTCCAGTTGTACAAGATGACAAAGGTGTTGTATTGTGTATAGCCTGGCACTGTGAACATCTAGTTGTACTGATCCTTAAATGAGTCAGAATTGTCACTCCTAGCCTGCTTATTTTGCTTCCCTTTGCTGTCCTTGCATTATTCCCATGCCATTAAAGTTAGTGCGATATCTATTAGACAGTGCTTTTTTTCTGTACTTTTTTGTTTCCCTTTTATGGAAAGTAAACTGGTTATAGTACAGCTTGGGTTCTGTTGTTAGATTTTTTTAATCCCTCTTTCCTCTAGCTATGTCCAAGATTATAGGATGTGAACTGACTGGAAAGGTAAAGAAAGAGGCCAAGTTTATAGGAATGCCACTGGACTAGTAGGGGAATGGTAGACGTGAGTCTGAGACCATTGGCTATCAACAGAAATTGACTGCAAACAAATTAAGTACTCCAAAAAGAGCAGCTCACAATCAGAATATGTAAATTATAACAGCAGAGTGAAAGAAGCATTTCCCAGTGATAGTAAATGAAGTTGCTATAAACAGCCTGTGTGAGCACTGCTGTGCCCATGTGTGTGTATACACATGCTTGTGTACTTGGTCATTACATGGCCATCTTTGGGGCAGGCGGCTTGTGTGAAAGAAAATATTCAGGTAGATATGAGACTGAACTGTCCTTTTTCGGTTATCATGGTACCGATGCTGTATATCTGAAAGGTACAGTACTGTGATAACTGAAGAATGGTGGTGCCATCACATTGAGAAAGGAGCGAGCACTGGCAAGGGGCGGTGACCATCAGACCATGGCTTAGGGCGGTGGGGTGGAGGACTGGAGCATGAAAGATTCTTTGGGAGGTTTCTTTCTTCTTTTGAGTTGGTGGTAAGAGGGTTTTTGGAACAAGAAAATGGAAGAGAATACATTCTGTTTTGCAATGGGGGAAGACTGATAAGCAGGAAACTGGTGAGGACCACATTATCTCCTGATAGCTTGTGTAAAGTATTTCATAAGACAGGAAACCTGAAATTGAGTAATCCTAAATGGCACAGTAACATCAGGAATCTCTTCCTGCTAAAATAGACATTATAGTTAAGGTGTTTTGTGGAGGAGACGAAGGTAGTATAGCACCCTAGTACAGAGATTTTCTCCCCTAGAGAGCTTGCTGGAAGCTCCTGATAGCTCTGCAAACCCCATGGCCCTCTTCAGCTTTTTAGTTTCATTGCTGCTGCTTTTCTAGCCTCTTCCTCGGGGCAGTGGAAGGCTTGGCTGCTTGCACAGCACCAGGCTGTGTCATGGGGCATTGGCAGAACATTATGTGAAAATGGAATGTATATTTATTTTTTATTTTTCCTTAACCTTTTGTTTTGTTTTAGACATTTTTTTCACTTTGACTTCAGGGCCTTGTAAAATTTTCAAAGTCCACAGACTCCATGGAGATGGTCAAAATGTGACTAGGCATTTAAAAAATTCACTTGTCCTCCTTGACACCCTCTCTCCCCCATCCCTACTTCCCATCAGACATTAATGGCAGTGTCTTCTTATTAAGAGTCCTTGCCTAAATTTACTATATCTCTTGGGAAAGCAAAGTGTCCGTTCAGAATGGAGCTTTACACAGGAGTAGGACAAATTGCAAAACTGTTTTGAGACTTAGGGTTGGGACTTGCAAGGCATTCTTCCTCTGGATTACTGGCCTCTCAGGCTTCATGCAAGAGGGGCTGCCAGGTGGTGGGAAAGGGCAGCATCCCCCCCCTTTTTTTTTTTTTTTTGGTAAGTTAGCACAAGAAGTGGTAGGAAAATTGACTTTCTAGAAAGTTGCATTGTGTAAGACCCTTTTACCCTTCATTACTGTGGGAGGAGCCAGTAGTTCAAATTGAAGGACAAGGATGAGAGGAAATGTGGGTCCTTCAGGCATGATAGGGAAAGGTAACATTGTGTGTGTATACAGTTAAATATACAAAAGAGGCAAGATCCATTGGGACAGTTGAGGTAGGGGGAATAGTTTATCTTAGTTGGGTTCAACGGTTTTGGAGAGCAAACTATCACACTTATTTTTATATGCAGTTAAAGTCAAAGTAATCTGTTTTTGAAGAGCTCAAATATCTCAAAGAAAAACAGAAGCAAGATCTTCCTTGGTTTAAGAAAATATATTTCTCCTGGCACTTTGCACCTTTTGATTTGTACAAGTAGGTTTTTAAGTTTCTGCTTAGAGAGAACTGGGAGTAAAAGAGGGTTTGTTGTTTATTTTCTTTCAGTGTTGCTTTTAAATCCTTTCTGAAAATAAGGGTCTCTATGTTCTTATTTTCTTCTTCCCTTCTTGCTGTTGATTGGTTGTGTGACTTGAGGAAGAAAGTATATACATGTGAAATTCTTTGGGATGGCCAGATATTTTTAGTAAAATGAAATAATTCTGGGTAACACACTGGTATGCAGAGAACCTATTTTGTTAAACTTGTTGCATTTTCGATGGTTTATATTTGGTGACCTTGCTCTCAAAAAGCTTAATGTTATAGTTTAGGGAGGAGTTAAACTTTATTTAAAAGTAGGATTAACATCAAGAAATATGTGTATCAATTAACATTTCATTAGCACTTTAAGAAATTGTGTATGATTGGAGTCTGCAGTTACCAGAGCTCTCCGCATTCTGCCAGTGCATGGGCTTTAGAGTCCAACCACTATGATTTCAGTCTACTTCTACCCTCCAGCACCTGAGACCGTGAACAGGTTATTTAACATCTTTGAACTTCAGTTTCATCATGGTTCTGATGTGTCATGGGCGTGTGGAGATGCTTGCAGCAATACAGTAGGATAGATGGAGCTTAGTCAGGGCTGGATACAGTTCCCCTTTCCCCAGTTTGGGAAGTCTCCCATTGAGGTCACTTTGAACACCAGACGGTCAGACAACCTTGTTTTGAGCATGTTTAAGCCTCAAGTCAGCTTTAAATTGTCTGCTCAGCTATCAGTAAATCTATATCCATTAATTTTTAAATTTATGACTTACCTCCAACTGCCACATTACTATGCAAAACACACCTTTATTACCTCCCAGAATGCTGTAAGGTGTTTACTTAACAAACACTTGAAGTGTTTGTAGAGTGCAAGGCGTTGTTTTAAATGTTTGTTGTTGTTTTTAAACAAATATGAACTTACTTAATTTTCATGGTAACCTTGTGAGGGTGGTAAAGGCATACATTACATTTTCCATTTTAAAGGTGAGAGGGTTGAAGCACAGAGAGGTCTAGCCCTGTCCTCAGGGTCACACAGTCAGCAAGGAGGGGTCAGACCTAGACTGTCTTCCAGGGTCCATGCTTCCCTGACTACCATGCACTTGTGTAAGAGCCGGACTTCCTCCATATTGTTAGACTCCAGGTATACCTTCTTTTCTGAGGGAGGATACAGTGCTACATCTTTTCAGTCTTCCTTCAAATGGTGCCCTAAAATGATCTAAATCTGTCATTGAATATCGAAAATAAACCATGCCATTCTGGTTTTTTCTGACTTTAATAGTTGACCATTTCCCACTCCTTGTGAAGTTTTGTGGAGCAAGAACCAATGTCTTTGTTAGATGCTTCCTGATGAGCCTTCTTGGCTTGCCAAGTTTACAGCACAGCTGTGTCACTATCAAGTGAGAATTCCCTGGGAAAACTGGGACCCGCTGACCCAGTGCACTGCTCTTTAGGATCAGTGGCTTAACTGCTCTCTCAGCTAGCATGTATACCCTACACCTCCACCTGACATTTATGAAGTGGTTTAAATTACACTGAGCCCCAGGATGTACTTGGCATATGGTAAAAAGCAAGTAATAGCTTCACTTTTCAGGTGAAAAAGCTGATCTCAATTCTAAGAATGAAGTTTAAATTCAGTTATGCAGGAAGTCTGAACTTCCTTCATGTGGGGAGATGTGGGCTCTGGGATGAGTTAGTCAAGAACTCATTTTGAGCATTAATTCTTGGAGCAGAGGGCCTCCCTGGTGGCGCAGTGGGTTAAGCAACGCACTATGAAGCAAACTGCAGTCACTGCAGCACGAGTTCGATCCCTGCTGCCGGCCAGGGTGGGGACCCACATGGTGCAGCAGACCTCTCCTGCTGTGCCCGCTGCTCCCCTCAGCAGTGTACTTCCATTGATCTGCCTGTTCTGCTCTCTGTGGTGAATCCTCTCACCCCCACACCTCTGGCCTGTACCCCAGTGCTTGTATGCATAAATAAATAAATCTTTAAAAAAAAAAATTCTTGGAGCAGAGGTCAGCTGAGCCTTGGGAAAGTTAATTTTGTATAAAAAGTACCACTAATGTATTTAAAAGTTGTTGTGAAATGACTGCAGGGAGCCCCATCTGGAGTTTCTTTTCCTTCCCCACATCTTTCCCTTTGACTCCATAGCAACTCCTTAGGCCTATGAAGTCTGTAACACTAGTATCCAAGTGGCTTGGTGAAGCAGGAGACAGCAACTTCTGTTGTGATTTGTATTTGTGGAGTTACCAAAGAGAGAGCTTGCTCGTAATTACTCTAGCAGACTTTATAAGGTGGATCCTAGTGAGAGGGACTGTGTTTAGGAGTGAGCAACCTGGCAAGTCTCAGGCTTTTGGGATTCAAAGGGCAGATGACCATGAGGCTATTGGCTTCTGCCTGTTGACTAGCAGTGGTGGTGGCAGTGGTAGTGGTAGTGGGGAGCAGCCTGACCTTTGAAAACACACAGGAGAAATGATCTCTGTGGTTCAGAGTTCTCTGAAATCTGCTTGTCAGATGGACTAGAGGCTTTTATGGAAAGTAGGATTTTTTTATTTTTTCTGAAAATAAATGTTGTCCTGAAAAATCCTTCACATAGGAATTGCATAGTGTCTCAGTGGCCTAAAGTGGTTGATCTGAATAGCTGCCAATGACACTCTGAGGAGCAGAGTTGCTCTCAGTGTGCTGTGGGTCTCCTTTACCTAGGTGTGTGGTTGTGTTTCAGAAGGATGGTCTACTACATACCTACTCTAGTATGGCATCTAGAAGGGAAGGAAAAGGAAGTGTTCTGCATTCAGGAGGTTGTATCTTGTAGTGCCTGTGCATGGCTACAGTCTCGGGGGCTGTGGAAAAGGATGTAGATCAACACTGGAAGTAACATTGTTCAACTGCTTGGATATAGGGCACGTTTATTCTTCATTTGAGTTTCATTTTCTTAAGGAAACTGCTGGGATTTAATATTGCCTATGGTGATTTCACAGCTTCTGAACATCTTTGCTCTTTGATATCTTAGCTACAGAAGATACAGGGAGAGTGGGGCTGGAGGTAACATTCTGAAACATAGCTAGACCCAGTCCCTTACAGTCTTCCTCAGACAGGCTGAGAGGCTGGCAGAACATTATGTAAAAAAGTGGAACCGAGTTTGCTTTTTCTAACTGATCCAAAGGCTACAAATGCCCAAAAAGCTGCAAATATGTAGACCTGTACACTCAAGCCTGTTTTTCTCCCTTTGCCAAGAGATCAGAAGCAAGCTGAGGCCTTATAGGAATTCTGCCAGCTGGGAGGGTGTCTGGTTTTCCCAGCACAGTGAACGATTCAGTGAAGCAGGCTGGGGAAACTTTGGGGGTAGAGGGTGCCTCAGACCTATATTACAGTGAAGAGTAGCGAGAGAACAAGCTGTTTTCTTCTCAGAATGCAGACGAGTGGGTGAGATGGCTGGCCTTTTCTGCATTGGTGCCAGCTGGAAGCTTTGCCCACAGATGTGGACTGTTTATCTATGGGCTTGATGTGTTTGTTTTCTCTTTTTCCTAGGACAAAATGGGAAGGTTGTGAGACTGGGACTGAGAGCAAAAAACTGAAAATCCCAATTGGTTAGTAAGACAGGAAAGCCAGCAGGGGAAGAATTGATTTTCCTTAATTACTAAGAATTTTGAAGTCATTTCTGAAAACTAGTCCTAATTCCAGCATGTAGTGTCTTATGTATCATGTATCATTATATCATTGTAGTGTCTTATGTATCATTCCTATCAGGTATTATAGATAATGGCCTGCTTACATCATTTACCTAGAGGGAAGGGGGCAGTTGTGGAGACAACAAAACATAAGTATTTACTTACATACAACAAGCAGGGCCAAGAATGCTACAGAAATTCAGAGGGGTTATCGACTCATGGAGACTATAGGAAAGTGAGCAAATGGGGTGTTCTTTGAAAAATGAACATGAAATAGTATCATCCTAGGTAGAATGGAGAGCAGCGAAGTGGGGCATTTTATTCGGAGAGTATGTAGCTCTCACCAGAACACTTTCTGGTTAAGCAATGTTTCCTTTCTTCAGTCCCTGACATGCCAGTCAGACCAGGGTAAGGAAGTTGTTCAGGCCCCTTTTTGTCTTTTTCTACCTTTAACTATATCAGCTAGGATGGGATGGGGGTGTAGAAGAGGGTAGAAATTCATTGCAGTATACTTTATCCTAAGTTTGATATATACCGTGTGAGGGTGGGAACCAGGATCAATCCTTTCTTGAAACTTCACAAATAGACACACACGTGTGCACGCACACACACATACACATTTATTTGTTTAGAACAGTTTCATCGAGATATTTCACATACCACAGTTTACCCACTTAAAATGGACAATTCATTCAGCAGTATTTAGTATATTCAGAGTTGTATAACCATAACCACAACCTAATTTTAGAAGACATTTACCACCCCGGAAAGAAACCCTTTGCCCATTCATGGTTGTTCCCTATTCTCCCCTCACTCCCAACCCCCAGCACCCAGTTCCAGACAACCACTAATCTACTTTCTGCCTCTATAGATTGGCTTCTTCTGAATTTCATGTAAATAGACTTACACAATATGTGGTCCTTTGTGACTGGCTTCTCTCACTTAGCATGATGTTTTCAAGGTTCATCCATATTGTAATGTGTGTCAGCACTTCCTTTTTAAAAGCCAGATAGCATTCAATAGTACAGATATTTACCACATTTTGTTTCTCCATTCACCTGTTGATGGGTATTGGGTTGTTTTTACTTTTCGACTGTTATGAAACTCTAATGAACCAACATTTGTTTATAAGTTTTTGTGTGGGTATATGTTTTCATTTCTCTCATGCCTTGGAGTGTAATTGTTAGATCATGTGGTAACTCCTTCAAAATTTGTATTTACTATTTTGAGGAGCTGCCAGACTGTTCCACAGAAGCAGCATCATTTTATATTCCCCCCAGCAGTGTATGAGGGTTCCAATTTCTGACATCTTTACCCACACTTTATTGTCTTTTTGATTGTAGTCATTCTGTTGGGTGTGAAGTGGTTTTGATTTCATTTCCCTAGTGAAAAGATGTTGGGCGTCTTTTCATCTGCTTATTGGATATATGTGTGTGTGTGTGTGTGTGTGTGTGTGTGTGTGTGTGTGTGTGTAGCAGCAGGGAGGTGGGCACATGGCAGGTTTGGGATGGTTCTGGGCAGACGGGTCAAGGAAGGGAGTCTTGGAGCCCTCGGTGACTTTTCATGCTTTTTATTGTCAGAGGTGGCCAGGTACATGGCAGGCATGGGTGCCAGCAGGCCTTCCAGCCCCCAGCGCATCTCACCCTCTTGGCTGCTTCGCTACTGCTGCTGCTGCTCGTTCGCTCTCGCTCACGTTGGTCAGTACTGTCGGTCTTGTTGGTTCTGGCGTCCTCATGACGCCGCCCATTTAAGCCCGTGTCAAACTCGGGTGCGCCCACTTGCGCATGCCCACCCTGGAATGCTCGCAGCATTACGGGTGTCCATCATCACAGTGGTGGGAGGGTGGAAAGACCTGATTGTTCTCTGACCCTACAATATAGATATATTATTTGGAAAACTGTCTTTTCAGGTTATTGGTTCATTTTAAAATTGAGGTTTTCCTTTTTGTTACTGAATTGTGAGAACTAGACACCAGATCCTTCTCAGACATACTTTGCTTTGCAGAAATTTTCTCCTGTCTGTTGTCTTCACTTTCTTGATAGTGTCTTCACTTATCTTTGATGCACAAGAGACTTAATTTTTTTTTTTTTAATATGTATTGCTTCATGAATTTGCTTGTCATCCTTGTTAGGAACCGTGCTAATTTTTTCTGTTATCATTCCAATTTTTGTATCTATGCTTTTGAAGCAAGCACAAGAGATTTTAATTTTGATGTCCAATTTATTCATTTATTTGTCTTGCTATTTTTGGTATTATAACTAAGAAACCAAGATTGTGCCCAAGATTGTGAAGATACACCCCTATGTTTTCTTCTGTGAGTTTCATGTAAGCTCCTTTTACATGAAGGTGTTTGATCCTATTTGTTAATTTTTGTGTATGATGTGAGGAATGGGCCCAGTTTCATTCTTTTGCATCTAGATATGCATGTGGAGTTGTTCCAGCACCATTTGTTGAAAAGGTTATTCCTTCCCCATTGAATTATTTTGGCACTCTTTTTGAAAATCCACTGACCCTGAAAGTGTGGGCTTATTTCTTGACTCTCACTTTTGTTCCATTGATCGGCATGTCTTGTCAGCAGTGTTTTGAAAGCCCCTTGTTGATTCTATGTGTATTCGGGGTTAAGAACCATCTGGCTGGAGTTAAGGAGTTAGGATGGCTTATTTCAAAGGCAGCACAATAACACTGTTATTGGGTTATTGAATTCTTTTTTTTTTTTAAAGATTTATTTATTTATGCATACAAGCACTGGGGTACAGGCCAGAGGTGGGGGGTGAGAGGATTCACCACAGAGAGTGCGGGGAGCAGAACAGGCAGATCAACGGAAGTACACTGCTGAGGGGAGCAGCGGGCACAGCAGGAGAGGTCTGCTGCGCCATGTGGGTCCCCTCTCTGGCCGGCAGCAGGGATCGAACTCGTGCTGCAGTAGCTGCGGTTTGCTTCATAGTGCGTTGCTTAACCCACTGCGCCACCAGGGAGGCCCCTGGGTTATTGAATTCTTCATAGCAGCTGTGCAGACCGTTTGTTCTTAATTAAACTGGTATTTCACAAACTTGCCTGATAAGAATCACCAGGGTTGCTTCTTAGCAATAGATTTCTGGCCCGTGAGCATTGGTAAAGGGTAGGGGAAGGAACATCTTTATCTGTGGCCTGTAATTTTTGATCTCTACTGCATGGAAATACCTCCCACCAGTTGCCAGTTGCACAGAACCTATTGGAACGAGTGTTTTAGTGAATTCTGCAGGTGAGTCAAGGCCAGGTTTGCTGGAGCAATGTAGAATCTGCTAAACCAGATCAGTAGAAGCCTGCATACCTTTACTATGGTCCTTCCACAGAATTGTTCTTCTTTTTTTTTTTTTTTTGCTTAGAAGACTTTTATAAGTTTTAACTTCAGGTACATGTGACCAAAGTTATTAAAAGGTTTTTATTTTACAAGAAATGGGGACTAAAATAGTAATAATACGAAGGGAAAGAGAGGGATACAAATTTGCAAATATTTTATCAGATCTTCTGAGCAATGGCGCATTGAAAGCTGATGGCTCCCAAGGAAGAGAGAGCCCAAGGCTCACCTCTTTGGTTTTATAACTAGCCTGGCTGCTTAGCGCCACCCTCAGGTCCCAGTGATCCACTCTTCGATAATCATCTTACCGGATTCATGGTTCTGGAACACTGGTGGTCTGGAGTGGGGGTTGGAGTCCATAAACCTATTTGTGTAATCCATTCAGGACAACCTTCCCCCTACAATCCCACCCTTTTCTCGTAATGTATAAATAAAGACCTGAATCTTATATTCCCTGAACCCCCCTCACTCGCCGACTCCGTTTCACCCTTTGGGAACTCGGCTCTCCAGAATTGTTCTTTCTTAAGGGAGCTGACAGACAACCACATGACATTCCTTGATATGTTTATTATGAGCTCTTCCTCAGCCATCTTTACTTTTTACTTTATTTAAATTTCCATAGTATTTTTCAGTTTAAATTGTCTGTCTTATTAATCGAAAACTTCAGGAGAGAAGGAAATTTTAGTTGACTGTATCATCATCTTAGCAGGTGCTCAAATGTTGTCAAGTTGAGCACTGGTATCAATAATTCTTGGTTTTAACTCATGGTATTGTGAATTATGAGATTATATATATATTTTTTTTCTTTGCATGAGCTATTCAATGTTAATATCATACATATGTCCACTCTTAACAAGTGTGTATGATTAAATGACTTATCTCTTTATCTCTTGTGTACTAAATCAGTCCTTTTAAAAATGTGTTTAATTTATCATATATATATTTCTGCAAATTGCAAGTTCTTTAAATCCTCTTTAAGAGTTGGTGGGTTATAAATACTATTTAATCACGATTGATGAATTCTTACTTTTAGTCATTCCTCTTGATTTGGGATATTAAAAGTTTGGTTCTGGGTTGGGAAGGGAGAATTTCTTTAAAATATGGAATTCCGTTTTCATTCCCCTCCCCCCTTTTTTGTTTTTTAGGATAGAATTTTTGCGGCATTTGAAGAGCTTTTTCCAGATTATGTTTAAAATTGAAACCAGGCCATGCGGTGAAGAACTCAAGGGTGGGGATAAAGTGCTGATGACTTGTGTTGGCATTGGCTTCTCCAACCTTAGCAAGACCCTCAAGTGATACTGTCACAATATAAGGTCTCGGTGCCTACAAAGCAAAAACTGCCAAGGATGCCAAAAGGACCAAGTCCAAATTTATCCAGGACAGGATAGCCTCTTATATTAAGGATTTTATCTTATATTAAGGATTTCCCATTTAGAAAAAAAATTCAGAATATTCAAATAAAAGGTATCTCTATATCATGTGGTTTCTAGCCATTTCTCCAATGGCATTGATACTCCTTAGGAGGCCCAGTCATCATGAGAACTTCTTGCCTTACCTGGACAAAGAGTGGACCTTTAGGACATAGTTGAGCTGCTAGAACAACAGCACAGCCACATTTCAGCAATGCTTCCTCAGTCCACAATTCCAGGGCTTCTTTCATGTGGCTGTTTTCCAAAAATGTGGAGAACTGATGTCTTTCTTTTTGTAAGAACTGTCCTCCTTGCACTTCAATTTCTATGAGATATTAAGTGAGATAATATGGATGGGAGCTCATTGTTGGAAATTAATGTGTGATTGATATGTGATTAGGCTATCTGTGCCTTGTTTTCTGATTAGAATGTTACTCAAAGAAGATATTGCTCCATCTTGTTCATTATATGTGTATGTGGCAGTGCTGCAGAGGTAGGGGCTCAACTAAAGTTATTGGATATTTTTTGTGTCTCAAGTGTGCTAAATGTTTTCTCAGTCTAGTCTCATAATAGCCCAATAATGTAGTTTTTATCTGAGCAAGAAAATTAAAAATGGTTATTTTGTTTTCTTTGAAATTTATAATATAAAGTACATTAGATCTTCTTATTTAAAATGTCAGCGTTTGGAATTTTACCCTACTTGCAAGCTAATAAGTTATTTTTTAGATGCTAGGAGAGAAAACACAGTTATTCTGGTCAGAAATAGCTTTACTATTCGGAGCACAGAAAGCATGAGCTTCATATTCATATGAGTCTCTTCATATTCATATGCTCTCTCTTGCCCCCAACATACCACAGCGGTGATATGGAGAGGACTCCAAGTAGATGCCATGTACACAGTGGGCCTGCATCATACCCAGTGAATGTGCATACTTGGAGAACATTATCTCTTTCATAATATGTCTGCTTTTTGCTCCAGATGGGGCCACGCAGCTATGTGACGCATAACAGGGTTTCAGTCAATGACAGACTACATGTGCAACATGGTCTCAAAATGACCTGGTGATGTAGTCACTATTGTAATACAGTGGTCTTTTGTGTAGGCAATAGCCTCATACATATCTATAATGTTTGCAAATTTACTGTCTTTGAATACATTTCTCAGAACATATCCCAGTAGTTAAGAGATGCATCACTGTACTTCACCCCTTGAGACTGCTTTCTGCAAACACAGCTTTGAGTAAAGGCTCTGGTAGAGGCTGACCCAGTAAGAATATGCAGGAACACTCGGGGGTGTGTGGTGAATCACTACTTCTAACTAATACTCTCTACATTTGGTGTGTTTATGGGATCAAAGAGAAAAGCTCAATTCCTTTGCATCATAGGTGGGGTTTTGAAGTAAGGAAAGGTCTTTGCCTCACCAGTCCTTGGTACCCTTTTCTTTTTTAGTGAAAAGAGACCAGCAGAAATCTAAACTCTGAAGACTGAGGTGTAGGGGATGTGGAGGTAGAACTAACACTGAATTTCAGGTCTGGCCATTTTGAGCTATGGCACTCTACTCCTAAGAATTCTGTGTACTGTGTCTGTTTTTCTGTTGGTGCTTAACAAATCACCACAAACTTAGCAGCTTAAAACACTCCTCATTTATTAACTACAAGCCTATAGATCAGAAGTCCAGGCTGGCTTGGTTGAGTTCTCTGCTTAGAATCTCACAGACTGATGTTAAATTGTTGTTTAGGTTGTTGGTAGTATGAGTCCCTGTTTGTCGCCTGCTGCTTCCAGAGGCTGTTCACATTTCTTGTTACAAAGTTCTCTCCATCTTCAAGCCAGCAATGGTGTATTGAGTCCTCATACTTTCAGTCTGACTCTATTGTGGTACCAGCAAGAAGAAATGTTGCTTTTAAATGACTCACATCGCAATAGTGCACCTGGATAATCTCCCTATGTTAAGGTCAACTGATCACATCATACTCAGATTAGTGTCTGAATAGCCAGGGTCTGAGAATCTTGGTTGACTATCTTAGAATTCTGCCTTCTACACATGCTGTGTTCCTTTTTAGAGCTGCTGATGTTTGAACTTAGATCTGCCCATGCTTATATAAAGAATTATGGGGCCACATTGCTTTGGACATGTCAAATGTTATTCTGCAGGAACATTCCTCCTCTTGGAACAAGTTTTGGAAGTCATACTGCTGGTCAATATAGGGTAGTGTGTAGGCTACAGGCAGATTATTGCAAACAGTTGAAGGGATGTGTACCCCTGTCTACTGCAAATGTGGAACTATCTAGTGGCTTTTAGCCCTCCATCTGGTACAGCTGCTTTTGAAATAAAAACATCTGGTAGTGGTAATGAGATGATATTGCCAAAAGGAAGGCACGTTTAATATTTATTTAATCAGCCCCTTCTCAAATGTCCAAGAGATGCAATACTATTCCTTGGGTAGAAGCCATGTATCCTGGTTGCTGGTACAATGTAATGACATTCAGCTCCTACAATCTCTGCCTTGCTATCCTGCTTAATTTTTGGTTGACTACTTCCCAGGGTAGTTTGAAGAGAGGTTCCAGAACTTTTCTGTCTTGGCCTGTTTGCTCCTTTCTGCTGATGAAACTGAGCTCAGTGGTTATAGTGATTTTTCTTAATCAGGCAGATATACCTATGATGTTGTTAGGGGTCATGGCAAATCAATGCGTTTGCCTTCCTTTCTTCTTTTTTTTTTTTTTTTAAAGATTTATTTGTTTATGCATACAAGCACTGGGGTACAGGCCAGAGGTGAGGAGGGTGAGAGGATTCACCACAGAGAGCGGGGAGCACAACAGGCAGATCAACAGACGTACACTGCTGAGAGGAGCAGTGTGCACAGCAGGAGAGGTCTGCCGTGTCATGTGGGTCCTCTCCCTGGCCGGCAGCAGGGATTGAACTCGTGCTGCAGTGGCTGCGGTTTGCCTCATAGTGTTTAACCCACTGTGCCACCAGGGAGGCCCACCTTCCTGTCTTCTTCCAGGCTCTACTTTGTCTTTCAAGAGCTTTCAAGTACATTCTGTACAAACACCAACTGTTCTTCCTCCTAATGGTTATTCATCAAGATAGTTGATAAAGACTGGGAGAAAGTTAGAGGATTACAACAGGACCTGCTGATGGGGAAACAGCAAATTGCTGTTTTTTTGTTTTAATGTATCCTGATAAAATATGATGAAGGTCATCACTGACCCAGTCAAAAAAACAAAACTAATTTGCACCATGGTACCTGTTCTCTTACTGTCACTCTACAACAAAAGACCATGGGATGGCTATTTCCCACTACATCTTTTATATTGGGACGCTCCAAGGTGAGGCCACTGTTAGCAGTTAGGTTTATGATGATTGACTAGGGAAGTAGCAGGGAAGAAAGTAGGCAGGGTGGAGTAAAGGAGACGAAGAAAGGGACAAAATCAAAGGTAGATTGAGAAAACTAAAGAAACACCAGAGAAACAAGAAATTTCTACTGCTTTGGCTGTGGCCAAGGTGGGGGTAGAATTCAGATGGGTGAGTTGGGGGCTCAAGGTGGGTGCAAAAATGGATTTATTGGGGCCTCTCTGGTGCCACAAGAAGTTTAAGGTATAGCACTGTGAAGCTCTCTGCAGCTACTGCAGCATGAGTTTGATCCCTGGTCAGGGAGGTGACCCACATGGCACAACAGACCTCTCCTGTCTCTCCCGCTGTTCCCCTCAGCAATGTATTTCAGTACATTTGCCTGATGTACATGTTCATTCAGTATGTTCCCTACTCTGTCTCTGGTGAATGCTCTCACCCCGCCCCCATAACTGGCCTGTACCCCAGTTCTTTAATGCATAAAGAAATACATCTTTTAATAAATAGATTTATTGGAGGGGCCTTTGGTAATGGAATGAGGGTAGAATTTGGGATTTCATTGATAATTACCAATTGGTCCTTGCTGTGAATGTACAAGTGGGCTGGGATGAATGGGAAAGCTGTACTACAGACCTTATCACTGGCCAGTGTCTCCGCTGGTTTCAGAGTGGATGAGAACTAAGTTGTATCCAGAGGTTCCATGTTGAGACCACCCTGACGTATTCTTTAGAAGTGACTGGGAATCTCAGTTAGCAAGCTGAGCCTATTTGTACTTTAGTTGGCCAGGTCTGAAAAAACATTTGAATGAAACAGTTTATCAGTGTTCGGTATGGTCCAGAGGCCAGCCACATCATTCCTTTATGCAAGCAAATAAAACCATTTTTGTCAAGGGCTGCCTGGGTCTGACGCTACTTAGTTCCTTGCCATAACTGACCCAAAGCTGTCAGATAGTCCAAACAAACCCCGAGCACAGCCTGCTCATGGATCACTGTCAGAGTCTTGGCGCCTGGAACACTCCCTCTCTTTCTGGTTGTTTTGATATAGTGGTTCTGGATGAGGATTCTGCTCTGCTATAACCCTTCTGTTGGGTCTGCAGAAGCGGTGATGGTACTCTCAGGATGTCTGTCATAGCTTGTTCTCTGACCCGGCTAGAGACACTAAATAACATGACATTAAGTAATTCACCTCCCCCACTTTCTCTGTGGCATCAGGGTAGGTATGTGATGTGAGCTAGTAACCAGAAGCTCAGAATGATGCCCATAATTACCTCCTCTCCCCTTCCCCATTTTGTTTATTTTCCCATTCTGTTTATTTGCGGTGGGAGGTGGTAAGTAGTGAATTTGTGATTATTTCTAAATATCATACTAGATGTTTTCTCTAAGGTTAGGACATTCTTTATTCCGGTTTCCTTCCCAATCCCATCCCCCTCTGAAGAGTTTAACATCTAAAAATAATCAGATTAATTACTTTAATAGTTTTTCCCTGCTACAGTGTGGGAAATAATATATTAAAAATGATGAAGATAGGTGAGTTTCTAGAAATTAGAGGCTAACTTAAAGACAAAAGATAATGAACCAACCCAGCAATGATATGGCCACTTCATACGTCTGTCCTGTGAATGCCCTGTCACCACATGTATGATGATGGTGGGACTGCTGCTGGACTCAGTGGTGGCCATCTGGGCAACTAATCACTGATGCTCCAAAGGAAGGGGGATTGTAGGAGGAGCTCCTCTTCTTGCTGCATCTGGGAATGGTAGGACAGACATCCTGATGCCCTTTACAGTGTTTGAGAAAAGATACTGGTGGGACCATATAGTTTGAAATGGTATCTGACTTGCTAAGTGGAGGCGTTCAACCCACTTCAGCTTGTTCTAAGTGCTGAGTACACTTGGTTCCTGGCCCCTATACTTCTCTCTCAGTCTCAGGCCTGTTTTGACCAACCTGCTATTTTACCCATTTGGCAATTGAAAATATTTGCCAAAACAACAGAACAAAAAATACTTCAAATTATGCAAAGAAAAGAGCAAACTATTTACAAAGTGAAATGTTTCCCAGATTGTCAAAATACTGAGAACAGTAGTTTCTTCTTTATTTATTTGTTTGTTTGTTTATGCACACAAGAGCTGGGGTACAGGCTTGAGTCGCGGGAGGTGAGAGGATTCATCAGACAGAGTGGGGAGCAGAACAGGCAGACTGACTAAAATACACTGCTGAGGGCAGCAGCAGCGAGGCAGGAGAGGTCTGCTATGCCATGTGGGTCACCTCCCTGGCCGGTGGCAGGGATCGAACTCGTGTGGCAGTGGCTGCAGTTTGCTTCATAGTGCGTTGCTTAACCTACTGTGCCACCAGGGAGGCCCAGAACAGTAGAGTTTCTTTACAAGAAACTTTACAAGTTACTTTACAAGGCACACAAAAAAATTGGCAAGGACTCAGCTGATTATATATTAGTGAGTTGCCAATGACAAGGTAATTTAAAAGGCCATGTTATAGAAAGTCTTTCATAAACTTGGGCTATAGCTCCATTTTGACATGTATGGTTTGATAATGCTGTTCTCTGAGCCCACCCCTTCCACTGAACCGCCTCCTCAATCACTCAGCAGTTACTGGGGTAGTCCCACTCCTACTGTCTATCTAGGGGCCTCACCTATCTTATTAGTTCTCACCACATTTCAGCTGTTGACTAATTCTCCCGCTTAACCTATGAAGGTGTGGACTGGATTCATCTTTTAAGTTTTGGTGTGGCTATGACTTTAAAGTTTTTTTTTATATTCTTTTTGGAAAGCTGTTGGTTTCTTGAGATTTGGTAGAGCTTTGTGGAAATAAAAGCTTAAGAGTGAGACCCATGTTTGAGTCCTAACTATGTCAGTAGAGATGTAGCATTGGTCTTCTACCTGAGATTAACTTCCTGATCTCTAAAATGGAAATACCTTTCAGTCTGATCATGAGAAGATTTACTAAACAAAGGAGCCATAGATTAAATGCTCAGGACTCTTTTTAGCTATTCAATCCTTGGTGAAGATTCAAAGCTGTCTTGCATTTAATAATGTAGTGTCAATATGAGTCACGGAGCTTAACTTTACATCTAGTACTTGGATGTTCTCAGAAGCCTGGAGATAAGATGTAACTCCTATACTTGGGCTGGGGTCAGACTGGCCCCAGGATAAATGTTGCAGAGTTAAAAAAGAGGACGGGTGAAGTTCACCGTGTTCAGCAGGCTCTGTCTAGTCAAGGTAAAGTGAAAATGCAGGCTGTCAGATCTTAGAGCTGCTATGTACATCAAACCAAACTGAATGGTAAGGAACTACAATGTCATCACAATTCAGTTCTATCCATATCGACTCTGCTTCCCCTCCCCTCTGCTCCCCGCGAGTGTTGGGAACCCTCTTCATCAGGCATTCTCTTCAATATTTTATTCTTTCAGCAACCCTAGTAGACAAATTCTTAAAAAAATAAAAACCAAAACCAGAATTGCATCTTCCTCTGATGACACAAGCTGGGAATGGGGCATTGGATACCTGCCAGCTGTTGAGTGCCCATTTTGTTCAGGTTTTGCCAAGGCTTGTGGTTCTCATCATCTCCATTCCTCCACCTTGCAGTCAGTAATGAATGCCATCTTTCTCAGATATTTGAATCCTTTAGAAACTGGAATTCTAATGGGGTTAATTGGCCCTATTAGAATTTCCTTCAAAGCCTCCAGTTTTCCTCAAGCAAAAGGAAAACAAGTTGTGAAAGGAAGGAAGTGAAACACAAAAAGTAGTGTAAGGATAGTTGTTCTGACCTACGAAAAATTACAATCCTGCAGTGAGTGATGCACCTTCTATATTACAGCCAGCATTCACCCAGCATTGGATGATTTGAAGACTATGAATTTTCCAGGAGTGATCTATCAAAGTACCATAACTGGGTGGCTTAAAATAACAGAAATTTTATTGTCTTAGAGATGTGGAGCCTAGAAATCCAAAATCAAGATATTGGCTTATATGGTTCCTTCTTAGGGCTCAGAGAATCACTCCTTCCATGCCTCTTTTCTAGCTCTTGTGACTATAGGTTTTCTTTGACTCATAGGTGTATCACTTTAATGCTCCCTCTTCACGTGGTGTCTCCTTGAGTCACTTTCTTCACCTATTTTGTTACAAGGACCCCCGTCACATTGGATTTGCAACCCACCATACTGAAGATGACCTCGTCTTAACCAATTATATCTTCAGTGACTTTATTTACAGATATCAGATCACATTCTGAGATGCTGGAGTATCTTCAGTACCTCAATATATATATATATTTTTTTTTTCTGGGACATGAGGGATGTGTGGGGGATGCAGTTCAACCCATGACAGACCAAAGACTGAGGGACCTATAACAAGTAGAGCTAGAAGGAGTTACAGCAGTATCTTAACAAAATAGTAGCCTTGTTAATTCCCTTATAGGGACAGATGTCAAAACTCTTAAGACTTTTAAAACTCTATATTTGGATATATTGTTGTATTAATATTTTAATGGAAAGAAATAGAAATTGACTTGTTCAAGCCAGGCATGTTAGGATTGCAAGTGATATAAACCCAATTCCAGCTGGGCTTAAAGAAAGAAATGCTTAGGTAATTGAAAAAAAAAAATCTAGGAATGGGTCTGGTTTTAGGTAGGATAGAATCTAAGGTTCAGAAGATATTTTTAGAATGCTTGTTCTCTCTCTGATTTTCTTGTCTCTGCTTAATTTCATTATGTGGCAGATCTTTTCACAGAGAGGGTAAAGTGGTGCTCCAAACCCACAGTCACCTCGGTTTAATCACCCCAGCAGGAAGAACTTCTCTTTCTAACTCCTTATGTCTGTCCTAGGGAAGATAGTAAATCACCTTGCTTGGTTCCCATATACAGATCAATTATTGTGACCGGGAGGATGTGATACTATGATCATGTGTTCACCCTTTGAGAGCAGTGCCTGTGATGATGTATTCTACTAGAATCTCATGAAAATTGGAAGATAAATTCTCCAGGGAAATCAAAAGAAGGGGTAAGGGAAATATTGTTAGACAAATACTCTAGCTACTATAATCAATTATTATTTTTTTTTTTCTTAAAAAAAAAGGAAGGATTTATTCTAAGAATACAGGGATAAGTATGGACTTCAGGAGGAGGCATATAGCTGGGCCTGAGGAGAGAACCTGCAAGATTTCTTTTAGAAATCTTCTTTCTTTGCTTCTTAATTCCTCCTAGTGGGAAGAACATGAATTTCCCTACAACCTTCCAGTTTTTATCTCCTTCATTCAAAGAAGCAGCGCAATTCAAAATTCTTAGAGAAGAAGGTATGATTAGCCTAACTTGAGTTAGTTCTTACCCTCAGGTTTTAATGTTCACCCTCAAACCATTAAGTCATGCACAGGAGAATAACAGCCACATATCAGAAACAAGGTAGGCACAGAAAAGCAGTCTCAACTACCTAACATGTCATTTAATATCCTTAGAATTATCTTAAGCTTTATATATTCTAAGACCCTCATTTTGTAGATGAAGAAACAGGAGCCCAAATAGGTTTAAGACCCACTCAAGATGACATACCTCCACACAAAGGCTGGATAATGACTTAGCTAGTACCCGGGTTACAGAATTTCCTTTTTTCAGTTTTTTATGTAACACAATATTTAGGCTTAGTAATAGTTCTAGTCTACATATAGAAAAGTAAAAACAAACATATAACCAGAAAAACAAAAATATTGGTAAATAGGAAATTTGCCTCGTTCGTTCTGATTCCTCCTGTTCCCTCTATCAGAATTACCTTTTAGATCTACATCTTGGCTTAGTTCCCACCCATCATTCAAAGGTCATTCAACCATGACTTGTTTATGGGGAAACTCCTTTGACATCAACTTCCCAAGCTACGTCAGTCCCTATCCTGGTTAGTATTTTCATATACACCCCTCCTACTTTAAAAATTATTAATTATGAAAATTTGCATAATTTGCCTAATGAACAAAGAGTAAGAAAACTAGAGGAAGGAAACTGCTACCTTCACCCTTTCTTTAGGAGGAAAATTTGTCTTTCTATTCTTGTGACTTCTAGGAGATTGTGAAAAAAGCTTAGATGAAGTTTAATTCAATTAGTTTTGAGTTGTGAGGTTACTGATAATAATGATAATGGCTACATCTTAGAGTAGCTATCACCTGCCAGGCTTTGGGCAGTTATAACTGCATTGTCCCTTTTAATACTGATAGTGTGGATTCTAAGCCTGATCATTCAGAGCAATAAATACTCTGTCAAGTGATTGAGCATACCTAAGCTTCTAGCTAGTCTCTATATACAGGTTCAAAGAATGAGACCTGGAAGACAGTAGTGGTTCTCATTCGTTGCTCCTGTCTAGAGACTAGCCAGAAGCTGGAGTACACTCAGTAAAGAAGGTCATGGGTAGATAACTCTTAACAGGAAGTAAGAATTCCTCTGGTTTTAGAGCAGTGGTGTGTAGGATTTGTAGGAAGGCACTGTTAAGTCTTTTCATGGGAGATGTAACTTTATTACCCGAGGAGCTTTAGAAGTGCTAAGGGAATTTTCTGGAATCGTCTAAGAGCTAACTTTGCTTTGGGTAGGAAAACTGTGGTGCTTCTATTTCCAAGTAAATGAAAATTCCTTGAAATATACAACCACAACTGTACACAAAATACAATTTATTTTAATCTTCCAAATATGTTCTTCTTAAGTGGGTATTTGTAGTAATAATGCTTGCCACCAGAAACTGGTTAATTTTTTCCAAACCCTTTTGTACCTCATGTCTCACATGGTCCTTTAACAATAACCGCCTAAGGTGAGGGTGTAAGTACCTGACAGGGTACCTGAAAGGATGAATGAGGAAGCTGAGAACCAATAGGAGTAGTTTCTTTCTCTGAGACTATGGCAAAAGACTACCTGAACCAGATCTCTCAGCTTAGTAGTCTCCGGACTCCTAGACTCTGCAGTTTGCCTGTCACAACTACCAGCATCTTGAGTGTCATCAACCTGCAGTTTAAATAGGTTGGTTGGTTCTGACCTGAGGAAGCCTCCACAAAAGCCGAGGTTGCCTTGGCTGAGTTCCAGGAGCCACTATGCTCTAGTTATGAGGGTATGAGCATGTATTAATTCATTTCTTTATTATAAATACTACTTGAGCACCTACTATGTGCCAAGCATTGAGCTAGGCGCCAGTGCTGCAATAATGATATTAAGCTTACATTTCCTAAGAAAAATGTTTTATAATTACAACTATGAAGGTATTTCTAAGGGAAAATTTAATAAGGAACCCTTTGAATCATGGATGTGAGGAGGAAGAGTAGTATGAGGTAAGAGCAGAAAGTCAGGTAGAGACTAGTTCGTAGAGGCCTTTGACTAAAGTTTTCAGGGGTCTACAGTTTTGTTTTTTAAAGATTTATTTATTTATGCATGCAAGAGCTGGGGTACAGGCTAGAGTCCAGGACAGTGAGAAGATTCACCAGAGACAGACTGGGGAGCAGAACAGGCAGACTGACTGAAATACACTGCTGAGGGGAGCAGCAGCGAGGCAGGAGAGGTCTGCTATGCCATGTGGGTCTCCTCCCTGGCCGGAGGCAGGGATTGAACCCATGCTGCAGTGGCTGTGGTTTGCTTCATAGTGTGTTGCTTAACCCACTGCGCTACCAGGGAGGCCCTACATTTATTTTTTTAATTCTCTTACATCATTGTTCATTTTTGTACAATATTTGATTTCTCCCCTCAGGTGTAGGCCCCATAATTCTACCACCACAGCACCTATGAACCATCATCACAGTCTTTTGTGCTCTTCCCTCTCCTGTTCTGACCCTTTCCCTTCCCCTGCTATATTCCTCAGATCCATGGTTTGCCTGCAAGTTTTGTCTTTTTCCTGACTCAAGTGTCTACAGTTTAACCTAACTACAATGAGAAGTCCTTTCAGAGACATGATGTGATCTGATTTGCAAGTTTAAAAGATCACTGTGCCATCTCCATGGAGAAGGCCAAGAGTGATATGAAGGACCATATGGGAAGAACTATTGGGCAGGTTTGGCTGAGATCCAACCAAACTGCTCTAAGGCGATTGGCCTTCTGTCTGTCTGGCCCAAGTCTGGTGCCCTTACATGTCTTCATTAGTCCCTAGTCCAAAAAGCTGTGGTTATGGCAATATGTTTGACTTCCTTTGAATTTGATAGGACAAGTGGTAGAAATTTAGGCAGGAGAGAATGAGTTTGATATTTTTTTCAAAAGGAGTGTTTTTGAATCAGGCAACTAGGCTTTCATGAATTTTTAAATCTTTCCCAGTAATAACACTTTAACCAATAATCAAAATAACTTAGTAAAGACTTCATTATTGCGCATCTATTCTTTAAAAACAACAAACTATAGAATTGCATGTGAATCTCACACTCACACCACCCCTCCCCCCACCCGCCAACAAGGTGCTATCATTACTCTAATAGGTCTGGGGTAGGGCTCAATGCAGGAAACAGACACCATTGTAGGTATTTCATACAGAAAGGGATTTAGAATAAGGAATAAGGGGAATAAGGTGCTTATAAAACTATAGGAAGAGTCAGAGGAAAGGAAGCCACTGGGCTTTTGATCTCAAGCTGAGAGCTGAGATCAAAGGTCTCTAACTGAGACCTAGAGGTTTGCTGAATTGTCTTGCTGTCACTATTGTCACAGCCAGACACTAACCCCATTGTGGAATGTGGAGTCTATCAGCACTTATGGACCCCGAACTCCATGGGGACATGCAAAGTGGAATTACCTTTCTACTTTCCAAGACTCATGAAAATACTTAACTAGCAGAACCAAATCCCATCAAGAAGCCTAGCTTCAAGGAGACCAGAAAATATATTTTTAACTTCCCAACTTCACATAAGAAATTAAATAGAATTAGATAAAGCCAGTCCACAGGACAGACCCTAGTCTGTATGTTTTCTGCAATCTGTTTTTAAATCTAAGGTATAATTTTCACATACAAATGCACAATTTAAGCGTACAGTTTGATGTTTTGACAAATGCATGCACTCAGATAACTTACATCTAAATCAAGATACAGAAGATTTCCATCATATCAACAAATTCCCACATGCTTTTTTCCTTTCAGTTTTCTTGCCTCCCACTCAGAGACAATCACTGCTCTGATTTCATTGCTTGGTTTTGCCTTATAGTTGAAAATCAGTAGTGCCCATTTTAAGAATCTAAACAGAACCATACAACACATACTCTTGTGTCTGACTTTTTATACTCCAAATGATATGTGAGAGAATTAACCATGTTGTTAAATATATCAATAGTTTTGTCTTTTTAGTGCTGGGTAGAATTCCATTGTACGAATATATCACATCCTTTCACCAGCTGATGAATGCTGACATTGATTTTTGGCTATTTAAAAAATAGTTGCTTAAGTCTGTTTTTTAACAATCACCCCAGGTAATTTAGGTGCAGGTGGACCACACAGTTTAAGAAAGTCTGCTCTAATACAGAAAACTGAAGCTTAGAAAGGTATTCCAAAGCCACATATGCAAGAAAGCTTTGATGCCAAAAAGTAAACTCAGAAGCCTGTGCTTACAGAGTAGACGTCTACTAAGTATAGCATTTGAAGAACTGACAGAATATCTTCTAGACTGAAACAGCTCTTCCATCACAAGTCCAAAAAGGTTTTTAAAATAAGGCATAGGACCAATTATATCACAAAAAACACCAAAACTTTGACTTAAACAACAAATATTTCTTATGATTCTGTGACAAGGCTGCCTTTCATGTGGCTACATTCTACTGGCAGGCCCAGCTGGCAGCTGGGCTTCTGTATCCATGATTATTCTCAAGGAGCCTGAACTATGCTTTCCCACTTGGCAGTAAGCAGTTTTCCAAGAGAGAATGCAATGTTCAAGTAATTAGCAAGCCTCTGCATGAGTCATGATTGCTAATGTCCCACTGGCCAAAACAAGTCACGTGACTAAACTCAGGTTCATTGTAGGCAGGTGCAATTCAAGGGAATGGTATGATTGATACGGTGTGTGATTCATTTGGGGCCATTCATGTTAGGGATGCATCAGCCTGGAAGTTTATGTTTCATTGGCAGTCACGAGCTAGAGAGAGCTGAAGAATTCACAATAAAGTATTAAAGAAAATGTCAGAAAAGAAAAGGAAAGAAAAATACTCTGGAAAAAGGACCCATGTTCCTCCTAGTCATTTCTGTGGCCCCCACAGAACTCAAGGCAGAGTTCTACATACAGTAAGACAGTACAGTTTTATGTCCAGTAGTTGCTCAGGAATATTAGCCTAAGTGAATCAAAATATCAGCGATACATTGGGGGTTAAGACCTAGAGGAAGGATAACTAAATGATAACACATTTATGTGTTAATACGGAAAAAGTCAGACTTTATCTATGGAAGGAAAAATACTGATGGGAAAAAATTGAAACAAGTGAAGACAAACATGATAAAGGACACGAGCACATGCTTATCCCATAAACAAATTGTATGTCCACTTTTTCAACCAATGTTTATTACCTGCTAGATGTTGTGCATAGGAGTAGAGCTATTTCTCCAAATGTGGGTCACCAGAGCATGTGGGATAATGAAGTAGATGATTAGAAATGACTGAAGGAGGCCTCTAAGTAAATGGGTCCAAGGTATGTACCTATTTCCATGGTCTTCCTATAACATGTAGGCGGATCTAGAAGTCACTGCTCATTCCAGTGGAGGGTAGCAGATACATATGCCCTAACCTAACCATCTCACTCTTAGCACTTCAGTGCACAACAGAAGATTCCACTGCTAGCATCTAAACGTTCTGTCTGAGGAATTTCTGTGGTCAGTTTCTAGAGGGAGCCCTCATTCAGACTGACATGTAATGGTGTAGAATATTAAAATCAAACCACTTACTTATTATGAACCTGGAAATAAAGAGTACCCATTATTCCATTAATCACAGTATAAGTTCTGCTGAAAATTCACAAGGCTAGTTTTTTGCTGGTGTCCTTCTACTTCAATATGTTCAGTTGAGATTAAGGACCAAATTCTTTGCATTTCTTCACCTGTCTCTTAGCTAGTCTCTAGTCTACAATCTCATTCCTCACTAACCTATTTTCTACACTTAGGAGTGACTTTTCAAATGCAAATGTGATCATTAAATTTTGTGACAAATGGTGTCTCATTCTTGGCTATATTCTGAGTTCTTAGCAAAATGTGCACATAGTAGGTACCCATGAGTATTAATTGACTGGATAGTATTGGAAACTCCCAGCTCATGAACATGTTATAATCCCCCACATTCTTGTAGGGTGATTCTTTGGAATTTAAAACACATCTGTCCATTGTAATGATAGGTGGGTTTTAGCTTGTTAAACTACCTATTGAAAACCAAGTCCACTCATGATGTAGCCTAACCCTAGACGAACCTATCTGGTTCTCTCAAGCAGGATAGCTTAAAGTTAAGGAGAGAAGAAGGAGAAATGGAAGGATAGGTCTAAGGAGCCATTTGAAATTAGATAAGTTATCGTTAACATCGCCCTTATTCACTCTTCCTTAAAGGACTTCTCTGTCACTGTATGGGTGCCTTCTTAGCATCTCTTCTCCCTACCCATGTCAATGCCCAATTGTAGTACCCCAGTGCCCTTACCCCATTTCTCTTTTCAACACTGCCATTGCTATTCCCAGTCCTATTCCTTAAGTGCAAATAATGTCAAATATTAAGCATAAAGTGTCCTGATTGAGTAAATTCACAATCCAAATGGATTTTTAAAAGATTTGTTTGTTTATGCGTAGAAGAACTGCCGGAAGTGCCAGAGGTAAAAGGATTCACCAGAGACAGAATGGGGAGCAGAACAGGGATCAAACTCAGGCCATAGTAGAGAGAGTGCTGGGACTTAACCCCTAGTCCACCAGGGAGGCCCCCAGATGAATGTTTAATAGCCTTTTAACCCTCCTAGAGATATTTTTAGTTTTCTGAAAGTAGCGTGCATCAAATTAATCTCTAGTGGAATTCACAGTAAAAAGATGAAATAAAAATATCTGTGGGGAGTGATATTTTGGCACAGGTACTCATCAACTTTTCAGCTTTTTTCACACTCTCTCTTTAGTGCTAATTATGTGGATTATTGTGGGTTTTTATAATGTTCAGTTCTTTAAAGATCCTTCCATGTGTCTCCTTTCCCACAACTATTCCCATAGACCTGGTTGACTAGAGGACAGTTGAGTGAGCACAGTTCACAAAGTGGTCCTTTCTGCATTGCTTTGCAGATTGTCCCATTTCCTGGCAGTTTGACCTCAAGAATATGCATATTTTACTTCGCTCTCTGTGGGGACATTGGAACCAAGCCCAACATAAAATTGTGTTCAGTACTCGAGGAGCAGTAGCCAGGACAGTTGGAAGGAATTTCTAACAGGGCAGTCTAGGGATTTCCATCCCAACATTTGTATTCTCTTTAATTCTGCATTAGTCAAACTCATTTATTTATATTCCTCCTCCACAGGACTCTTGCAACTGGGGAATTCTACTTTTGCATTTACAGGAATGAAATTTGATTAGAAAGGATTAAAGTGACACTTCCTAAACAGCACAACTAGAAGAGAGCACATTTTCTAACTCCTAATCCTGGAGTTTTTAAAATTAAAAAAAAAAAAGATTACTCCTATCACTCTAAATGTGAGATATGCCTAAAAGCTTTCTTCCCTTTTTAGTTAGAGAAAAATAATAAATTTGTAGCGTTTCTCAAAGTATGTTTTTCCACTGAACACTAGTTTCCCCCGACCACCTATTTTATTTTATTTTAAAAGTCAATATAATTTTGTTGGAGGAAATCCACATTACAATGATACAAACATACAATTCAATGGTTTTGAGGTTCAGGTAACCAGGAAGCTATGGGTGCCAGGCCCTTATGGTACAGAGAGTCCCTGGTGTCTTTAACTCGTGAAGAGGAAGAGCACTGCTTTCTCAGGGAAAAGTGTTTGGAAGCTTTCACTGAGCTCTGGACAAGGTTTCAGAGGCCCCTGGATCTCAAGTCCAGTGAAAATTAGTTATTTTACAAGGGTTTCTCAAATACAAAAGTCTACTCAGTGTCATCTTAGAGACTTACAGTACTCAATATCATATTAAAGGTTCTGGGAAGTCCTGCAACATAAAATCAAAGTTTATCAAAGTTTTGAACTCTACAATCCTCAGACTTACTTGATTAAGAATTTCCTTCCTGGGCCTCCCTGGTGGCGCAGTGGCTTAAGCAATGCACTATGAAGCAAACCACAGCCACTGCAGCACGAGTTCGATCTCTGCTGCTGCCGGCTGGGGAGGGGACCCACATGGCACAGCAGACCTTTTCTGCCTCGCCCGCTGCTCCCCTCAGCAGTGTGTTTTAGTCAGTCTGCCTGTTCTGCTCCCCACTCTGTCTCTGGTGGATCCTCTTACCGCCTACACCTCTGGCCTGTACCCCAGGGCTTGTATACATAAATAAATAAATGTTTAAAAAAAAAATTTCTTTCCTTCTCCCCATCCTCACTCCTCCTTCCCTCCTCCTTCTTCTCTCCCTGTGTTATATACTTAAAATTTTTTTAAGAGGATAGATCTCATATTAAATGTGCCCATAATAAAACACAATTTAAAAAATGTGTATAACATGAAAATGAGTGAATATGTAATCTTAGAAAAGAAAACAACTTTCTAGGATGACACTAAAGATATCATTCAAGATAATACTGATTGGGCCTCCCTGGTGGCGCAGCGGGTTGAGCCTGCACTGTGAAGCATCTGCTGCATAGCAGCGCATGTCGATCCCCAGCCAGGGAAGGGATCCACATGGAGCAGCAGACCTCTCCTACCTCGCCAACTGCTCCCCTCAGCAGTGTATTTCAGTAGATCTGCCTGTTCTGCTCCCCACTCTGTCTCTGTGAATCCTCTCACCTCCCGCTACTCTGGCCTGTACCCCTGCTCTTGTATGCATAAATAAAAAATGTTAAAAAAAAAAAGAAAATGCTCATTATAAACAGTAGCTAATAGCTATTAAGGACTTAGTGTGCACTGGGGGTTGTACTGAGGAGTTGTGTTCTCAATTCTTACATTAATCCTATGAAGTGGGTATGATTATTATCACCATATTATTAATAAGAAAAATGAAGCACTGAGAACTTAGTTACCTTAAGGTCATAATAGCCAGGAACAAAATTAAGATTCGAACCCCAGTTCTCTGACTTAAAAGACAAAATATTTAATGGAACATGATGTAAAATATTATTTTCTATATATACTCACCATTTTATCAATAAAGGGGTGTTGAAAAAGTTATGAGAGTACCTGCATGGACAAATGCTTGGTGAAACTGTAAAGGTCTACATAGTCTTAGTGATTAAAGGATTCCTGTACTGTAAGCCAGGGTGGAACAAGGAAGAGCCAATGTCTAGTCCAGAGCTGCCTAGAAGCTTCTCACCTTTCTTTACATGTTTTCTTTCTGTTCCTCTCATTTAAATTGTTGCTATTCAGTTGTTCATATTGAACATCCCCAGCTAATTCAGTGATATGAGGCTCTTCCTCAATTCTGCCAAAGAACCAGGCCAAGAACCTGCTTCTTTTTTTTTTTTAATTAATTTATTTATGCATACAAGACCTGGGGTACAGCCAGAGTGCGGGAGGTGAGAAGATTCACCAGAGACATAATGGGGAACAGAACAGGCAGATACAGAAACACACTGCTGAGAGGAGCAGCGGGCAAGGCAGGAGAGGTCTGCTGCGCCATGTGGGTCCCCTCCTCGGCCGGGGATTGAACTCGCGCTGCTGTGCTGTGGATGCTTCACAGTGCAGCTCTCAACCCGCTGCGCCACCAGGAAGGCCCCCCCCAAGAGCATGCTTCTTATTCTCTGTGGGTAAAATGGCATAAATCCCATGCCTGAAAAATGAAAGAGAATTGAATCCAAGTAAAAAGTAGTTCTCAATTACTTGGAAATTGGTTATTTCCTCTTTCTCTCCCACTTTTTCTAGCAGGTAAACATAGTTAAGCTTTACAGCTTGAAAACAATAAGGTTTAGAGACAGATGTTTGAATAATTGTTTATTTAAACAAAAGTTTAGTTTAAAATTTATAGGAAGAAAACTTTTGTAAATACAGGACTGCTCTTGCTAAGGCATTAGTGAAACATCATATTTGGTGAGTGATCCTGGACGCTGTTCACACCTCCATCAGCTTCCATCCATTGTCATTCTCCAGAGCTCTTGTTTTGACTTACTGCTGTTAAAATTTTGAAACAAAAGGAAACCCTGTCCATTTCTAGCATCACTGGTAAATGCAAACTATAGCAGTTGATGAGATTTGGCTTGGTGAAGATGGACAAAATAGAAGTTGGGAATTTCCAAATCTGCTACATTCCTGTGGGTAAATGAATAGTTAGTAGTTATGAGTGTCTCTGCAATGGTAAAAAAAAAAAAAAAACTATTGGAATTACTGACCACAAGAAGAAAAGTTTCAAAATTTCCAGTTATTTGTTACTTTAGATTATTTTCTATCTCTGGGAAACCCACTCTTACCAGAACTAAATGCAGTTTCTGAGAGAAAAAAAAAGGAAATAAGAAGATGTCACTTTGGAAGAAGTCATTGCTTCATTTTTTAAATAGCCATATGGAGAATGTGCAACAGTTTCCTTGTTAGGAGTTGGTGAAAGTATCCTGAGCTTCTCACATCCAGACTGGAATTCTCCTGAAAGCTGGACCATAAACCTACCACCTGACAGTAGCTGCTCAGAAAATCTCTTGGGCGTCTCTCTGCTCTCCCAATCCTGAAGCAAAGCAGGTAAGTACTGGAGTCACAAGCCATTTATTTTCATTTTCTCTATATATTTTCCACAGGTAATTTCACAACACTATGGGATTATCTAGTTAATGGCTATGGTGAAAATTTTTGGAAAAAATAGTCTGTTAATATGTAGGGAACTGTTATTATTGGTGTTGGGATTAAAATTCATTACTTAGGGCCTCGCTGGTGGCGCAGTGGGTTGAGCAACGCACTATGAAGCAAATCGAAGCCACTGCAGCAGGAGTTCGATCCCTGCAGCCAGCCAGGGAGGGGATGGGGCCTCCCTGGAGGTGCAGGGGTTAGTCTCAGCACCATAAAGCTATAACCAGTCACTATGGCATGAGTTCGATCCCTGGCCAGGGAGCTATTCCACATGGTGCAGCAGACCTCTCTTGTCTTGCCTGCTGCTCCCCTCGGCAGTGTAATTCAGTAGATTGGTCTGTTCTGCTCCCCACTTTGTCTCTGGTGAATCCTCGCACCTCTGGCCAACTATACCCCAGTCCTTGTATGCATTAAAAAAAAATTGGGGGGCCTCCCTGGTGGTGCAGTGGGTTAAGCAACGCACCATGGAGCAAACCACAGCCACTGCAGCATAAGTTCGATCCCTGCCTCAGGCCAGGGGTGTGACCCACATGGCACAGCAGACCTCTCCTGCCTGGCCGCTGCTCCCCTCAGCAGTGTATTTCGGTAGATCTGTCTGTTCTGCTCCCCACTCTGTCTCTGGCGAATCCTCTCACCTCCCACGCCTCTGACCTGTATCCCAGCTCTTGTATCCATAAATAAATAAATCTTGTAAAAAAAAAAATTGGGGCTGACTCTCTTGCCCCTCCCAGGTACCTGGGAGTCTTTGTTCTTTATTCTTTATCCTTTTTTCCCTAAATAAACTTTTCCTTCCAAGACAAAAAAAAAAAAGAATCACAAGGGTAATACAGGTCTCATCTCTTAGCCTTAGATGTAATGCCTATTAAATTTTGCTATTAATATTTGTCTTCTAGTTGATCTTTTCTCATCTTGTTCATTTTTTAAAAACTTGCGAGAGACATAAATGCTCATCATAAGGAATCAAGATTAAAGACAAAGTGTGGAAGTCACCTTATTATGGGTTGAACATAACCCTTCCCCCCACCCCACTGAAATTCATATGCTGAGGTTCTAACCCCTAGTACCTCAGAATGTTATTATTTGGAGATAGGACCTTTAAAGAGGTGATTAAGTTAAAATGAGGTTGTTGGGGTAGGGCTTAATTCTGTCTGACTGTCCTTAGTAGAGGAAAGTTACACACGCAGGGAGACATCATGGATGTGTGCACACACAGAAAAAGCCACATGAGGACAAGTAAGAAGGTAGTATGTCAAGGAGAGACGTCTCAGTGAACGCAAATCTACTGACATCTTGATTCTGAACTTCTAATATCCCAAATTGTGAGAAAATAAATTTCTGTTGTTTAAGTTACCTAGTCTGTGGTATTTTGTTTCAGCAATGCTGACCAACTAATACATACCCTTTGATCTTTATTTCACTCTTTTCCCCAAGGGTAATGATGACCAACACCACTCTTTTTTTTTTTTAAAGATTTATTTATTTATGCATACAAGCACTGGGGTACAGGCCAGAGGTGTGTGTGTGTTGGGGGGTGGGTGAGAGGATTCACCACAGAGAGCGGGGAGCAGAACAGGCAGACTGACGAAACACACTGCCGAGGGGAGCAGCGGGCAAAGCAGGAGAGGTCTGCCACGCCATGTGGGTCCCCTCCCTGGCCGGCAGCAGGGATCGAACTCATGCTGCAGTGGCTGCGGTTTGTTTTAAAGTGTTTTGCTTAACCCACTGCCGCCACCAGGGAGGCCCCCAACACCACTCTTTCAGACTTATTTCCTATGCTTTCTCTCACACAGTCATAATAGGAAATTTGTTTACAAATACGGGATATTGTGAACAATATAAATACTGCTCTGTGATTTGCCTTTTTTCATTTAATAGTATGTCATTAATAGCTTTCCATCTCAGTGCTAATAGAGAACTACTTACCACATTCCTACTGAAATTCATAGGTTTCCATTGTATGAATGTCTCATGACTTATTTTCAACCATTTCTTATTGATGTGGCATTTGCCCTATTATGATGACTTTAGATTGCTTTCATTTTTTTTATATTTTATCATCAGCAATGATGCAGTAAATATCTTTGTATATTTGTGGTTAGACTCATGTGCTAATACAGCTGTAAAAATAATCTTAGACTTAACTGGGCCAAAGAGCACATATATTTAAAATTTGAGAGATTTTTGTCAAATTGCCTTCCATAAAAGTTTACACAATTTTCAGTAATATTGACTTATATAAGATTCTCTTTTTGCCTAGTCTTTTATATTTTTTATCTTCCTGTTTATGGATGTGAATGTATGGATATTGATAGATAGAATATCTTAAAAAATAATATTGAGATTTTATTTTATTATTTTTAAATCTTCCCATAGTATTTTAGTCATAAGAATGACTAGTCCTTATTTCTAGTCTTTTTGGATGGAATCATTCTTTTGGGGGGGAGTTCATGCTACATTATCTGCCATTGTTCTCAAGTCTGGATATAGGAAACTGTGGATATCTACAAACCTTAATATAGCCCTGAAAGTTTTGTCTCCTGGATGGAAGTAGAAGTGAGACTGTTCTTTCCCTGGAAATGAGTGAATAAATGTTTTGAAATAGTTTGCTGAGGTATCCCTATGAAAGTTAACTTTCAATTTTCTTTTGGAACCTAGTTAAATTATTAAAACAACATTCAAACCCAGTAGGCTCACTAAATGCTTGTTAAATTGCACTGGAGTGTATATTAGTCTGCTTGGATTAACATAACAAAATACCACAAATTGGGTAGCTTGAGAAACACAAATTTATTTTCTCACAGTTCTAGAGGCTGGAAATCTGAGATCAGCATGCCAACATAGTGAGTGTCTGGTGAGGACTCTCCCTTTGGGTTGCAGATGGCTGCCTTCCTGTTGTATCCTCACAGGACCTGTCTCTATGTGTGTATGTGTGTATGTGTGTGTGTGTGTGTGTGTGTGTGTGTGTGTGTGGGCACGCACGGATGTGAACTGCTGAAGAAGAAGCTCTCAGTATCTCTTTTCAGGACACCAAACCTATCAGATTAGTCCCTTCCTGGGACCTCACTTAACTATTTCCTTAGAAACTCCATCTTCAAATCCAGCCATACTGGGGTGTTAAGGCTTCATATTTTAGCAAGATACAGGCATTCAGTCCATAGCAAATGTGTCTGAGGTTTAACAGGATTAGTTTTAGGTTTATTTTCCGCTTGGGTGTACATGAGTGAATATGACCCAGTTCCCTACAGAGTGGACTCTACAAAGTGAGACAAGATGGATGATTTGGGTGGGATAAAGTCTCTTTTTTACCATTTCATTTGAAATACTATAATAAGAAAAGATAATCAGGAAATAAAGTAAAGTGAAACACTGTTTTTTTCTCAATCATTGATTTATGTATGTGGGAAATTTAATCTGAACTCAATCTACAAGTAGTTGTTGATCTCTTGCCATGTGTAAAATATAGTCTAATAGTTGGGAGCAGTAGAAAGAGACTGGCATGGTGGATGCTTCAAATGCTCATGCTTTCATTCAGTAGTTACCAAATGTGGCATCAGAGTCTACTGAAAAATAGTTAAAAATATTCAGATTTAATATAACTATGTTGAAAATCTTTTTGTCAGTATCTTCTAAAGCTAAATATATACCTACTCTTTGACCCTATCTATCTATGTACCCAAAAGAAATATGTGTGTATGTCAAAAGATACATGAAAGGATATTCATACAGCACTATTTTTTTAAAGATTTATTTATTTACGCATGCAAGAACTGGGGTACAGGCCAGAGTTGTTGGAGGTGAGAGGATTCACCAGAGACAGGAGCGGAACAGGCAGACTGACTGAAACACACTGCTGAGGGGAGCAGCGGGTGAGGCAGGAGAGGTCTGCTATGCCGTGTGGGTCCCCTCCCTGGCCAGAGGCAGGGATTGAACTCGTGCTGCAGTGGCTGCAGTTTGCTTTATAGTGCATTGCTTAATCCACTGTGACACCAGGGAGGCCCTATACAGCACTATTTTTAATAACCTTAAGGGGCTTAGGGATTTTCTGTTTGAAAAACTCCTTGGGATTCTGGTATATTTGGATACAGATCTTTTTGGGAATTGTTGCTTTTGTGAAGACAGCTTTAGTTCTCCTTCCCAAGATCTTATCTCCACCTCTACTGTACTGGGGAGGGATTTTTGTGGTGGTCATTAATGCACTATGGGTTTGTTTTGGAGCTGTTCAGAGAAAGTCATTGGCAGTCTAATACATTGACTGCCAAAGTCTTATCTGGCACCTGCTCAAGGAGAAATAAGGTTTTTCTCAAAGCAATATAAAGAGATGGATGGGTCAAAAGGTAGATGTTTCAATTTAATTAGGAGACTGATTGTTGTGTTTTTATACTAAAATTGTCATATTTGAGCAAACAAGAGGTTAGCAGAAAAGCAGCTGGTACTAGAGGAATATGCTAAGTATTTCATGAGGATTTTATTTGACAAGTTATGACATGCAGAATTGATAGATGAGATTAATAGTATTATCTTGGTTTATTATCATTCACAGGACAGAAGAAAGAAGGGAACCGATGTCATTTTTGTAATTGTACTAACGGAGAGAGAAAATATTGATTCTTAGGAATCAAGGAGGAAAAAAATTATTTGACAAAGAGTTTGGCTACTTGGTGATCAGTAAAGGAATTTGGAAATTCAAGGAGACACTGAGCAATGTTAGATTCTATTTCACTCTTTTCCCCTCCTTTTTTCTCTCTTGCTGGAATTTACCAATGAGATAGTCATGAACAAATTGTAGAGACTTAAAGTCTTCAAATTGGAGTATTAGAATCTTCCAGTTTGAGGTAGAAACAACCATAGTCAAGTGTTATTCAAACCCTAAGGTCCTCATAAGGAATATATTTTACATTGTAACCTAGTATACACACACACACACACACACACACACACACACGACAGACACATATCTGAAACAGATTGATCAAAAATGCTTGCCTTATTACATGAATAACTTATTCTCTACTACTGTACTCTACACTTTCATTTCTCAAGATGTAGTGATTGTGGTTCACTAAATTAATTTCATAAATCTTTAGTGGTTGTCAGAAGCAATTTGCAAAGCACTTCCTGTATAATGTTCTACTCCAGAAATTGAGGCACAGAGAAGCTAAGTGACTTACCTAGTGGCACACAGAAAAGAATTTAAAAAAAAAATTTGGTAGAAACAAAGATTTTTTTTTTTTTCAGTTCTTGTCAGGGAGGAATGTATATCCCATATCTATTGAGAGCTCCGGATTTAGAGACACACAGGTATAGGTATAAATTCTGTCTACACCCCTCTCTAGTTTTATGATTTGTGGGCAGAAGGCTTCTCCATGACTGCTTCCACAACTGTGAAATAGGAGTAATAATAACAACAACTGTGTAGAATTGTATAGATTAGGTAGGTCATACATGTGAAGTATGTGTGTGTGGCACAGTGTCCTAAGGATGGTAAGTACTCAATATATTTTGTCATTGTGATGATAATGGCCATCAGGAAGTCTAGTCCAAGGGAAATTCTTGTGGACAGAATTCTGAAAATGGAGGAATAATGAATAGAAATTACCTGCAATTAAATGTGAAAAGAGTCAGCTCTATTTGATTGCTATAGATCTCCAGCATTCATAAGACACTAACAAACCAGGCTTTAGGTCCCTGAAGTCCTACAAGTCCTGGTTATTTTAGCATGAAGAGCTAAATCAGCACCAGTTATGACCTGTTGGCCTCTACATTATCTCCAATGGAAAAGTGTTTCAATTTGGGTATGCTATGAAAACTGTGGAAAAGAGTGGCTATTGGAAAAGGATGTAAAGATAGCATTGTCTTTGAGGTTAACAAAAAAAATTAGTCCTTTCTAAACTTTGTGAAGAAGTTTCTAATGAATGACTTTAATGTTGATAGACATGTTCTAGAATGGTATTTGCTGGTATGTTGACAGATGCTTGTTCTTTAGTAGTCATTGCAAGGGAAGCATCCAACTTTAAATCTAATTTTGGCTACAACATTCTGTTAAAACATCTTGCAGACAGCATAGTCATGTATGTACATGCATATATTCTATAGTGTTGTTAGACCTTCTGGTTGCAGTTTTATGTGAGGGCCTTAAAGTCTGAATGATGGTGCACAGTTTTATATGATTGACCCATTGGGTGTTTCATATGGTTACTGGTGTTGTACCGCTGAGAAAACTAGGCAAACTGCAAAAACAGAAATAGAAAAAAAGAAATGATCTACTGTGATGTTAAAGAAGTCGCAAAAATCTGTGTAGTACCTGATGAAGTTAAGGATAAAGCTTTTGAATTAGAGCTCAGCTGGGTTGGTGAATTAACTAGAGGAAGACATGAAATTGTTCCAAAAGATACAAGAGAAGAGGCAGAGACATATACTAAGAAATCTATGAAGGAAGAAGGTGAAGCAGATGATGATAATATATAACAGTTATTTCAGCATGTATTTAAAATTTCTAGTATGGGTACCATGTGATTGCTCAGCCTGGTGGACTGTTTCATACCCATTAAATTTTTGTCTTGTTAAAAATGACACTAAAATACATATACATAGAAATGACTTATGTTGATTTACATTTGAAATGAGAATATAATCAATTAAGAAATGATGAATATAAACTGGTACATAGGGTCTCAGCGATAGAAATTCATTATCAATGCTCAATCAAGAATGGACAGGGGGCCTTCTTGGTGGTGCAAGGGGTTAAGCACTGCACTGTGAAGCATCCACAGCCACTGCAGCACGAATTCGATCCCCAGCCAGGGAGGTTCGATCCCCAGCCACATAACACAGCAGACCTCTCCTGCCTCACCCGCTGCTCCCCTCAGTAGTGTATTTCAGTCAGTCTGCCTGTTCTGTTACCCACTCTGTCTCTGGTAAACCTTCTCACCCCATTCACCTTTGGCTTGTACTCCAGTTCTAGTATGCATAAATAAATCTTTAAAAAAAAAAAGAAATAATGGTCAGATATGAAAAATGCATGCAAATCAAACATGCAAATTATAGCAGAAGATGTTGCAGTCACCATTCAAGGTGAATGATACCAGACATCAGGCTGGAAGGCTCATTCCTTTTGCTCGGTTACAGCCTTTTTCCTTCTCAGTTTATTATACTTCATCATAAGTACAAGACCCTAGAAGTTGAATTGCTGTCGTGGGTCTGTGTCTAGCTGCCTATATAGAAGGAGAACCTAATAACAAATCCATTAGAATCTTATACAGTGGGTAGAATAGGTATTTTATAGGCCAGCAGTGTTATTGTCCTTTAAAGTAGAACCCAGGGCCTCCCTGGTGCAGTAGGTTGAGCTCCACACTGTGAAGCATCTGCAGCACAGCAGCATGAGTTCGATCCCCAGCCAGGGAGGGGACCCACATGGCAAGGTGGACCTCTCCTGCCTTGCCCGCTGCTTCCCTCAGCAGTGTGTTTCAGTTCATCTGCCTGTCCTGCTCCCCACTCTGTCTCTGGTAAATCCTCTCACCTCCCTGGACTCTGGCCCGTACCCCAGTTCTTGTGTGCATATAAATAATCTTAAAAAAAAAAAAGTAGAACCCAAACCTGAGTAAGGAGATTTCTGTATAGTAACAGGTGTTCTGAGCTCTCATGAGCAACACTGAAAAGAGCATGAATGCTCTTGTATAAAATACTCATGAAAAATTTATGACAATCAAAGAAGACAATCAAAAACCCAGTTTCCTAACTTTAGTCTTGGACAAAGGCAAACATAGTCTGGGTAGGACTTAAAGTATGTCCAGCCTGCGTGAGCCTCCTTTTCAGAAGTCATCTGATGTCAACAGTGAGACTAAAAGACCCACACTTTTTCATGCCCCAAATCACATTATCACTACACATGATAATAATGTTACCCCTCTTCAAATGTGCCTGGTCATGACAGTGCCCAGAGATGGATTCTACAGCACAAGAGTCTGCTGCTTTCTCCGCATCCCTCTTACACCCTCTGGGGAATTAATGTTAGCTTGGTGAATCCTCATCCCATCTTGGGAAGTAGCTTCCATTCCCCATTTTACTGAGAAGGTAGTGAGATTAAGTGACTCTCTTGGAGCAGAAGTTGGGGTGGAAGCCAAACTCCAAAAAATCCAACCCCATAATGAAGCTCAGAGGGAGCCATAAAACTGTTAGAGTAGGAGATCTGGTGTTCATATCCTCACACCCCCATACCAGTTCAGGATCTTGGAATATTTCATTAATCTTGGTTTTCCTATCTGTAGAGTGAAGACCATAACAGGAGCTACGTATACAGCATCGTATGATCCTGTGAGAAATGCATGTAAAGCACTTAGCACAATGCTTGACACAGAAACTGCTCAACAAACCTTATCTATCAAGCTTCTTCACTTTCCTGGGACTTTGGAACTCTATCCAGATTATTTTACTCAATCTCTGAGATCCCTTGTGAAGGTCATTTCAGGTATATTGCTACTTATTTTGTGTCTCTGAGCACATGATTATCTGAAAAATCATGATTTTAATCTGTGAAAAAAGCAAAGTGTTTTAAAACACTAATTTTTGTAAACTTGATATGAATTTTTTTGTGTTAATCACTTTAAACAGCCTTCTAATCATATACAACCACCAACAGCCTTTTGATATGGGATAAGGGAAAATATCAATTTGCACCAAGAAGTCTTTTTACATTTTTTGCATCTTTACCATTATATTGGTCCATCATTTATGACCACTCGATAGCAATATTCTCAGTGTTGGAGTAACAGAGCATCTTGCCTGGGTTGGAGCTGGGTCTCAGGTATTTCTGATAAGAGAGCCAGACACTGCTTTGCAAAGGGGCCAACAGCCCCTTTTGGGCTCGAACAAAGTCTTCTGGAACAGAAGACTTAGATCCTGACCGCCATTGCTTCAGACACCTTGATAAAACTGAGATAATTCTATAAAGCAAACAACAGAGAAATGACTAGGACACTTGAGAGCATACCTGCTCTAAGAGAGGAAAGAGTCTGCCATAGCAAGCTGAGCCTAGGAGCATGGCCATAATGTTTTATGGAGTGGTTGCTCTTGGTGTATCACAGGGACTACTACCAAAATTCAAATTCATCTTAGTAGTTGGTGAGGGCCCCCACTAAAATGTTTTTGCCTAAGTTATAAGTAAGCTCTCCAGAGCAGTTTGTGGATGGACCATCTTTTCTATAGAACATCTGTAACTCCCTCTCATTTTCCTAGTTTTAGATGACACACAAGATGGTGTGAACTAGGTGAACTATAAGTGCCTAAATTGCCAGTGAAGTGGCAAATGATTGAGCTGGACTCAGCTCTTAATATTTTGAGGTTCAAGCTATTTTGCTGCAGCTTCTTTTCCTCCCTAAGTGAGTTCAAGAGCTCATATTCATGACCTTTTTATGGATCTTTGTAGGCTCCAGGATATAAACTTGAAGGGGAGATATTAAAAGGTTGGACTTTCCCATGATCAAGCAAATGGGAGACTTGAGTTGGCAAAATTTTGATAGCAGTGCTGTTACTGTCTTTTCTCTAAATGTAAATGAAGGCAGACTATTTGGATGATATTGGAAGACTCAAAAAGAATGCTAACTTCTTTTTTTTTTCCTTTAGTTTATATATATTTGACATCAATTGTAATCCCTATGTATTCCCCATCACCGTATCACCAGTGCACCATCACCTCAGTCCTCCATGCTCCCATCTTCCCTCAACCTTCCCTCTTCCCTTTCCCCACCAAATGTCCCCAATTTGTCCTTGTCTTTTCATTTTTGTTTTTTGTGTCTTTATTGTTATTATTATTATTGTTGTTGTTCTTATTCCTTTCCTTGATCTTTATTTTGTTCCCTTATATTCCTCCTAGGGGAGGAGCCATCTGGTATTTTTCTTTTACCTTCTGACTTACTTCGCTGAGTATACTCCCTTCCAGTTCCATTCATGTTCCTATGAATGTGTCTAGGTTTTCTTTTTTGATTGCTGAATAGTATTCCATCGTGTATATGTACTATAGCTTTCCGATCCACTCATTTGTTTTTGGGCAAGAATGCTAACTTCTTAAAAAGAAGATCTCAGGTCTAACATTCATTAAGCTCAGACCCTATAACCTGTATTTTATTTTTTTTTTAAAAGATTTATTTATTTATGTACACAAGAGCTGGGGTACAGGCCAGAGTCCAGGGAGGTGAGAGGATTCACCAGACAGAGCAGGGAGCAGAACAGGCAGACTGACTGAAACACACTGCCGAGGGCAGCAGCGGGCTAGGCAGGAAAGGTCTGCTGTGCCATGTGGGTCCCCTCTCTGGCCGGCGGCAGGGATCGAACTCGTGCTGTAGAGGCTGTGATTTGCTTCATAGTGTGTTGCTTAACCCACTGCGCCACCAGGGAGGCCCTAGCCTGTATTTTAGAAGTACTCAAAAATTCTGGAACATTGTTAGTAGGTGCTCAAAAGTTCCCTTTTTTAGGTGCTCAAAAATTTAGGGTAAAATTTGTGTCTGATTTCATTCTTTTGTGGCATAAAGGCTTAGAGTACTTGTTAGTGGGCTGTGGTTTCTTCTTGCAGTAATCAAATTCTTCTCTGCTATGACTCATATTAACAGGAAGACTGATGAAATATCTTTTCAGCAGTAACCAGAATGTGTTCTTTCTTTATTACTTAAAAGTGCAGTAGATTCCCTTAATAGTGAAATCAGATATTGCCAAGGCTGAACAATGACAGAAAGGAGTGAAGCATTTTTCTTAGTGAACTATAGTGAAACTTATTTTCCCCTCCCTTTTTTTTAATCAGAAAAATGTTTGTAAGTGTAGCAATAATTATATAATGAATTAGTCTTTCTCAAAAATGTGCCTCCCTGCTTTGAAGACTTTCCAAGTGAGTTATAATTACTTATCATTAAGAATAAGCTATTCACAATAGATATTTGTATTTTTATGCAGAACAAATATAGACTATCTGGAAAATTCACTAATTATATAAAATTGTTAGTTTACCTTCAACCATATTACCCTATGAGTTTTGGGGGTTTTGCTTTATTTATTGTGTGAAAGACAAAAACTTTTATTACCTTCTGAGAATTTGAAACTATGTTGTTATTGGAGTAGGCAAAGGGAGAGATGATATCACCAGATTTTTATTTCTTTTGAGAAGCCAGTGAGTAATCTGGGTGTGTCAGTTTCACTGAAGTTTTAGTCTAAGAATAGTTTCCTCTTTGATATTTTTATTCCAAACACAACAATTTATTACTTAGATAATTTCTCTGAAATAAACTAAAAAGTCAGGTATATGAAGTAAAACTCTCATATCAAAATCTTTTATTTTAATATGGCAGCTAAATTGAAGATTGATATTTAAGATGTGTTATTTGTCCATCTCTGTCTCTCCACCTTTTTTTCCACTCCCCATATGCCTCAATTAATTTAGCCCAGAGGGGAGGAGAAGAAATTAGAATATGGCCTTCCTTATTTTCAATCATAGTTCCCTAGTAGGTGTTATTTTCTGAGTGCCTATTTTGAACTATGTGATATAAAACCAGTATCCTATTTAATCACTCATTGTGGCAACTTTCTGTGGAAGTTACTATTATCCTCATTTTCCTGATGAGGCCAATGAGGCAGAGAGTGTAAGTGTGGAGACTGATTTCAACTCCACTTAATTCCCAAATGTCCACTCTTTTAAAACATGGAGAGTCCTCAGCCATTATTTGATCATTTCTGACTCTTGCATTCCCACACTGCAGAGCCTATAACTCAATTAGATACAAAACCAGGACCTTCTCAGCCCCCTCCAACACAAGAGGATGTTTTGGTTTCAGGAGAGAAGATAAGATGGAGGGGGAAAACAGAAGAAAATAAAAGCCAAATAAAAATGAGGTCAAGGAAAGAGAACGAGGTATTTGGGAGAATATATGAAAGATAAAAAGGAAGAATAAATTTCATATCCTACAAAAAAATCAGGAATGCCCTATACTTGGTTGCTCCAAATATATGGGGGATATTTCCCAGTCTTTTCACAGGGAAATCCATGACCATTCTGCCCTAGAATTTTTATCATTTTGAAATGTAAGGAATTTTGATAATCATAAGGAATGAATAGGAAATGAATAAGAAAGGCTATTACTTGTGTCTACTTACCTTTGCTGGCCCCTTTTTACTTATTCCCTTTTAAAATTTTTTCTTCTTTCCCTTCATTCTGACTCATACCGTTTTACTATATTCAAGTTATAGTCATCATGTAGCTACTGTACCCAAAATAGTATAGGGATGGGACACAAAGGAAAAGTTACTATCATGTGGTAGAGGAAATAAGGTATACACACAAATAATTTTGATATAAAAGTAATAATGCATACTAATAGGGGTAGAGATTCCCTCCCTGTCAAAGGGAATAAGGTTCAAATAAGCTAATTTACAGTGAAGTTCTGGTGACAAGTGAACGTAAGATAGATGGATAAAAGATACTGAGTGGTGCTGAGGTGAGTAGTGTTAATGCCTCCATTTTGCGGCTATTAAATGTTCGTTTACTCACTGGTGCTAATATGTAAGTTATTTGTCACTAGGTCACAAAAGGGTAAGTATAGAAAATTTGAGTGAACTTTTAGAAAGGTAATTAAATAGTGACATTTCTGGTGGCATCAAGCACACACTCATTGTACTCTTCTGTTTGAATAGAGACAACTTTTGTTGAATTCACGTGGGAATTGCATTGGCATGAGCTACATGCTAATTTGTGTGTAGGTATACACACACATATACACACATCTATATATATGTTTTCAGACAGAACAGAATTAATAGGAAAACAAGGATCACAGAAATAAAATATGACCCATCATCACAGAATGTTTGCAAGTCTGATCTGTACAATGTGACTGTTCTAAGTTCAGTAATACATTTATTTACCCTATTCACATATACTAACATTGCTGTTTTTCTCATGTATAATATAGAACTGAAAATTTCTAATCCATTTCCACAAATTATTTTCCTCCTAATTGTTCTTTTAGTCTAATTCTGTTACCTCAGTGAAATGAAGTACTGCAATGTAAAAGTCACTAGGTCATCAGAGCTACTAGGGTTTGGTACTTTCAGTAACAGCTAAGTGTTGAGTTGCTGCAGATGTACTATTTTCCTTTAGAGGAGCTATTAATGCACTGATTTCTGAATCCTACCTACTTGACTTGACCTCCTTAGCCCTGACTTACCACTGCTTTACCATCCTTGACATCTGCTTTCAGCTTCTAACTTGGTCTTTAAATTATCCATTTCTGCAATCACTTTTCCATCCTATTTATTTTCCTATTTCTTTTCCAAAGTTATGGAAAACTGACTCGGTTTTTTGGTTTGGTGTCTTCAACTAATTCCTTTCTCTTTCTGGGCACATTGCAACATTGTCTTTTTTCTGAATCACAAGTATACCTCCTTACCCTCTCACTTCCAGACAACTATAAAATAGTATTCGTTAATATTTATTGCAAACTTTCTAATGTACAAGTCTTTATGCTAGTTGCTTGAACTATTTTTTAAAAAGATTTATTTATGCATACAAGAACTGGGGTACAGACGAGAGGTGCAAGGGATGAAAGAATTCACCAGAGACAGAGCCAGGAACAGAACAGGCAGATCAATGGAGAAACACCCTGCTGAGGGGAGCAGCAGGCGAGGCAGTCATATGGGTCACCTCCCTGGCCCGAGCAGGGATCGAACTCCTGCTGTAGTGGCTGCGTTTTGCCTCACAGTACATTGCCCAACCCACTGCGCCACCAGGGAGGCCCCAACAGATCTGCCTGTTCTGCTCCCTGCTCTCTGTGGTGAATTCTCTCACCCCCCTCCCCCACACCTCTGGCCTGTACCCCAGTGCTTGTATGCATAAATAAATAAATAATTAAAAAAATAAATAAAATTTTTATTTTTAATGCCTTTATGAAGACATCTACTAAGTCTTTCTTTTTTTTCTTATTTGTCTCTTTTGGTCCAGAAGCTAAATGAATGTAAATTTTCCATTAAAATTTCTGTTCTTTTCTTTCTTTTTCCTCTTAATTTATTTTGAAGTGTTACTGATTTACATCACTGTGTAGGATTCAGAGAAACAGGTTCACCTCCCCAGATGTACATCACCACACTCTACCCGCCCCATATACTTAGGTATCCCCTTATCCTATACTATTGGGCCCCCTTCCCTCTTTGTTACCACCCTAATACCCCTCCCCCCTAGTAGCCTTAGTTCTGCAGCCATATTTCTAGACTTTGGTTTAGTTGTATTATTTCCTTTGTCCTATTTTTCTGTATTATATGATGTATTATATTATGTATTATATATGAGTGAAATCATTTGGTATTTGTCTTTCTCCCTCTTTTATTTCATTTAGCATAATCCCCCCTAATTCCATACATGTTGTCACAAATGGCAGGAGTTCAACTTTTTTTTATCTCAGTAGTGTTCCATTGTGTATATGTATCATATTTTCTTAATCCAGTCATCAATTTTTGGGTTCTTAGGTTGTTTCCTTAACTTCCTTAACTTGGGCACTTAGGTTATTTCCTTAACGTGGTGGTTACAGATAGTGCTGCAGTGAAATTAGGAGCACATCTGTGTCTTTGAATTAGTGTTTTTGAGGAGTGAAATTTTAGAATCAAGAAGGCAGATTCTTTTGGTATGTATGACCTAGAAAGGCATCCACAATTGATATCTGTGAGGCCACTATCTTATAAATATACTTGATTCATAATTTCAAGAATACTTTCTCTAGTTTATCACCATCCAGTTAGAACTTCACTTGGAAGTCATAACTAATACACATAATGTTAAATAATCAACCTTGGTACTGATTCTTAAGATACAGCCAATCTTAAAACTTCCTCACTTCTACATTAAAATTAGCACCTCTACATTTAAAGACCCACTTGGCTTATTTCATGTATAATATAAGTTCTTTAACCTTAATGTAACATACTTGAAAATCTTGTGTTTTAAAAAGCTTTTGATAGAGAATCTTATTAAACATTTCAGAAATATAAATGTTTACTTGTTTAATTTAATTCTGTTAAATAAGATGACTTCTTTTGCATTGTTTTGGAAGAAAATTGATGATATCAAATTTCTGTCCCTTAGCATTCATTTATAACTATGAGTTGTCATAGTCTTTAACGTTTTTAAGTGCTTTGTCTAGGGGAAGAGGATATTAACTTTGGGTATATCTTTCGATATTACCTCCCTCTTACAACATGATTCACAGTTCTTTACAGATCTATAAAACAGTAAAAAGTAGAAATCCAAGGATGAAAAATATGAAAGAGAACAAAGATATTGTTGGTCTCTTTTCCCCTAAGTATCATTGAACTGTATTTGGTTTTTGACTTTGTCTAATACCATGTGGCTTCCCTGTTGCAAAAGGAAGAATCCAGGTAAATTTGGATCCAATTAGGCAAAGGGACTAATGGAGATATATATTATTCCAGATTTCTCAACTTCTTTTTTAAACCAATTGAGTAACTCAAAAAGGAAATTATTTGGGATTTAAGATTATAGGGAAAAATAAGCTTTCAGGAACCAGTGCAGCACAAGGAAATATTTCAATCTAAAAAGTACAGTTATTTCCAAGTGAACTTGGATTTGAGAAATTAAACAAGGAGAAATAAAATAATCTTCAGATATTATTAAAAAGTCTAGCATTTAGAATATTTTACCAGAAATTGTCTTCTCAACGGAAAATATAATGGAGAGGCTTATCTAACTTTGATTCAGAGAAAATTGACACAGAATATAATAATTTAAATTATGTATAAAAATTAGAAGAAAGGACCTCCCTGGTAGTGCAAGGGGTTAAGTCACAGCACTATGAAGCTATGGGCAGCCACTGAAGCATGAGTTCAATCCCTGGCCAGTGAGCTGACCTACATGGTGCAGGAGACCTCTCCTGTCTTGCCCGTTGCTCCCCTCAGCAGTGTATTTCAGTCAATTGGCCTGTTCTGCTCCCCACTTTGTCTCTGGTGAATCCACTCTCTCCCCACACCTATGGCTTATACAACCCAGTTCTTGGACACCTAAATTAAAATAATAATTTTTTAAAAATGAGAAGAAATAGGAAATGTCGTACTCTTGCATATCCAGAGGTGATGTCAGTGAGAGAATTGTAGTCCAGTCAAGTGTCATTGTTATAAATTGTTCTCATCAAGCTTATTCACAAAATTCCAAGCCAGAGAAAGATAACAGGAAATTTGAAACAATTTCTCTACAATTAATTCAATCAGCCTTTCTCTGAGTAAGGATAGCTGTACTTGTCTTTAAGTGAAACAAAAACACATAGGACCATGCCTGGCACTGAATTAGCACTCAGTTTCCTTCTCCTTTTCAGCAGCAAATGGACAATCTGACCATTCTGAATCTTAATCAAAGCTATCAAATTTAAAAAGTACAGTGAAAGGGGACTTTTCAGATAATTATAGTTACCCTCTGTTCTCTGGAGAAACAAGTCTATTACCAGAGTGGCTACAGAATGACTGATAGAGTCTTAAGTATTTTCTAGCCAGGTGCAGCACAAGAACTGTGGCTTCTGATCTGTGGTGGTTTACCTGTGGAGCTATGCTACTAAAAGTAAGGGACATCAGTCAGTTGTTTGTCAACTCTTTAATCAAACCAAAAGGATTTAGTTAGTCCTTCATGGATTTTGTGGTTGTGTGTGGTAGTTTCCCATTTCAGCTCTTTCCTTTCAACAAGCCAGCATCTATAGTGTGCCCACTTTATACTAGTCTCTCCGTATAGCACTAGAGTTGCAGTAGTGAATAAGACATTGTCCATGCCCTCTAAGAGTTTAGAGTCTGGGAGAGGCAATTAGACGAAGAACGCTATCACTTAGATCTTATAGTATGACAAGTGTGATAATCAAGATTCAAATGCTACTATGGGAATTTAACTTATTGGAGCCAAACTCAAACTGGAAATCAAGGATGGCTTCTAGAGAAAGTGATGCCTAAAGTGAAGCTTAAGGGAAACATTGGTGTTGCTGGGGGAGAGGGAAAAGAGTCCTCAATTTTCTTATCTATAAAATAAGGATTATAATACCTGTTTTATAGAACTTATGAAATAGCTATCTTATATGTCTGTATGCATGCACAGCTACATAGTAGAACACTTAGTGGAGTCTTTTTACATACTGAACACTTAAAAATCTGTGGTAGTGATGATAATGATGAGCCATCAAATTAGAAGCAAAAATGTGAACAGAGACAGAAAATTCTCTTTTCTTCTTAATTTTTACTGAAGTAACATTGGCTTTTAACATTATAGGTTTCAGGTATGTAGTTTGTAATCTCATATCTGTATATGCTGCATTATGATCTCCACCAAAAATCTAATTTCCATCCACCACCATACAGTTGGTCCCTTTCTACCAATTCGACCACATTCCAACCACCTTCCCATCTGTGATCACAATATTTGCAGGGAAGTTCTTTTAGCTTCTTGGGGTTCAAACTTGATTCCTAGTAATCACTTTTGCCAAAAAGATAATATCCTAGAAAATGTTAATAGCTTCAGTAGTAAAATTACCCATAGAAACGGTATAGGTAAAAGTCAAGCCTCGTAACCCTAATACATACCCCAAGATAAAATTAAGTCCAGTCCCAATACTAGAAAAACTGATGGAAATTGCTAACTTGTTCTAGAATTAGTCAACCCTTTATAGTCTCTAACATATACAACTTTGTTACATGATCTAAATAATTCTTTCTCTGAGAAGTGAAAAGAAGCTAAGTGTTCCCTTAAAGTAAGTGACTATATATTTGGTTCAAAAAAGCTACTGGTGGGGCCTCCCTGGTGGCACAAGGGGTTGAGCACCACACTATGAAGCATCCACAGCCACTGTAGCACAAGTTTGATCCTTAGCCAAGGAGGGGACCCATCTTGGGCAGCAGACCTCTTCTAGCCTCACCCAATGCTCCCTTCAGCAGTGTATTTCAGTCATCCTGTTCTGCTTTCTACTGTTTCTGGTGAATCCTCTCACCTCCCACACCTCTGGTCTGTACCCTAGTTCTTGTATGCATAAATAGATAAATCTTTAAAAAAAAAAGTTACTGGATACTCCTGAACTTTGTGATGAATTTGTATTTATTATGTATTACCATAAATATACTGCATAAAAACAATCGTAAAAATTTAGTGGGTTAGTATAACAGTGCATCTTAACTCATGAATCTATGGGGCTCAACTGACCTGTAACTCATGTTTCTGTACTGGGTTCACCTGATCTTGCCAAGACTTTCTTGTACATTTGTGGTGAACTGCAAGTCAGCTAAGTAACTGCCTTAATGGGTGTGCATATATTTCTGGGGATTGACTAGCTCTTGACTGATCTAAGATTGTCTCAGTTGGACTGAGTGGAATTACTAGGGTGACCTAGGTTAGCCGAGGTATAGAGAAGGCACAAGTTTGAACATAGTCACTTTCAAGCCATTGTTTATGTTATATTTGCTAATATGTCTTTGCTACATTATGTCACTTGACTGATTTTGGAGTCAGAATGGGAGACTATCACAGAACTGTAAAGCTAGGGATGTAGATAAGGACACGGTGAAGAATTTACTTTTACATATCAGTTTTACTTTGACCAAAATTATTCAGATGTTCTTTACATGCAGAATATATTCATCTATCCCAGGACCCTCCAAAAGTTCCATCCGTTCCTGAAATCATACTTGAAATCCAAATACTCATGATTTATATCAAGTCTGGATGTAATTCCTTTTGATGCAATTTTTTTTTAAGATTTATTTTTGTTTATGTATACAAGATCTGGGGTGTAGGCCAGTGGTGTGGGGGGTGAGCGGATTCACCAGAGAGAGTGGGGAGCAGAACAGGCAAAGGGACTGAAATACACTGCTGAGGGGAGCAATGGGCAAGACGGGAGAGGTCTGCTGTGCCATGTGGGTCAGCTCACTGGCCAGGGATTGAATTCATACTGCAGTGGCTGTGGATAACTTGATAATGCTGCCTTTAACCCCTGTGCCACTAGGGAGGTCCTTGATGCAGTTAATTATTAATTAAAAAAGCAAATTATCTGCTTTCATGCATCCCAAATACAATGGTAAAACAGGGGCTAGATTAATGTGATAAACACTCCCATTTACAAAGTGGAAGAAAGAGAGGCACAGTCATCAGTCAGTAGTAGTTCTAAAGTCCCCTGAGCAAATATTGCTTGCTTTCCCCTACTCTGAGAGTACGAAATGTTTTTAAATCAAACCTTGGTTCTGCTGTCTAGGAATGGTTTGCATTCTGTTCTTCTCAGTTGTTGACTCTGCTTCTGTTATCTCCCCACATTTTCCATTAGAGGCACACCTCAGAGGTTCAGTTCTAGATCAATACAATCAAGCAAATCACACAAATGTTTTGATTTCCAGTGCAATACAGTAAAAGTTAATTTTATACCTAATTTTTTAAATGTATAGTAGCATAGTGTCTAAATAAAATATACATTCTTTTTTTTTTAATTTTTTTTAAAGATTTATTTATTTATACATACAAGAGCTGGGGTACAGGCCAGAGTCCAGGGAGGTGAGAGGATTCACCAGAGAGACAGAGCAGAACAGGCAGACTGACTGAAACACACTGCTGAGGGCAGCAGCGGGCGAGGCAGGAGAGGTCTGCTGCGCCATGTGGGCCCCCTCCCTGGCCGGCAGCAGGGATTGAACTCGTGCTGCAGTGGCTGCTGTTTGCTTCATAGTGCGTTGCTTAACCCACTGCGCCACCAGGGAGGCCCCAAAATATACATTCTTAATTAAAACTTTTTTGCTAAAAATGCTATGATCCGAGGCTTCAGTGAGTCATATACCTTTTACTGGTGGAGGAATACAATTGTAACATTAAGATTACTATCACAGGTCACCATAACAGATATAATTATATAAAGAAAAAGTTTGAAATATTGTGAGAATTACCAAAATGTGACACTTAAGTGAGCACATGCTATTGGGAAAATTGTGCTGATAGACTACTGGATATAGCATTGCCACAAACCTTCGATTTGGAAAAATAACAACAAAACACCTCATTTCTGGAAAGCACCATAAAACTAAGTGTAGTACAACAAAATACTCCTGTACTCTTCCTGACTTCTTCTGAAGAGGGCCTTCAAGAGTATGCCCTCTAGACAACTTCTCTTTCTTTTCCAGAGAAGATTGGACACCTAGAAATCTCTTTATACATTTTACTCAGTGTCTGTCCCTTTTAGTTTTGACTGGTGGTGACTTTGTCATTACATGTCTTTCTTTTTAGGCTTAATCAGTGCTAATTTGGGAATGCCAGACTGCCATGAGTCCCAGAAGCCCTTTTGTGAACAGAAAAGTTCAGTTCTGTACTACCATGCATCTTTCAGATATCTGAACAATGTATTAACAGCCCACCCTTGATTTGGTCTATATCCTAAGGCCTTATGTTAATTTCCCAACCCTTTACTGCCTTGATAGGCTAGACTTGAGAAACAATCTTATTTCCCAACCTTGCAATTTCTGGCCCTTTTTCACTCTGCATAAAATTTGCCTGCAAGTTGATTGACTCTTCTAAGTGCTGTTCTTGGAGTGGGTTATTTATATGCTGCAGCTAGTAGGAGTCGATTGATAGTTTCAACATTTTTCCTGGAAATCTTTGCTAAAGTCCAAATGTTTATTTGGTAAATATTCTGTCTTCTTAGTTAACACAGACTATGCTTTTTTATATTTTTTCCATTATAAAACACTGCCACCATTTTTCAAGCTTCTTTCAGGCTCTTTCAAGCCTTTCTAGCACCACCTACTAACTATCTTACAGCTAAATACCCCAGGTTTTAGGTTTTGTTACAGGAACACCACACTTTTAAGCATCAACTTCTCTGTCAATGATCTATCAGTTATATTTCAGAACAAATTACAAAATCTTAGTAGCATTCAAGATAAACATTTATTTAGTGTAGGAGTCTGTGTAGTTTAACTGAGGTTGAGCTTAGGTAATTTTGACTGGGCTTGATGGGATTTACATGGGGGAATCCACCATCTCATCTAGGATGGTTGTAGTTGGAATGGCTCCTATGTTTCAGGTGTGCTCCATATGTCTTTCTTCTTCCAGCAACCTAGGCATATTCTCATGGGAGTCACCAAGGTACATCAGTGAGAGCAAACTTCCTCTACATAAACTAAGATGAATAACCTAAATGAATATAAATGGAAGTATACCACGTAGATCTAAACATGAAACTCAGAACCATAAGACTTCTAAAAGACTACAGGATATATTCAACTCATTAAATTAAATAAATAGTAGATAAATTGCACTTTACAAATAAAATTCTTCTCATTAAAAGATACCATTAAAAATGATGACGTCACAGATATGAGTGACAAGATTTGTATCCAGAATATGTAAAGAAATCTACAATGAAAACAAATGACCCAATTAGAAATGGCAAAAGATTTGGTCAGACCTTCACAAAGGAGTTAGAAAAATAGCCCGGTGAAAAATGTTAAGATTTAGTTGGTTAACAGGGTAAAATGTACATGAACCTCCCACCCCAAAATATTAGAAGAGCTTAAATAAATTTTAAAAAAGACTGACAACATGAAATATTAGTAAAGATGTAGAATAAGTGAAATATTCATTACTTGAGATAAAATGGTAGAACCATTTTTGAGAATTATTCATCATCAGCTACAGTTTAGTATGCTTCTGCCCTAAGTTTGGTTAATTCCATTCCCAGTTATTTACTGAAAAAGAAACAAGCACCTATGTCTACACAGAGACCTGTAAAGAATATTGATAACAACTTTATATATAATAGTTCCAAACTGGAGACAACTCAAATGCCCTTCTAAAAGAGAGGAATGAACCAATTTTGGTGCATCCACACATCAAATACATAGTTAAGCAAAAGAAGCCAGGGCCCTCCCTGGTGGCGCAGTGGGTTAAACAACGCACTGTGAAGCAAACTGCAGCCTCTGCAGCTTGAGTTCAATCCCTCCCCCTGGCTCTGGAGGAGAATTGTTAGGGGGAAAGACCCTCCTAAATAAATTATACAAATAGGTTATGAACTTTGACCCCCCATTCCAGACCTACAAAATCCAAGGACTACAAATCCCATAAAGTCATTATCGAAGAGAGGATCACTGGGACCTAAGGGTGGAGTTGAGCAGCCAGGCTGAATATAAAAGCAGACACGTGGGCCTTGGGGGGTCCTCTTTTCCTTGGGAGTCAGCTCTCAGCGCACTGTTGGGTTCCAGCTCCAAGGAACTGGTAGGATATTTACAGATCTGTATCCCTCTCTTCCCCTTGTGTTATTCACTATGCTATTTCTCCTTCCCTTGTAAATAAAACCCTTTATTAACCTTTGTTGTGTGTGCCTGTAGTTGGGGCATTATAAGTGCCGTACGAGCGCGTGGGTGAGGACCCAGTCAGGCAAACCTATTTTATATTAGGGTTACCCTGTAACAGTTCCACATGGTGCGGCAGACCTCTCCTGCTAGCCTGCTGCTCCCCTCTGTCTGGTGGATTCTCTCACCCCCCGCACCTCTGGCCTATACCCCAGTGTTTGTATGTATAAGTAAATAAATCTTTCTAAAAAAAAAAAAGCCAGACACAATAACATAGCATGTTATGTGCTTTTGTCCATGTAATCTATGATGATAGAAAGTAGATGGTGGTTTCTGGAGGTTGAGAGGGCCATTGATTGAGAAGGGGCCTGAGGGAAATGACATGGAAAAGTTCTTGTTTTTAATAGTGAAAACATACATATACGCAGTTGTCAAAATTCATCAAACTGGGCACTTGAGATTTGTTTATTGTATGTTAATTATACCTCAGTGTACAAATGAAAAATAAAGTTGCACAAGTACTTTTCAAAATCACACTGTGTCATAATCACCAGCATCCTAATAACCAAATCAAGTGCATGACTAAGCCCAGCATCAAACTGAAGGGCACTAAAACTGATGTGGCAGCGGGCATTGACAGAGGAAGGAATAAAAGCTGTGGCCAGATTCTTTCAGACTACCACAGAATCCACATGGGAAGGCTCAGTGGCACACTGAGATGTCCTCTTCATTACATAGGAGACCTCTAGAAAAAAATCTCAAAAGGTAAATTTACCTTTCATGAAGGCTGGTCTCTGAAAGAAATTTTTTCTAATACATAATTTTTCTCTAATGGTGGTTTGGGTTGGGGTGATCAAGAATTGTGTTTAAAGACAGGTAGTTGAATTTCTACATGGTTATTATATTTTTAATTACAAAAGTAATTTCCTTTCAACACTGAATAATACAAAAATATACAAAGTTTAAAATGTGAATCTCCTTCTCCTTCACTTAATTGTTTCAGTTCAGAGGCAACCATTATAATAGTGCTGCGTGACTTCATAACTTCTAAGTATATGTAAATATATTACTTACAGTTTTGTTTTGAGGGTTTTTTGGTTTGGTTTGGTTTTGAGGTGATGAGAATGACCTGGCATCCAATTTTGTGACTTCATTCATGTCCTTTCCAGTGAACATCTTTTGGGTTTGCCCCAAAGCCAAATTTGAGTAAAGGACTTGGGGGCAGGTAGTTTTTTTCTGCTTTTCCTTCATTCTCTGCCTCCTCCTTCACTCCTTCCTCTCCTCTCTTTCGGGCTTTCGGTAATTCAAAGAAGATAGAATGTAATGTTAAGGAGAGTAGTACCAAAAAGGAGGAAAAAAAACAATAAATGCAGGATCATTGAGCTGACTGGTGAAGTAAATGTCGCATCAGTATCATGGAGACTCTAAGAAACCATGTAGGAGGCCACTCAGAATGTATCCCTAAAGAAAAGGCGGCATCCTCCACTTGCTGAGGGTTGCCTCCAGAAGTTAATTTCCTTGCACTTCCAGTGTACCCTGGGAGGGCTGAGAAAGTACCTCAGCTTTGGGAAAGACCCTGGAGTAATAAAAACTGAGAGACTACAGCAGGCACTTGAGCTGGGAAGACTTCAGCATGCATGGGAATTGTTCTTCATAGCTGCAGTTGAGTCAGGGTTGAGGGGGTGCAGCATGGTGGTGTCATTTGCATTTGTCACTGATGTAATTTCATATTAGCACACTTGATCTCTGTGAGTTTTAAAGGCTGAATACATAACATTGTTTGGATTAACCATAATGTACTTAGCTGGAATGCAATGGCAGATATTGAGCATGCTTTCTCTTTCTTTTTCGATGTGAAAAGTGATACTTCTCTATCACATTCTGACAAACCAAGCCAACTGAAAGTCCCAGTTGAAATACTAGGAAGCTGCTGAAAATGGTGTATTAAAATACTTGGCATTCTTCCCAAAGGAAGAATCCATGTCCTCTTTGGCTGCACTAAGTCTCTGCAAAGCAAATTGAAAAACATACTGGAATTTAAAACAAATACACGTCATTCCGATATGGTAATGTTTGTACTGAAATGGGTTCCCATAATATCTGTTTGTTCATCTGTGCTTACTTGGATAACTCTGCCCCACTTGTGTGCCACTTGTTTGCCTTTGCCTTGTATTACTAGTAATGCCCTTTTAAAATGAGAGGCACACTTCCTCCTTGCTGATGTCCCAGCCTTCCAGGTAGAGCCACAGCCACATCCAATTCAGCTTTCCATTTGCAGCTCTACCCCGACTTATGCAGTCTGCTTTGGAAAGACCCCAATGGCTTTTTTATGATGACAGAGTGTAAGAACCTGAGCTCACATCTTGCTCAAGGTCCAAGGTAAATTAAACCTATGTAGCTTTGGGGCTATCTGAAGCTCAAACCTGTGCACATAAAGTGCCAGGCTCCAGAACACAAATGAGGTCAACTTCCCTGATGTTCAGGACCCTTTGAACCGTATTTCTCAAGGACTAAAATAATCTGAAAATTCTCAGGATAAACAAATTTTTTTGAAAATGTTCCCCATTCCTGACTTTGATTATATTTTTTTCATAGAAAATGTAACTATGAACCAAAAAAAAAAAAAAAAAAACAACACTATGAACCCACAATTATATGCCAGAATTTATGCATTTCCTTATAGCTGATAGACTGTTTTTTCTTAAAATAGTTTTGAACTTTGTAAGCAACCATTTGCTGACTTGATACTAGCAGGAGATATAATTGCTTTTGTTCTGCAAAGTTCTGCTAAGTCTTACACAACAGAGTGGAGAGAGTATTTCCTTGTTGCCACTTCTGTGTTTCAGTCAAAGGTGATTATCACCCAGTCATTTTCACTCCAGTCATCACCTCTAAGTGGCAGCTAGTGGGCCGAGTTAGGAGGTGCATTGTTGATATCCCAGGTCAAAAGATAAACAATCCAACTATAAGCTCTTTTGGGGAGGTTGCTATACTTGAGGTTCAGGTGACTCTCATCACCTGCAGTGGTTCTAGTTTATAGTGTTGCTGTGAAAGCTGTATTAGCAAATACTATACTGTTGCTCCTAGGGGAAACAGAGTTAAGCTCCATCTACTTACTGGTTACACCTTTTATCAACTGATCAATACATAATCTAGTTTCATGTGTGTTTCTATTTAAAGACACTTTAATATCTGTCTATATAGCACTATAACTTATGTTTGTATGGCACTTAAACTAACCTGGGTTATTTTCTCCATAAGGAACATCACAGCCTTCTTTTCTTTTTTTTTTTAAAGATTTTTTTATTTATGTATACAAGCCCTGGGGTACAGGCCAGAGGTGTGGGGGTGGTGAGAGAATCCACCAGACAGCAGGATGCAGAACAGGCAGATTGACAGAAACACACTGCTGAGGGGAGCAGCAGGCCAGGCAGGAGAGGTCTGCTGCGTCATGTGGGTCCCCACCCTGGCCAGCAGCAGGGATCGAACTGGTGCTGCAGTGGCTGCGGTCTGCTTCATAGTGCGTTGCTTAACCCACTGCACCACCAGGGCGGGCCCCACAGCCTTCTTTTCACTAAGGAATACCAGACAGCACTTCAGCACTACTCTTGGGGACCATATTAAAGAGTGAAATTATGAAGAAAAAACACAGAAATGTGAAAAATATAGTACATGGAACAAAAAAAGTATCTTGTTTACAGTATGAGAGCAGAAACAAGAACATTGCTTTATACCTCAGCTAGGAATGGGTGCTGTCAGTGACTCAAATCTTTTGTTGCTGTGTGTATGTCTGCAAATGACTCCCAAAATTTCTGCCACTGTTGACTTTAGGGTTACAAACAAATTTTAGCAAGTAGGCAAATTCCTAAATTTGGAATCTTCAAATACTGCAGGCTGTATGTTAGTCTGAATGATAAGGAATCATTTTCCCTTTAGATATACCCTGATGCTTAACATTGCTGTCTGGCTCATAATAACGCTGAAAAAGTGAGGTTAGGTGTGAAAGTTGGGACAAGAAGCAAGATTTAATTTTAAATGAAAAGAAGAACTCTCCAGTCCCATTTATGTATTAACTTTGAAGTCTAGTGTTTTTGTAACAGTTTGTTCCCATTCTTATTTACTATTGTTTGGTTTTGATAGAGGCTTTTTTTTTTGTTTTTAAGATTTATTTATTTATGCATACAGGAGCTGGGGTGCAGGGGGGCAAGAGGATTCACCAGAGATAGAGTGGGGAGCAGAACAGGCAGATTTCCTGAAGTACACTGCTGAGGGGAGCAGCAGGTGAGATAGGAGAGGTCTGCTGCGCCATGTGGGTCACCTCCCTTGCCAAGATTTAACCCCTTGTGCCACCAGGGAGGTCCCTTGATAAAGGCTTTCTTACAAGATGTACAGAGGACCACTATACCTCTTGGTTTAAAGAAAGTTAGTATGAAACAAAAGTAGAATATCAACAAGAAAACAGAACTTGTGAGAAGGAATTTCAAGGAGATCAGTTAAATTCATTGTATTAAATTTTAATTTTCTTAAATGTAACATATATTAAAGTCTCAGTGTTAGTCATTCTATTGTACTTTACTGGGGTCTGCTCAATTTGTGTGATGTGGTAACCCCATCCGTTATGAAGTACTTGATCACCTTGTGAAAAATGTCATGAGAAAATAAAAATTGTCATATAGCTTAAATTTCAGTTCTAGAATTTAACACAGCTTAGTTCTGACAAAATAGACTCAGAGTATCTTGCAATCTCTTAATAATCACCTATATAACTAAATAGTAATCTGTATACCTCCTATTTACATAGTCATTCATTTGCACTGTCTTTTAATGTCTATCCTTAGCTTTTGTTCCAAAGTGCTGTTTTATCTCTATATCTTTTAGCTTTTAGGCATAAATAGCCCATTTATGGGCATCACTATTCTCTCTTACTCTCACTGAAAAATGTAATTAAGAAAAACCTGGTAGTTTTCACAACTTATGTAACATCAACCAATATTAATCTTTGTCTTTATACCAGCATTGGACTAGGCAAAGGTCACAATTGTCTTTTTTGGCTTAAGACAGAATCAACATTCAAACTTGAGCTTATGTGACCTCAAAGCGTCTGCTGTTTATAATTAATGGGATTTGTGATCTGTGAAACTGAATGACATTAAGTTGACATTCACTATATTTAGAATAAGAAATTGGCTTAAAAATGTATACAAAGCCAATCGTCCTGTATTTCCTCTAAAGAGTAGAAGTTATTCCAGATAGAAATTAACTGTAGCCTCTTGGAGTCAGACAGTCAGTCTGAGCCTAATTTTATGCAGTTATAAAATGAGGCTGTTAGAATAGATAGCCCATTTTATTATTATTTTTAGGGGTCTTTATGCTGAACTGAGTATATCTTTTATTTATTTTACGATTTTATTTATTTATACATACAAGAGCTGGGGCCAGAGACATAGGTGGTGAGAGGATTCACTAGAGACAGAGTGGGAAGCAAAACAGGCAGCTTGACTGAAATACATTGCTGAGGGGAGCAACGGGCGAGGCAGGAGAGGTCTGCTGCACCATGTGGGTCCACTCCCTGGCCAGGGATCAAACTCACACTGCTGTGGCTGCGGAAGCCCCACAGTGCAGTGCTCAACCCCTTGTGCCATCAGGGAAGCCCTAACTGAGTATATCTTACAACTGGCAAACAGAGATACTCCAAAGATCATAATGCTCATTAAGAGCTTTAAAACTCCAGCCTCTCTGGTGTCACAAGGGATTAAGTCACAGCACTATATGAAGCTATCCGCAGCCACTGCAGCATGAGTTCAATCCCCAGCCAGGGAGGTAACCCACATGGTGCAGCAGGCTCTCGTGTCTTGCCCGCTGCTCCCCTCAGCAATGTTCTGTTCCCCACTGTGTCTCTGGTGAATCCTCTCACCCCCACACCTCTGGCCTGTACCCCAGTTCTTATATACATAAATAAGTAAATCTTTAAAAAAAGTTTTCAAACTCATTGTATATTCAGAAGACATTATTATAAAATTTTTAGCTGTAAAGGTCAAAAATCCTTGATATATGACCCACTGTTTCCTAAGGAATCTATGTGCATTTTCTCATTTAATCTTCATAAACAACTCTGAGTTAAGTTCTATTAATATGGCGCCATTTTTTAGTGATGGAAACTGACACCTGAAGAGATTAAGTAATTTTTCCAAGGTCTCACAACTAGATTCCAAAGTTCAACTTCTTAATCTGTTTGCCAGACTATGTTTGCCAGACTGTAAAATTTTCAATTTAAAATTTTTTGCCTCCAAGAGTAACTGTATTCAAATAGAGAGACTCTTGAAGATTCAAATGATTTAATTAGAAGGATAGATTATCAGGCTGGTAGAGATTTTTCTTGTTCCTCCTATATCAACTTTCATTATTCCTTTTTTTCTACTCTTCAGTTTTTATACTGTATATTAAAATTTTAAAAAAAACCTGTATTTGTTTATAGAGAAGTTTTAGGTTCACAAATAATTTTAGAGGAAGGTATAGAGATTTCCCATATGTTCCTGTCTGCTCTCATGCGTAGTCTTCCTGCTAGAGTGTCACATTTGTTCTAACTGATCAACTTACACTAACACTTTACACTATCCAAAGTAGTTTATATTAGTGTTTGTTCTTAATGTTGCACATTCTGTGGGTTTGAACAGATGTGTAATGATTTGTATCTATCTTTTTTTTTTTTTTTTGCATCTTACAAAGTAGTTTCACTACCCTAAAAGTCTTCTGTTTTTATCTCTTTCTTTCCCCTAACCTTTGGCAACTACTGATCTTTTTACAGCCTTCATAGTCTTGTCTTTTCTAGCATGTCATTTAATTGGAAATGAAGTGGAAAATGTCAGGCTGACCTGTTGATTAAATAAAGTTGGGATATAGTCCCAACTGTCCTGTAGAATGAAAGTTTCAGGGAACATCTGATAACTCTTAAGGCCACACGCACCCCGATTTGTGCATCCTGGATGACTGTACCACTTGCTTTAGGCAATATATAATCTGTAACCTAGTTGCCCAGGGCTCAGACTTTGAGAGATTTCTGAGCCCACTGGTGTAAAACACACGGGTGTAAATAAAGAACTTCCCTCCTCCTCTCTGAGTGCTGCTTGGTTTCCTGATGGAAATTCTGCTGTAACATTTTTGGTTCCCTGACTGGGAACCAAATAGGACATAGAAAGAAAACTGGACTCTCCTTTTGTCCACTTTGAGATACTATTCTGATCCAGTCCATGAAAGTGTAAACTGTTTTAATGTAAAAACTGCTAGAATGGCTTGTCCTTTTACAGTTTGGAATCACACAGTATGTAGGGTTTTTAGATTGACTTATTTCACTTAGTAATATGTACATTATTTTAAAATAAGAAAAATGAATACTTTTGGGGGGAAAAAAGGAGACACTGCCTTAGGTGGCTGTTCTTCCTGTAAGATTGACACTGCTCTCTGATTTTGCCAAAGAAGTGGAGCTGACAAGCTAGAATTGCTTGAAGCATCAGGCCAAGCTCCCTCTAAGAGGAATTTGCAATATGTTATTGTCAGAAAAAAAACAAGCCAGAAGGAAAATCAAGACAGCTGGTAAATGAGAAGGGGTGTGTAATCAAAGCTGACTTTGGAAGACCTATTTTTAGAAGAGTTCATGGCTCTCATGAAGAAAACTGAATGAATGGTGATATTTTACTGAGAAAAATAACAAAGCCAGTAGGACAGGAACCTGGATAGAAGGCTTATGGGAATTTTGTAACCCCCAGAAAAACCAGTTGGTAGACCCTGAGGAATACATGTGGCAGTTTTAACATGATATCTTGGGCTCCTTTATATGGTCACAGGTGGAGAAAGGTTGTTCATGCCTCTGTCACATGCTCCTTTCAGGGTAGTCAGTTTAGGTCAGGCAAAAGGAGAAAGGCTAGGTGTTCCTCTGTATTTTTTCCACTCCCATCTAGGGAAACTGGAAGTGACCTTAGCTCCCTATGTTTAATAGTGTTTGGACCTGATTTCCAATTCAGCAACCGGTATCTAACCACTTGACCTGCCCACCTCCTGGCTGTGTTATGTTATCTCTTCTCTCCTCTGACCCTTCTTCAGCCCCCAGTCCTGTATTCCTCCCTATTCTTTTTTTCCCCAGGAGGGTTGTGGGGGTAAGCTGCAAGCTAGTTACTTTATCTTATCAGGACCCCACAGGAGCTCAGTAAAATTAGAAGTATTAGACAATTTTTAGAGGTGCCCTCTGCTGGTTGTTAGCATCTCAACCTCAGAATTTAAGTCAAAATAGTTTCTAAGTACCTTTAATTAAAATAATGGTGGTGAAGTCATTAGTAGATAGGATAAGACACAAAAGAGAATGCTGCTGTGCATAATAAAAGCTCTAAATTCCCAAGTTGTATCTGGTTTACTGTGGCTTGCAGCAGAATAGACATTCTCAGACAGGAGTGTGTTTTGCTGGGAGGGACATTTGGCCATAACTAGGAATATTTTGGATTATCACAGCTTGGGCTGGGGTTGTGCCACTGGCAGAGTGAATAGAGTTAAGGGTATTGTTTAATGTCCTGTAATGCACAAGACAGTCCTCACTCCCCACTCCCAACAATTAACCAGCTCCAGCTCCAGAGAACCTAGTTTAAATAAGCCCTAGAAAATTGAAATTAGACTAATAGAGTTTTGGTTTGAAGCAATTTAGAGATTTGTCAAGTGGTTCTCGACCTTGGCTACTTATAGGGAAGCTTTAAAACATGATCTTGGACTCCCTCTCTGGAGATTCTGATTTAATTTCTGGTTTGGGTATAGTGTGGCAGCAGAGATTTTAAATTTCCACAGGTGATTTTAATATTCAGCTAAACTTGGAACCACTGCTATCCAAACCCTCATTTTTTTAAATTGAGTAATCAGATCCTGAGGAATAAGTGTCCCCTACCTGTAAAGTGACAGAACCAGGAATGATTCACAGTTTCTTGGGGAAAAGAAAACAGCACTAGCTGAAATAATATTTGCCAATTTAAAGTATTTTAAGCAGTATGTAATATTTCTGGGCTGCCCTATCCTCAGAACATTCTAAGTATTGTTCTCTTATTTTCTGACATTAAATGTTGCTAAGACTTTTTTGAAGCTGACTTAATTGTTCACCTTTTTAGGTGTCCTGCTTTTTCTGTGTGCCTGAAAAATCTTTACTTATGCTTTTATTCTTGTAGCTCATTCATTTAATTGGAATATGAATCAGATGTTTACTTTTTAATTTTAAATTTTCATTAAAAAAGCACTATAGGGGCCTCCCTCGTGGCGAGGGGTTAAGCACTGTACTCCGAAGCATCCACAGCCATTGCAGCATGAATTCGATCCCTGGCCAGGGAGGTGACACACTTGGCTCAGCAGACCTCTCCTATTTTGCCTGCTGCTCTCTTGAGCAGTGTATTTCAGTCAGTCCACCTGTTCTTCTCCCCACTCTGTCTCTGGTGAATCCTCTCACCCCTTCCACCTCTGGCCTTTACCCCAGTTTTTCTATGCATAAATAAATCAGTCTTAGAAAAACAGCAACTATAGTCACTTTCAGTCATTTCTGTCATCATTCCAGTGATAAGGTCTTCAATTATGTTTCTCAAAATTTATTTCTATTGCATCAGCTTTTACAAGGGTACCAGTTGTCCTCAAATAGGATTGTCTTCATCTTTCTCTTCTATCTGTCATCTTTCTTCTTCATTAATTTATCTTTTCTTCAGCATTAACTAGTTATTGCCTGCATTTTCTTCAAGCCATCTACTTAAATTGTCATTGTTTCCACATTCACTGGCACTACATTATCTAGCCCATTTGGTTCCTTATGTTGGTTCCTAACCCTTATGCAACATACTGCTTTCTACCATGTTCCTGCAAACTAAGAGTATGGGTGTGAATGAGAGGGAAGAAAAACCCAGTCTAGGTTAGAGTGCAGTCTTCCACTGGGTTCTGCTGTGTCTGCTGAGATTTGTTTATGCTATGTCTGTGGAACTTCAGAAGAGTTAGATCAAGGAGTTCACTCAGTCAATGGTATATTCTTGGCAGGAGAGCTTATTTGTTCCTTCAGTTCAGCATAATGCCCTGGAAAATGACAAGCAGTATATCCTTTTGTTTTTCTGTAAATCCTGATTTTGACTTTCCCCAGAGATTTATACTCATCTCTCACTTTATTTGCAAATGAGGATAATTACTAAGAATTCTTGTGATACCATTGTTGTGCTTTTCTTCAGTGCTATCCTTCGGATTTTCCTTGATTAGCAATCACGTTTTGAAGGCCCGTCTTCAAAAAGATTGAATTTGCTCACCCACGTTTTTGCTTTCCCATGTTTGCTTACATAGTTGGTTGGTTTTAAAAGTTTCTTCTACTTTTTCTTTATGTCAGTAATACTGTGAATGAAGATTCTGCAGTTCTGCTTGGTTGTACTGTCTTTACCTGGAAGTATGTGTCACCACTTAATACCTGAGGTGAATTTTCTCTTCTATAAAACAGGAAGAAAACCTACCTTTAAGTGGTAAAAAATAAAGCAAGACTTAAGGAAATTCTGGCTCTTTGTAAGTTATTTTGCACCGAGTAATTAAGAGTGGCTCCCAGTAGAGGATCCTTTAATTCCTTTGTCTGATATCAAGAACTTAGAGCTTTGTCATCAACCAGCAATATATTCCAGATGTTGGCAAATATTCTGTGAAGGGCCACATAGTATTTTCAATATTGTAGGCCAAATAATCTCAGTTGCAACTACTTCATCTGTAGTATGCTGTTCTAGACAAAATCTAAATGAATGAATATGGCTGTGTGCCAATAAAACTTTATTGCTCACCGAAATTTGAATTTCATATTATTCTTATGTGCCACAAAATAGTCTTTTGATTTTTTTTTCAGCTATTTAAATAATGTAAAAAAAATTCTTTCTTCAAGGATTACACAAAAACAGGAGGTGGGTCATATTGGCCTACAGGCTATATTGCGTTGTGTCAAAGTCATAATACATTTTTCTGTTTTTCCTTTTTTTAAAGATTTGTACATAAAGAACTGGGGTACAGATCAGAAGCATGGGGAGCGGGAGGACCCACCAGAGACAGAATGGGGAGCATATACAGGCAGACCCACTGAAGCATACCACTGAAGGAGCAGTGGGTGAGGCAGGAGAGGTCTGCTGCACCATGTTGGTCATCTCCCTGGCCAGGGATCGAACTTATGCTCCAGTGGCTGTGAATGCCCCACAGTGCGGTGCCCAATCCCTTGCGCCAGCAGGGAGGACCCACATTTTTCTATGTTTTTCTTTTTTTTTAAATTCTGTTTTTTTTATTTTAAAGATTTGTTTATTTATGCATACAAGCACTGGGGTACAGGCCAGAGGTGTGTAGGGTGAGAGGATTCACCACAGACAGAGCAGGGAGCAGAACAGGGAGATGTACTGAAATCCACTGCTGAGGGGAGCAGCGGGCACAGCAGGAGAGGTTTGCCCCACCATGTGGGTCCCCTCCCTGGCCAGCAGCAGGTATTGAACTTGTGCTGCAGTGGCTGTGATTTGCTTCATAGTGTGTTGCTTAACCCACTGTGCCACCAGGGAGGCCCTTTTTCTATGTTTTTCAAAGAAAAAAAATGTGTCATGACTTTTCTGACAACCCAATAGTTGCTGATCCTATTATATACCCTCAGTACCCTAGGCCCTTGCTAGAGGGAGTAATCTTTATCTTTACAGCTCCTACTAAAATGGCTTTTGAAGACACCTAGCCAAAGAAGAAATGCAAATGGCCAACAGACATGTGAAAAAATGTTCATCATTACTTGTTATCAGGGAAATGCAAATCAAACCACAATGAGATACCACCTAGCACCTGTGAGACTGACCCATATTAAAAAAAAAAACAAAACTTGGGCCCACCCCGGTGGTGCAGTGGGTTGGGCAGCACACTGAAGCAGACCGCAGCCACTGCAGCACGAGTTTGATCCCTGCCACCGGCTGGGAAGGTGACTCACATGGCGCAGGCAGACCTCTCCTGTCTGGCCTGCTGCTCCTCTCAGCAGTGGATTTCAGTCCATCTACCTGTTCTGCTCCCTGCTCTGTCTGGTTGATTCTCTCACCACCCCGCACCTCTGGCCTGTACCCCAGTGCTTGTATGCATAAATAAATAAATCTTTAAAAAAAACCCAACAAACTAGAAACAAATGCTGATGAGGATGTGGTGAGAAAGGAGCCCTCTTAGACTGCTGGTTGGAATTAAAGCTGGTCCAGCTACTATTGAAAGCTGTGTGTAGCTTCCTCAAAAATGAATCTACCGGGGCCTCCCTGGTGGTGCAGTGGATTAAACAACACACTATGAAGCAGGCCACAGCCACTGTAGCACGAGTTCGATCCCTGCCGCCGGCCAGGGCAGGGACCCATATGGCGTAGCAGACCTCTCCTGCCTTGCCCACTGTTCCTCTTAGCAGTGTGTTTCAGTCAGTCTGCCTGTTCTGCTCCCCACTCTGTCTCTGGTGAATCCTCTCACCTCCCACAATTCTGGCCTTACCCCCAGCTCTTGTATGCATAAATAAATAAATCTTTTAAAAAAAATGAATCTACCATGTGATCCACTGATGAGATGTGTGTAGAAAATCACGAGGGAGAGCACAGTAACACAGGGAGGCAAATTACCTTATCTACACCTGAAGGTTTTGTGAACAGGGTTGCTTCACAGGTCTTGTGACCATCTTTCAAGGGACTTGACAGTCCCATGGCCACACTCCAGGTAGGGAACCAGAGGATATATGCTTTATCTTCATTCTCCTCTTCCTTATGTTCTCCTCCTGGACTCTCAGGTAATCAAATTCAAGCAAAAGCCCACATAAGTTAGCCTCCCCGTGCACAGGGAGCATGGGGAAGGGCAATGTATGAAGGAGCAAATAGAACAGTGAAACTCAAATACTACCTGCTGTGCCATGTGGGTCAGCTCTCTGGCAGGGGATCAAATTCCTGCTGCAGTGACTGCCAATAGCTTCATAATGCTGAGACTTAACCCTTTGTGCCACCAGGAAGATCCTCACAGTTGAATTTTGATGGGACACCCTTGCCCACTGATAACACAGCAGTGGCATTAGCCACTTTAATCAATGAGATAAAATATTTCAATCTTCTTGAAAATTTGTAGTGCTTCCTGAACAAAGTGCCAAGTTGAAGTACTTTTGAAATTAGTAGGAGCAAACTTAGATGTTCCAAGTTAATGAAGCTTCTGATACTCCAAACTCAGGAGAAGGAAATGTGGACTAAAAGCTTTAACTGTGAGACAGAGTAAATGATGATTCAGTTAGTGCCCAGTGTAATTTGGAAAGTGGAAATAATGGAATGGAAAGAGTTTTTATTTCTGGGAAATGAAACAGAAAGAGATAAAAACTAAGACTTTAAAAAAAAAAATCAAGGCTATTACCCACAAAAACAGAAGTCTTTTCTCTTATTCGGACTTTTGAATCATTATTTCCCCCAGAGAAATTGTTTTTAATTGAATTTGTAGTTCCTTGAAAGTTGCTCAAGTTATTTGTATTATTAAACTTAATGTAATTTTATATATTGTGTGTATTTTTTTCCTGCTATCTTTTACATGTAAAATGTTTCAATAGGGAGGTATTTTGAGTTCAAAACTCAGCTTCAGAAGTGATTAGGTAAAGTAGGGAGAATTTTATTTTATTGGACTTGGCTTTCTTTCTGAGCCTATTTTGGGATCACAATTGTTGTGGGATTATCCTGAACTCTTGACTTCCCTTTAGCTATACCACCCAGGGTTCCCCTTCCCTATTCCCATGCTTGTATAGTTTATCTTTATGGGCCTCCTAGGTGGTACAGGGGTTAAAGTCTCAGCACTATCAAGCTATTTGCAGCCACTGCAGCACAAGTTCAATCCCAGACTAGGGAGCTAACCTACATGGTGCAACAGATGTCTCCTGTCTTGCCCACTGCTCCCCTTAACAGTGTATTTCAGTAGATCCACCTGTTCTGCTCCCCACTCTGTCTCTGGTGAATCCTCTCACCCTGTACCTCTGGCCTACACCCTAGTTCTTGTATGCATAAATAAATCTTAAAAAAAAAAATGCTTATCTTTAAGCATGTCTCTCTCCCATCTGGACCAGAAGGCCCTGTGAGTAGAAAGGATACCTCATTTATCTCAGTTGCCCATGTGGCACATCCTGAATGCTCAACAAATTTTTGTGAAGGAATGAGTGGATTCTCTCATTCCCCCTATTGAGGCTTCCTACCCATAGGAGCACCCCTAGACTTGGAGGTGTCTGTCTAAGTGAATTCAGGGTTACCTGTGCTTGAACCTTCTTGCCTTGTGCATCTTTGACTTAGGACAAGCAAGATAAAAAAAAAAATGCATTGTCTTTTGAGGGAGTTTTGAAGGTATAAACTTTATTCTAATCTTACACTTTAGTGTTAATGTACTTATGACTTCCAGTTCTGGGAAATGATTTGTTCTAAGAGAGAGAAGAATTGTCTGAAGGTGAGAGCAGTGTCCTGAAAGAGAGTGCAGGAAAGGGGCAAGTTGGAGATATAAAGGGAAAACCTCTGTAATTTTGTGTCATTCTCACTAGATTAGTTTTAGTGATTTTCAAAGGATTCTTTAGACCATGAGATGAGAGTCCTAAAAGACTCTTCCTTTCTAGATTTGGACTTTATAATAAAGGCCTTCTAAAAATAGTACCTGGGTATTTGCTGTCTAATTCTAGCTGAAAAGTAAATTAATTTAAGGAGTGACTGTAATGGTGGAACTTGTAGGTCTGGAAAACTGTTAGTGCTAGTAGAGGCTGTGGGTATTTTGTGTGTGGGGGTGGTGGTATGCCCTTTTTAAAGCCTTTGAATTGTACAAAGGAAATGACAGCTTAGTCTGCCTGCTTGTAAGATTGGCTGGATAATGTTGTGACTTATTTTGGGGAATAAGAGCAACCAATAGTCTTGGATTTTCTGGGACTGTCCCTCTTTTGGCAATGAAAGTTATATATTTCAGGGAACACCCAGTCCTGGGCAAACCAGAGCATTTGGTCACCTTATGAAATGTAAATAAAACTGTGGATTATGCCTTCTTTTTTTAACATTAACACAGCTGCTGATATGGTCTCTAGTAGCTATGGGAAAAGAAATGTTTAAATAAGCGAACAACTAACTCAGTTTGAGAGGATGTCTGCACTGCTATCTCATTATGATAAGGCAATCTTATATTCATCAGAGAACTCCCAAGAGTGGCTGTAGCGGTTACATAATTAAATTTCCCTGGCTTAAACCACTAGTAAGACATTACCAAAATTAGCTTAGTGTGTGAAGATAAATGCCTTCATCTGAAAGATTGTTGCATTTCACAAACAAAAAAGTGACTTTTTTTTCAGGTTAGAAAACTTTTGTTTTAATTACAGATTTCATCATATTATTAAATATAGTCGGTTTGTTATTGTGGAATATCTTTTACAGATACATGTGTTATCTTTCACTAAAAACATTATACTTTGTTATTTTTCACATGTTTAACAATTTTTACATTTAATGAAGCATCCTTTCATCTTAGCTTGCTTGCTTAATAGAAATTTCTGAGAGTTAGCATCTTATAGAGGTACAGTTATATAAAGAAAAGACGTAAGAGGAGAGAGAACCATGGTAGCTGTTTATATTCTAATACGTAAAGTACTACATGTATTTATAATAAAAATATGATCATAGTAAGGCTAATCACAAATCAGTAATACTCACTAAAGTCCTACTTGTAAAACAATTAAAAGCATATTATTAGATAATTCCTTTTAAGGAGAAAATCAAATGAAAATTAATTATAGTTCATTGTAAATATGACTAGACATGCAGGCATTACTTTATAGTCAACATGCTACTCAGAAGGAAACTTCTAGCCTTAAATATATTATTAGCAAATGAGAAAATTGAAAATAAATTAAAGAAACCTTTATTTTTTTTAAAGATTTTTTTTTATTTATGCATACAAGAGCAGGGGTACAGGCCAGAGGAGCAGGAGATGAGAAGATTCACAGGAGACAGAGTGGGGAGCAGAACAGTCAGATCCACTGAAATACACTGCTGAGGGGAGCGGAGGGCGAGGCAGGAGAGGTCCGTCTCGCCATGTGGGTCCCCTTCCTGACCGGGGATCGAACTCGCGCTGCTGTGCAGTGGATGCTTCACAGTGCGGTGCTCAACCCGCTGTGCCACCAGGGAGGCCCTAAGCAAACTTTTATCTCAAAATTTAACCCCACCATTCCAACACTCAACCAAAAATAACAAAATGACACAAAGAAAAAAGATGGGGACAATATAAAAGAAAAGAAATGGCAGAAAATGGTGCTATAGAAAAGGATAGCAGAGTCAACTGAAGTGAGGAAGTCCTCCTTTTACATAGTGTTCTCTAGTGCCCAGACTTTGCCCTGGATACTCACCTCAAGCCCAGGGCTTATGGGTTATGGATATTGAAATGGGGACAGGAGGAAAAGGGTAGGAAATCCAATATTGCACTCTGCATGGAGCACTGCACAGGGGAAAATAATAACTATGTGTAGTAAGATCTTTATGTCAAGCATTATGCTAGGCAGATTATATGCATTTTTGTTTGTTTGTTTAATATATCTTTCTCATTTATGAGAGTGTTGTTCCTTGATATCTTTCTCATTTAAGGATGAGAATATGAAAGCACAGTGTGGCTTAATAATTTCCTCAAGTTCTCCAGATAGTAAGTAATGAAGTCTGGACTTGAACTCTAGAAAGTGTTTTTATTTGAGTCTAATTTACCTTAGGTAGTGCTTTTAGAAACATCTTGTTTTGAGAACATGTATCTGTCTGGGAAGATCATGGGCCTATCAGCTATTAGTATTTTAAAGTGAAATGGGTCAGACAGATTACTTTCCTATTAACACCTAGTAGACATTAGTTACACTACAAGAATGGGACATCTAAAATGTTGGGGGAGGGAGGAAGTGATGCAGTAGGAGTGCTTCTGTTTGAAGGCTAAGGCCTCATTGGAGTATGGGGTAACTAGGCCTGAATGAGATGGTTAAGAAAAAGTACAGAAAGGGAAGTGAAGCTGCCAAAGATAATCTGATATTTCAAAATTCTGTCTAGGCTCAGCCACACCCTTAAAAAAGAGAACAGCTACTTTCTCTTTCTCCTCTGCAAATCCCCTATTTCTGTGCGATGAAGTGCACACCCAGGTGGCTCTGGGACATTAGAGGCTATCCTTATTCACACCAGACCTCTGCACACCACTATATTACCCCAAACTACCTTTGTTATCTTCGTTGGAGAAAAGTGATAAGACACTTGCACCTTAAGCCGTGTTCATTTTTGACTTGACCTACTTGTTGGAAAGTTTGCTTCCTATCTAGCAGATTTCTTGTCTCCCTACAACTTTCCCTCATTGGTTCTATTTCTACCTTTTAAAAATGTCCTCTCTGTGTGGTCTTCATTCAAATGGAATTTGATCTATCATGTACTGTTGTTTTTGGCTGGTTTGCTAAATTGATTAGATCCCTCTATAAACTCAGTACTTTTGAATCAAGGTAAATACTGGTAAAGCAGTCTAGTTGTTATTTGTTCAGAAAGATTTACCACTGCTCTGTTAAAAAAACAAAACCAAAAATTTACAGGTTTATTTAATGAGAACAGTTTTATATATGAATATGTAAAGTAATCCACATAAAGCAGCTGCATATAAATGAAACAGTATGTTCTCTTATGGATATGTACTGTTGAAAGCTACTTCAGTTCTTTTGTGATATAATGAACTAAATAGATATTGAGGAGATCATCTAGTTAACAAACATGGAAGTAGGTTCTACTTCACTTTTAATTTTAAAAGACAACTATGATAGATAGTAGAATGATAACAAGGCATTTTCCCCCCATTAGTTTAACTACAAAACAAAGCAACACCTATAATAGTATTCAATATTGGTTTGGAGGGTGTAAAACTAGTACTCTCATACATTAGCAGTGGTATTTCAAAAGAAATCAGTAATACGGTAATATCCATATCATTTAGCCTAGTAGATTACTTTGGGAATTTTCACTTAGGAAATAATTCAAAGATTAAAAATATATTTACAAAAGTTTACAATCTATTATTGGGGAATGATTTGCAATAGCAAATATTTGGTTAAAATCTAACAATCCAACAATAGGAAAGAGTCAATTAGATTATGGCATATCCACTCAATGGAAGGTTAGACAGGCATTATAAATAATGATTACAGAAAAATTTTTAAAAAACCCTTGTATAATCTAGATGGTATTAGTGGAAATATCTTAGGTAAATCTTTGGTGTGGAAGTGAGCCCTGGGGCAAGTTAGGATAATTAGGCAGCTTCAGTGACAATGTAGGAGAGTTAAGAAGACTCCAGAGATAAGGGCAACAAATTCCAAAGCAGACTAATCAAAGGCCCCCAAGACTAGGGGCATCAGGACAGTCCAGAACAAGGACAATAAAGAAAAGTATGCTAAGGTAAGGGCTGGGACACACAGACTTAGTGCTGGGCACAGAGACATTAGGATTGTGAGTGAGACCTTGGAGAACTAACCAATTACAAAGAGACTGGTAGAGCTTTAGAATAATTAGGGAAAGGGCCTCCCTGGTGGCGCAGCAGGTTGTTCACTGCACTGTGAAGCATCCGGGCACAGCAGCGCGAGTTCAATCCCTGGCCAGGGAGGGGACCCACATGGTGCAGCGGACCTCTCCTGCCTAACCTGCTGCTCCCCTCAGCAGTGTACTTCTGTCGATCTGCCTGTTCTACTCCCCACTCTGTCTCTGGTGAATCCTCGCACCTCCTGCAACTCTGGCCTGTACCCCAGCTCTTGTATGCATAAATAATAAATCTTAAAAAGAAAAATCCAGTCACCTGTGATACCACCTCCCAGATATAACCATCTAATTTAAAAAAATAATAATCAGGGAAAGAGGGTATATATATCCTGAAGCACGACTCTACTTTGGCTCTCTTGCCCCTCTCCGGCCTGGGAGTCCCACTTTACTTCTCTTCTTTTCTCTTCAATGAACCTTTTCTTCTCTGAACAAATTTGCCTCTAATTGCCTACTTGCTTGCCTGAGTGTCAGCGAGGTTCCTGCTGCAGCTTTGTGAGATACGAACCTGTGCTAGTCTAGTGGCTGGGACTCAGCTCTGCCACTGCAGCCTGGCATCCATTCCTGACCAGGAGACTAGGCCAGAAAACCCTGAAATTATGGTATCAGAAGCAGAAAAATGATGTGACTTGCTAGTTTCTAATCACATGAAAAATTCTTAAAGTATATAAAAAATTATATATGTGAAGTACACTGAAGTTTTTCTTATAGAAATCTGCGAGAATTTCATATTTAATCAAAATAGCAATCAAAATCTTTTTTAAATAAAAAATTCTATATAAATTAATTTTCCTTTGGACTATTGCCAAGATTGCATCACTCAGCCTGACCAGCAGAAATTTACTGTAATATTAATGTAAATCTAAAACATCCTTCTTCAAAAAGAAGCATCTCAGTAATATATCTAACTTACTTAATTTTTAGAATTACTTTTATTTATTTTATGCATGCAAGAGCTGGGGTATAGGCCAGAGGTGTGGGAATGGGGGTGGGGTGAGAGGACAGAGTGGGGAGCAGAACAGATGATCTACTGAAGTGCACTGCTGAGGGGAGTAGGGGGTGAGTCAGGACAGTACTGCTGCAATATGTGGGTCATCTCCCTGGCTGGGGATCAAACTCATGCTGCAGTGGCTGGCAGTAGCTTGATAACACTGAGACTTTGACCCCTGCTTCACCAGGGATGCCCCCAACTGCTTTTCTGTGCTGCTCCTCTAACAAAACTGGAGCAAGAGTAGAGAAGATAAGGAGCTCCTCCAGAGCAGAGTTTTGAAATGTCGGTAAATGCTAACAGTTAGTCCCTGTCTTCTGCTCTCTAGGATTCCCTGTTTTCCTTGCTTGAACTTTGGGAAGAAAGACTACTAGTGTAATTAGTTGCTGAAAGGGAGGACAAGGGAGGAGGTGCTGACAGAATGAAACACCCTAGGCCCACTGACACCCAGAGGAAAATTCATAGCTGGACTATATCATTGAGTCTTTAGCTCATGGAGTGAAAGGCAGATTGTTTTTTTAAATACAAAACCTTTTCCTCTCTCCAGCTATTCCTACTGCACTCCTACAGAAGCTTTAGTTAGGATTTTCATACATTTTTGGTTGATTCTTTTACTCTGTTTTACTCGAATATCATTATGGAGATTATCTATTTCCAATTGGTCTGGTGTCTCCATTGATAATTGAAAGAAACACTGGTTATTGTGATGTGCTTGATTACTTACACCCCCAAATTCCTGGTCATTGCAGATTCAAATATCAAGCACATGTCAGTTACCACTGTTTTTTCTACTATCAGTGGAGATCCACACAAATAGCCCCTAAATTCAACACAAGGATATATTTTCCATGTTTGTGGGTCTCTAGCTGCACTACGACTGCTCTGCTTCTGGTGTAGGTCAGCTAGGCTTGTGTCAGGTCCTCAGATCTGTTCCATGTGTCCCCACAATTTCATAGTTATCTGAGGTACATTCTTTTCCTGGTGAGTTTCCATGCAAAAGAGGCCACTTATTTAAGGCCTGTCTTCACATCCACTCTTATTTAATTGGCCAAAGGAAGCCACTTACTTGACTATACTCAATATCAGTAGAATGGGCAAGTAATTCTCATTACAAGTTCACATGGCTCATAAGGAAGGGGTGAAGAATTGAAAACAATTATCTAACCCACTACAGTGGGACAATGTGTGGACAAATTTATTCTAATACTTCAAAAGGAATACCTACTGACTAACATAGTGACATTTCCATGGGTGAAAAAAAATGTAATTTCCCAATTAGACAAATGAAACTTAGTAAAACAGTTCAGTTGCTGTGTATTTCTTTTAAATAACATAAACTATCACTTTACTTTAATGACAGTTATGATGATGTAGGGTGTTTAGCCAAGAAGGAAGTGATTCAATTATAGCTGAATTTCTGATTTTGGTTTTCACACACACAAAAATACAGAGCTTGTTTTTTAACAAGTTTGTAATCAGTGAGTAAAATGTAGCCTGATCGGAAATCACTGAAGAACCACTAGTTGGTAAGAAAAGGTGACTCAAGTCAAGTAGTTTCTTGTGGTTTTAAACTTCATTATGTTACAGATCTACAAAACAAGCCTTTTTAAAAAAGCAGATCTAAGGCAAGAGCTTTTAACTAAAGGTTTCCGTTTTAATTTTCAAAATTAGAACTTATTTCCTGGAAATTATTTGTATGTTTTCATGTGAAAAGCAAAAGCAAGGGATAAATAAAGTCTGAGTTCAGACTTGATAGGTTTGTTTACACTGGAACGGCAGACTTTAAACTCTAGGAAAGAGCTGATAACTCAGAAAAAAAGCAAGTAATGAATTCAAGGAAAGCTTCTTAGGGAATTGTGTTTGTTTGATATTTAAGTTAACAGTTCTCCAAATTTTTCTGCTTTTTAGGTTCAGGTTGAAAGTTGAATAGACAGATCAGGGATTAGTCAATAAATAATTAAGAGAGACATTGGGGTACTTTCAATTTCCAAAAATGTGTCTAGATTTGTATACATGACTAAATAGGGACATTGAAGCAATAGAGTTTGATATTTCGTGTTCCAGCTAAAGGACTTCCTCCTGAAATTGAACTATCACTTTGAAGCGTACTATCTAGTTGCCTTTTTCCAAAGAAAAAGGAAATTGCATGTTTTGATTAACCAGGAGTTATCTGAAATGAATGAGAAAAGCACCATTTTTTCGGCAGTCTCATTACATGGCTTTCTGGAAGTAATCAGGTGAGGCAAGATTTCTATAAGATCTTTATTTTCTAGAACAGACAAAAGTAGGGCAATTAAGTAATAGCAATTATTTTTACAGTCAAAAAAACGTAAGTAGATTTAATTAATTCCTTGACAAATGCGTAAAAGTAATATGCCTGTTTTTCTAAAGACCACTATTAACATGGACTAAGAAAGGAAAATATTTTAGTGACATCTCAGCTGAATTTGTATCATAACTTTAATTTTTAGAGTGCTTTCATTTGGATCGTTTTATTTCACAATATTTTGTAAAATGAATCAGGGATTGTAGTGCTCATTTTAAAGATGCCTCTAGAGAAGTTTGATGTTCTAAATAAAGTCACATATCTGCTTAGTACCTATGATATAGACTGTGAAGCTCTTGAGAACATCTAAACTCTCACTGGTGAATCCATACAGTGCTTTATGAGTGCTCTATGATAATTACTTCAAGTAATTTATCCACATTAAAATTATTTAACAATGGGACAATTAAGTTTATTTTTTGTCTTTAAAATTTACATTTTTTTTTTAGTTTCGTTTATGCATCCAAGAACTGGGGTGTAGGCCAGAGTTGGGAGTGAGAGGATTCACCAGAGGCAGAGTGGGAAGCAGACAGGCAGAATGAAATACACTGCTGACGAGATAGGAGAGATCTGCTGTGCCATGTGGGTTATTTCCCTGGCTGTGGATTGAACTCATGTTGCAATGGTTGGTTATAACTTGATAGTGCTGTGTCTTTAACCCCTTGCCACCAGGGAGGCCCTAAAATTTACATTTTAAATGGATGAATTGTTTCTCTAGAAAGCTATTACCTCTGATTAGGATAGGGTGGGGAAAAAAGCTTTGTTTGTGCTTTATGGGATAGTAAGAAATTTAATATTTTTAAATGCATTTTACTTAATATGAACAATTTTAAATAACCTAAAATATCTTCCAAAGTTTCAATATCTGAAGTCAATTCTGTTTTCTTTTATGTATACTTTATCCAACACTTTATTATTAAAAACTCTCAAATACACTGAAAAATGTAAATATTTGTATAATAAATTAATACATACCACTTAGGTTATACTAACGCAAGTAATTTCCTTTATCATGAATTTACCCAGCTAACCCTCTTTTGATTCCTCTATCCATCCATCAATCCATCTAATTTTTTGGTGCATTTCAAAGTAACTTGTAGATATCAGTATACTTTATCCAGTACTTCAACATGCATGTCATTAATTAGAAAGCAATATTTTTTAGAGTTTTTTTTTAGAGGTAAAAGGTATATTGAATACACAACTTTATTCTTTTTAAACATCCTGTTGTTTTTTTGTTGTTGTTTACATTATAGAAATTCTACCTCAGGTACCTAGCCTCAGTCACTAGTTTTCCCACCACCAAAGTGCCCACCGTTCTCTACAACCTTCTACCACACTCTCTTTCTTCCCCCCTTTTTTCCTTCTCTCCCCTGTGAGTCCTCTACCACTTCCCCTCCTGAGTGTCTCATATCAATAGTCTGCTGTCAAGGGTCAGCCTTACAGTTTGTCTTTGTTTGATCCTTTGTTTGGTTTTTGTAGATTGCACATATAAATGAAACCACCTGGTATTTATCTTTCTCCTTCTGGCTCACTTTGCTTAGAATAAGCCCTTCCAGTTCCATCCATGTTGCTGCAAATGACTTGGGTTTATCTGTTTTGAATTCTGAGAAGTATTCCATTGTGTATGTGTACCACATCTTCTTCAGCCACTGATCTGTTCTGGAACATTTAGGTTATTTCCATATCTTAGTTATTGTAAATACTGCTGCTATAAACATGGGAGTGCAGGTTTCCTTTCAAGTTTATTTTTGTGTTCTTTGGATAGATACCTAGGGATGGAATTGCTAAGTTATATGGTAAATCCATCTTTAGTCTTTTGAGGAGTCAATTGGACCTGTTTACTGAATATACAGTCTTAAATGTAGCATTCAATGAATTTTGTCCAATGCATACACTTGGGTAACCCAAATCCCTATCAAAATATAGAATATTCCATCTTCCCAGAAAGTTCACTCATATTTTTTTCCAGACATTCCCCACATTTTCATCCCTTAAAAGGTAGCCATTATTACGTTTCTCAACACTGCTTAGCTTAGTACCAGTTTATGAATTTCAATTGTTGCACATCCTCACAACATTTATTATCCTTGTTACAGTGCAACCCTGATATAAAATGGGTTGCCTGACTGTGGGTCCTCACCCGTGCACTTAAAAGGCACTTATAATGAGACTCAACTGCAGGCACACACAAAAAGGTTAATGAAGGGTTTATTTACAAAAGAAGGAAGAATGAAGAAATGAATGACTCAGGGAGAAGAGCAAGAGATAAATTCGTGAATGTGTCCTACCAGTTCCGCTGAGCTGGAGTCCATCAGCATGCTGAGAGCTGGGGAAGAACCAGACACCCCATGACCACATGTCTGGTTTTATACCAAACCTGGCTGCTTAACTCCGATTGTCCAGCAGTCCTCCCTTTGGTGATGATGACATTATGGAATGTGTAGTTCTCGGTGTCTTGGATATCTTTGGTCTGGAGTGGGGGTATAGTTCATAAAGCCTATTTATGGAATTTGTTCAGCACATCTTTTCTCCTTAACACTGTCAGCCATGGGCCTCCCCTGGTGGCGCAGTGGGTTAAGCAACGCACTGCGAAGCAAACCGCAGTTACTGCAGCACGAGTTCGATCCCTGCTGCCGGCCAGGGGGGGACCCACATGGTGTGGCAGACCTCTCCTGCTGTGCCCGCTGCTCCCCTCAGCAGTGTACTTCCAATGATCTGCCTGTTCTGCTCCCTGCTCTCTGTGGTGAATCCTCTCACCCCCCTACACCTCTGGCCTGTACCCCAGTGCTTGTATGCATAAATAAATAAATCTTTAAAAAAAAAAAAACATTGTCAGCCATTTCAGCTTGCCCACTCTCATATATTTATAGCAGTCTCTCATTGATTGGGGATTTTGAGCACTTACTCATGTGTTTAAGGGATTCTGCATGTTCCTTTTTGAAATCTCAGTTTTCAATTGGGTTGCTTTTCTTTTTCATATCGAGTTTTAGAGCCATATATTTTAGATAACTATCTTTTGCCAGATTTGGCTTGCAAATCCTTTATCCCTGTTTGTGCCTATTCAATTTCTTAGCATGGGCTTTTGAAAACAGAGTATTAACCTACTGAGTTACATAGCTTTTTCAAATATTGACTCATTTCACTCTGCACCTTTAAAAATAGCATTTATTACTATCACTGCCAATCTTATCAGAAAAGTTTGAGTATTGAAAAGATGTTGAGCTAATGTTGGGAGATGTAAGATTCCAAAACTCCAATTTTTGCTTGAAAACTTGAGTTTTATATTTATACTGTCAGTTTTTCCTCTTGAAATGATAAGCTCATTTAGTTTCTTTTCAAGAAAATGCCTGCCATTACCCAATTCTGAATAATTGTAGTTTATCAGTCATTCTTTCAAGTAAAAATGGTGCTACGTGGAAAAAAAAAATGGTCAATTTTGTTTTCAATTCCAACAATCAAATTTTTTCCTTGAGAAAACCATCACACCTTAGGTGCAGCAAAAGCACCTCATGTGTACTTCTGATTTAATCATACGAAATTTTGAAAAGAAGTATACTTAAAAACTAAGTAAAAGATCTGAACAGATACCTTCTCAAAGAATATGTACAGATGACAATTAAGTATATAAAAAGATGTTGATCATATCTCGCTAGAAAAACCAAATTAAAACAATAGATGTCAGTACACACCTGTTAGAATGGCTATGATCCAAAATGCTAACACCAAATGTTAGCAGGGTATGAAACAACAGAAACTCTAATTCATTGCTGGTAGTAACGCACAATGTAGGACGTTGGAAGACAGTTTGGCATTTTCTTAAAAATCTAAACATAGTCTTACTATACTTACTATACTGGCAGTTACACTCTTTTGCAAATAAGTTGAAAACATATCCACATAAAAACTCACACATGGATATTTATAGTAGCTTTATTCATAATTACTCAAACTTGGAAGCAACCAAGATGTCTTTCAGGAGGTGAATGGATAAACAAACTGTATTCTATTCAGTAATAAAAAGGGATCAAGTCATGAAGAGACAAAGTAGAACACCAAATGCATATTGATGAGTGAAAGAAACCAATCTGAAAAGGCTACATCCTGGATGATCCAAGCCAATGATGTTATAGAAAAGGCAAAACTTTGGAGGCATTGAAAAAAAAAAAAAATCAGTGGTTTCCAAGGGGAAAGGATGAATAGGTAGAACACAGAGGATTTTTTTAGGTAGTGGCATTATTCTGTATGCTGCTGTAATGGTGGATATATGATGACATTGTGCAGAACCCATAGAACCTTTAAAGATAAACAGTAAACCCAAATGTAAACTATGGGGTTTAGTCTATAACAAGGTATCAATATTGTCTTATCACTTGGAACAAATGTACCACACTGATGCATGATAATGGGGGGAGATGAGAGAAGAGAGAGGGTATGTGGGAACTCTCTGAATTACCTGTTTAATTTTTCTGTTGACTTGCTCCAAGACATAGTGAAATAACTTTAAAAAGATATATATTCAGTGATTAGTACCTTTAAAAATTAATAATTTTTACTAATTAATCAAGAGAGTCTTAAATGAAATTGTTTGTTTTTTCTTTTTAAGAAAATAGATGAGTTTCTGGTTGTGTAGAAGACAATGAATACAATAACAGTTTGGTACAACGGCCTTGACTCATGAGAAGTTACTGGCAGCTTTTCCCTCAAAATTGGACATCTTGAATATTAGAATATGACAGTTATAAAGACATGATTCTACCCTCTCCTCAGGGTTTGTTGGTGTTCATTTTGTGGGCTGTTGTGTCCTTGTTTAGTGACTTTTTAAACTTTTTTCTACAGTGTATACCTTGTCATGTATGGCCACTGAAGACTGTTCTGTTGGCTCACATTGCAGTACATCATGCTTTGACAGTTACCGTAAATAGCTTAAAAAATTATTGAATACCACTGTTTTTCATCCTTACTAGTGTTACTGTATAGGATTTACCCCCTCAGTGTAGTGAACTATAGGACTCACACCACCGACGTTTAAGTAACTTTTTGTTGCCTGAAGTCAACAAAAGATAATAAAGAGCGGAAAAAGAAAGACCTCTCTCAGTTTTGGGGTCTGTGTTGAGGTACTCATTCAGTACCTTGCCAGAACATTTGTAACTCTGCCTTAGCCTTTACTTTGTGCTTGCACAGAATCTACAGATAGGCTGGAGATGAAAGGTTTGTATTTTCTTGGACCTTTCCTGAGTATATGTCTGATCCTGGTCTATTCATGACCTTCTTGATTTCCCTATGTACATGGGATCTTTTAAAATACATATTCCATGTATTTTCTCTCTTTCTATCTATGGGTCTCTCTATTTTTGTCCTAAGTGTTGCTGTTTGTTCAAGGCTGCTGTGGTTGGTATCTTTGCCTTTCATCATACATGTCCTGGATGTGGTTCTTGCTCTAAATGCTTGAAGGATGAAACAAAAGGAAGCATTGGTGCAGATCTTTGAGGGAGTCACCGGAGATTTAAGACTTATAACTAGAGTGCCTTGAAAATAAGGCTGATCTTGCTCCCTCTGTATATAGCAACCTGTACCAGGATTGCAGGCTACCATCTTTCTTTCTTTCTTTTTTTTTAAAAAAAGATTTACTTATTTATGCATACAAGAACTGAAGTACAGAAGTGTGGGAGGTGAGAGGAGTCACCAGAGACAGAGTGGGGAGCATAACAGCCAAATTGACTGAAGTACACTGCTGAGGGGAGCAGCAGGCTATGCAGGAGAGGTCTGCTGCGCCATGTGGGTCACCTCCCTGGCTGGGCATTGAACTCATGCTGCAGTGGCTATGGATGCTTCTTAGTACAATGCTTAACCCCTTGCGCCACCAGGGAGGTCCCCAGGGTACCATCTTTATGGCCCCTGTTAATCTGAGGCATGAGAGATGGCAGGTAGACAATCTAAAACAGTGCTCTTCACTAAGTTGTAAATTTTTGACTTAACAGTTTTGAGCAGAAGCTTATTTTGAACGTTTTAGCTATTTCTTTAGTTGCTTTCACAGAGGGACAGAGCTAGAATTCTTTATTCACCATTTTCAATCCATGTTATATATTTTAATGAACACAATTTTAGTTATTAAATAAAGTTCTATCTGGTAGGTTGCTGTAATTTACTTATCATTTCTCTATTTTTCAACATTTAGTTTGTTTCTTTTCTTGCTATTTTAGATAAGGTTATAATGAACATCTTTACCATCTCATTGGATTCTTCCTTTAGGGTATATTTCTGACTGTGTGGTTACAAGATCTGAGATTATAACTATTTTAACATTCCTAATACTGTTACCAAAAACTTTAAAGGATTGTAACAATTTGTACTCTAACCTCATAAGTAATCTTAGACTTTGGATTTTTTTTTTTTTGCAATGGTTCTGTAACTGGCAAAAGCTTTTATGAGAAGTAATGTATGTTTTAAGTCCCTCTTAATGTTTTAGAGAAATGTTTCTCAAACTGCAGAAAATGTAAAAGCTGATTCAGTACATCGGTGATGGAATTAAGAGCTTGTTTCTAGATGGCTTTTAAGTTATTCTGATGCTACACATATGATCCCACTGTGAGACCTAAACGAAATAGGAAAGCCTTCCCCTGAGTTTTAAAAATGGAGCAAATTTGTTTTTTTTTTTAAAGTGCATTTATTTTAAAAGGAAACTATCATTACAGTAAAAGAAAATGAAAATGACTTTACCTAAATAAAAGGTAATTATGACTAATTTTTTTAACCATTGAATTTTTTTTATTTTTTGGTTATTTTTTTTATTAAAATATTTTAAAATTTACATATACTTGCCATTAATTGTAATCCCCATGTATTCCCCATCACCATCTCACCAGTGCAACATCACC
>JAGFMF010011403.1:2836431-2856372 GCA_019455555.1 Galemys pyrenaicus
AATTCAGTTTTGAATGTTTTGTAGAATTCATTTGTAAAGCCGTCTGGACCTGGACTTTTATTTTTGGGAAGGGCTTTGATGACCGTTTCAATTTCACTAGTTGTAATTGGGCTGTTTAAAAAGTCTATATCTTCTTTATCTAACTTTGGGTGATTGTAAAGTTGCTGAAATTTGTCCAAAAAATGGAGCAAATTTGAAAAATCTCACATAAAAATTTATCCAAATAGTCTCCAAATTCTCTAAACTAGATCAAAGATCGAGATAAGAATGCACACTTGTTAATGCTATGTCTCTCTGTGAAACTAAAAATATTACTTGCAGTTTTAGAGTTCTTCTTTAAGGAGTATGTTGAAACTTGAAACCTGGTATTAGAATTAATGTTGAAGAGAGTGTTTTATGTAGATAATCTGTATTTTTAGTTTTGTCATTTAAACACATAGCTTTCCTTGAAACCACCAATTTCCCTGTAGAAATTGCACATAGTATACAAATATATTTTAAGAATGTTGTTTTCATGTTAATGACTATTCAACACCTTTCTTTTTACTTAGTTTGGAAGATTGTTACCATTCTAAACAAAAGAAGTCAAATTTATTAATGATTTATTTAAGGCATTGAATAATTTCATCATCTACATAATTTCCTGAGGGATAAAGGATACAATTCTATAAAATTTTCTTTTAAAGTTTACATCATTGTATATAATTATTTATTTATAAATCATCATCATTAACATACTAGAGGAACTTCTTTTGGTTCTTCTTGATAGAAGTGCTACAGAGTGGGATAAAAGAGTCCTTCTTATCTTTGATCCAAACATGCTATTTGGCCTTTGTATTTCTCAAGTCAATTCAGTAGTATTTATTGAGAGACTACTTGTTATTCTAGGCTTTATGAAAACTGCAACAACTACAAGATAAAATCCTTATCCATCAGTTGTTTCCAAATTCCTTTAAATGTGAAGTAATTGCCCTATAATTTTGTTTAGACAGAAATATGACAAACAAAGCCCAATGATAGTATACTTTTTGGTATTGTGCGAGTTGATTTAGGTTGAGTTTTATATGAAATTAGAAATTGTAAGGTGGAAAAATTTTGAATCTGACATTATTTTTCATAGATTAGGCAAACAGATGTCAAGGTTTTCATTTAAGAAACACCTGTCCGGGCCTCCCTGGTAGCGCAATGGGTTAAGCAACGCACTATGAAGCAAACCTCAGCCACTGCAGCACGAGTTCGATCCCTGCCTCCAGCCAGGGATGGGCCCCACATGGCATGGCAGACCTCTCCTGCTGTGTCCACTGCTCCCCTCAGCAGTGTACTTCTATTGATCTGCCTGTTCTGCTCCCCGCTTTCTGTGGTGAATCCTCTCACCCCCCCCCCCACACCTCTGGCCTGTACCCCAGCTCTTGTATGCATAAATAAATAAATCTTTAAAAAAAAAAAAGAAACACCTGTTCTCAGATGCTCAGTGTTTTATAAGTAAGTGTTTTATAGACTTACTACTATGTTGTAATGGTGAGGACACATTCCTCTGTGGAACAATGCTTTTCAACCTGTATCTTATGTCCTTTGAATAAGATATTCTCTCTCTCTCTCTCACACACACTCACACATGCACAATAGAAAGCTCTGGAATAAGCATGGTATAACAGTTGTAATTTTTTCAGTAGCCAAATGACTTGACTCCCTGAGGATTAATTATTAAGATTAAAGTTTCTTAAAAATATGAAATCTAAATAGCTGCATCTAGACCTGATTTCAGCATTAGTAGCCATACCCCTCCCCTAAGGTGATGTTAATTTGCTTGCATTGACCTCAGTGCCTTAGAGTTCCATTTAGTATATTTACTAAATAAATATGTTGGAAGGTATGCTCAATGCTTGGAAGGTAAGTGAGGGTGAGTATGATTTTGCTGGACTTTTAAAATTCAGTCAGTGATTCTAAGTTTTGTGTGTTTTTTCTCTGCTTTTAATTATTCTGTAACTTCTCCAAGTATTCTTAATTCCTGCCCAGTAAAGCTGTATCTCACAAGTAGGGTGTTGGACGGACATTTCTTGTGCTGTGAAGGGAAGATTGAAGGACTTAATAGGATTTGAGGAGAGAGTTTTGTGAGCTGAGTGGCTTTCTTTAAACAAAATGGGTCTTCTCTGCCTGGGTCTTTAGCCTTTTGAAGACTGCTAAATGAACTGGATTCTAACTATATTCCACAGCTATAGCTCTCCATCAGAGCATAAGTATTTAGAAGTATTGCTGGCTATGCAAGGCCTGAGAAATTAAATATGGAGACTTTTTTACTGCCCACTGAATTCCTAAGCTGTATGGGGTTAGAGGTAGTAAAGGGAGTTTTTCAAGTCACCCAATATTATAAATTTCACCTACATTTGAGGATGGGGTTATCAGCATCAAGTGGAATTGTGTTTCAAATCTAACTATCCATTGTTATCAGCTGGGAAATTTAAAAAAACACACAAATGATTGGTTTTTTCCCAGACCCATGGAATCCAAAGACCTGGAAGTGGGAGCCTCAAAACTGGTATTTAATAAGCTCTCCAGCTGAACTCATATGCAACCACATATAGGAAACTTTAGTTTAGAACAATGATTCTCAAACACAGTTGCATACTAGACATCACCGGGTAAATTTTAAAATATTCTGATACCCTGGCTGTACTCCAGACCAATGAAATCTGTGGCAGTCAAGTCCAAATATTAGTATTTTTTTTTAACACTTCCCAGATGATTTGGCCACTTTGAAATATGTGGCCACATTTGGAAACATTAGAGAACAATACCCTCTTTCAATTTGAACTAGTTTACACCTAATACAAATATTCCCCTTGCTCTGAGTGAGTTATATGAGTGCTTCTTAAACCTCAACATTCATATTATTACTTTGGAATCTTGTTATGCATGTTTTGGACCACTGGAGATGGTGCTGAGATTCTGCATTTCTAACAAGTGCCAGGTACTGCTGTTTAAGTGTACCACACTTTGAGTGGCAGAGAGTTTAGCCACTGCAGATGACCATCTTCAAATAACAAGATGGAAAAAAAGTAGAATATAGGACTACATATAGTGGTCCCCACTTTAAAATAGTTTATTACAGTTAGCCTACCCAAAAAATTTTGGCAGATGACATTTTAGGTAACTTAATAAAACTAGCAGGTGATGGTGCGTGGGTGAATTGGTGGTGGAAAGTCCATGGGGACTACACCTGATGTCAAATATATGTAAATATGGAAGTTAAAATTTTTTTTAAAAGTAAATATATCATTAAAAAAATAAAACTAGCAGGGAAAATGTGTCGTTTCAGATAATACTGCAATGTTTCAGGTGGAACCACTTGGCAGGCAGGTTTTTAAAAAGATTCAAGCATTTGGTCAGTTTATTGAAGTAGGGCAGTGTTTTCAAATTTTCAGCAGTGGTAGAGTGCTTTTTTTTAAAAAAAATTATCTGCAAAACCCATTTTGTAAAATAGACTCATTACACAAAATTTTCCAATGTTGCTTAACATTTTTTGTTTGATGGGAAGACAGGTCATAGTTTCCAGAAACCCTGAACCATTTGCATACAACCTCTGTCTGCTCTGAGCCCAGACTGAAATATTGTGGTTCAATGTACAGAGAATATGAGAACTCTATTCCAAGGATTCAATTAGACTTAAATTGAGAGTGAGTATAATACTCATTTGTATGATATGGTTTGTAGTCATAAGACTAATTTCCTGGTTCATGATTTTGTAAAAAGTAAGCCACCAAACTTTCGTTTTGGCTTATTGTGAGTCAGCCATAGTTCTAGGAAACAGACATAACAGTGGGAAGATGTATTTAAACAGCAGACATAATTTTTTAACCCTAAATTAAAATATATTTAATTATGAAAAATTCAGAAAAATTGCACAAAAGTCACAAACTAAGTCACTTACAGTATAACTATCCAAAGACAACTACTCTTAGTGTCTTGTCATATATGCCTTTAGACTTTCTTCACCTATACACACACATGCACATTTTCTTTCCTTCTTTTGTTTTCCCTTCCTTCCCTTCTTTTGTTTCTCCAGACTTCTTTTTTCCCTGTCTTTTCTAAGGTGAGATTCTATAATATATGCTGTTCTGTAATCTGCAGTTTTTATTCAAAATAGGGTCAGATGTGCCTGATGATAGCTTGGCAGATGATAGTTCGGTGTGGGGTTAGGGTGAGGGTGCAGAGGGTAGTGTTTAGCCTTGCAATAATTTCTTTCAGGCTTCCCAGAACCAGCTTAGTAAAAATTCAATTCAGGTAAAAAGAGAGTCTTTGCTAAACATGATGTTTCAATGTAAGTTCCCTGGTGGGGTCTGGAACCGGCCTTCCAACTAGATTATTCCTCTTAAACCTCTTTCATAGAGCCATCACTGACAACTCCAAAGGATAAACTTGATTAAACTCTATGAGATTGGATGAAAATGAAAAACTTTGTTTTACCCTCACATCAATGATTATCTAGAGGTTTCTTTGTTGTTATACTTTCAACTAAAATTTCCTTTTTTTCTCAACTCACTTAAATGAATGAACCCTCCTTTCTTTAATCCATTTGTTGCCAAAACTCATAAGAAAATGGGATGAATGGAGCTTGGTCTCCGACTTCCTTTCCCAATCAACACCCTCCAAACTCAACTAGACATTCCAAACAATGATGTGGATATAAGAAGTTGCTGTCTTAAATTTTAATAGAAATTAGAGTATAAAGAGCATACATACTGATATCAATGGTGGAAGGAAGACAGCAGTTTCTTCTTTGCCTTGGTAATTGCCTCAATATAGCAAAGAAAATGAGAAACAGAAATATAAATGCTATTTCTTTTAAATCTATATTCAAAAGAATAGTAAGTACTTATAAAATTGTCAATGACAAAATATGAGGAGGCACTGTGTGAGAGAAGAATCTTCATCATTGCAGAACTCAGACCAATAGTTTTCCAAAGCATTAAGTGCACCTTGATTTAAAAGGCAAAAGTCTATTAGGTATAATGGGAACAAAATGGGCAAGCTGGCAGCAGATGCTTCCTGGCAACTCTCCTTCTGGAGTTCCACTTCCTTTATTTCTGTGTCACTACCTCTAGTCCTAAGTCTAAAAGTTCTTCAAACAAGTCCCTTCTGTGCAACCATTAATTCCTTTCTCTTGCCCTTATCACTTCATATAACCACCTCCTTGCTTACCCAATTAAAATTCCAAGATTGATTATAGTAATCATGTATTGCCATGCATTTTCAAAATTCATGTCCTTTTTTTTCCACTTCCTGTTACCTGGAAAATCTAAAACTTGTTTTAATTGAACATTCTCCATTCTAAGCTGAATGTGGATGGAGTAAAATCCACTACTATGCTGTAGTGTTTTATTTCAAATTCTTTCCACCTCCTGGGATCTCAATGCTTCCTAGTAACCAAACTACATTTCTCTGGTCCTTTCCTCTCTTCTAGATGAAATTTCTAGGCGATACCTTCACTTTTATCAGCAGACTCCAATATCTTCTCTCCTAGCCCCATAACACATCCAAATTTACTATCAGTTGATGTCTTCACATGCAAAAAAAAAAAAAAGAATCAAATAGTAAATAGAAGACTAAACGATCAACATTATACCCGTAACCTGCATTTGCTTACTCTTGGCCAACTGTGGAGGAATCTGTTCAAGGGAAGCTGTTTATCAGTGCTTAGTTGTCTGGTGGCCTCCAGTTGACACACGTTTGGGTTTACTGCAGAGTTTACACTGAGAATCCTCATTTGCCTTTCCCTTCTTCCCCTTTCCTTGTGCTTCTCCCTGCCAATGACTGAGAATCATGAAAGCACTAGAGATAGCTCATTTTTGTCCCACTTGAAATTTCTCTAACAGGCAATATCTGTTGAAAAACTCTATTGACCCAATCAAGGCTTTCTGAGTGGCACTGCAGTTTGAGTATCTTTCTACCCAATCTTCTTCTTTTCTCCCTTTTTAAAAATTTTATATACTTAATATATATATGTATATTCATACATCATATAATTCACCTATCACAGTGTACAATTCAATACTTTTTACTATGGTCACAGCTATGCAGTTATCACTACAATTTTAGGATATCCCCCCCAAATTAAAAAAAAATAGTATATTTTCTTTACCCCAGAAAGAAACCTATATTCTTTAGTTCTTCTTACTCCTCAAGCACCCCATATTTTAAAGGTTTAGACAACCACTAATTTATTTTGTCTCTATATTTTTGCCCCTAGTGGATAATTCATGTAAATTGAGCGGTACAATATGTGACCTTTTTAACTGTCTTTCACTTAGCTTGTTTTTGAGACTTTTGTCCATATTGTAGCATGTATCAGTGCTTGTTCATTTTTATTACTGAATAATATTCCATATATGGATATACACATTTTATTTGTCATCTGTTGGCTAAAATGAATTCAGGCAAGCAAAATTAAGTGAGTTTATTAAAGAAACAAGAGTGAGGACTTGACTCCCAAAACAGTTTCTAGACATCTTTGGGAAAGCTGCGTCAATTCTGAATTTCTTGTTAGAGATTATATATAGTTGGTATTTCACAAGGGGGTAACATGAAATATTGCAAGGATTTCTACAGAGACAAAGAAAACCCAGTTAGGGGTCTGGTTAATGTATCTCTCTGATGTTATCATTGCACTGAGAAAAGAAAAGGGGTTATTAAAATTTTCCCTTTCTATTTAAAGCCTTGCTTTCTGGGAAATGGGAGTTTTAGCAGTGTCACAAATTTTAGAGTTGACATTCTTTGAAGTTACTGATTTCTTTGGAGGTAGTAGTTTCCCAAAATAGCTTTTTTACAGACAACATTTTTCCCAGACATATCTTCTTTATAGGACCAGATCAGCTGTATTCTGACTTCAGACTTGTGCCTTTAATTGGGACCAGGGAGAAGGGTATGCACTTAATTGTTAGTTTTGGTTAACATATCCATCAGTTGATGGGCATTTGGGCTTTCTGCTTTTTGCCTTTTATGAATAATAATGCTGTGAATATTTGTATGCAAATACTTATGAGAATGTTTATTATCACTTCTTCTATTCCCTTTTTACTTTCATAGGTCTCAGATGTGCATCATGATCTGACTGCTATCTTCTCTTTATCCTTTACAAGTGTTTCTCCCAATAAATCTCTTGTACAGCTAATTTTATCCTGGTATTTGCTTTCTATAGGACTTAACTTATACATCCTACATGAATGCTCCGTGCTCCCATATAAGGCCAAAATTTTCATTTATGATCTAGATTCTGTCTCCGCTTCCTATTCAAGGATATTACTCCTGCAATTCCCCTTTTTTCTTCTTAATGAATTACTTCTTTTCTACTTGATCATTCAATTAATGTACACATATGCTGTTATTTCTCCCAAAATAAATTGTTTAATTAATTAGACAGTTCTTCTCTTAGCCCTCCTTCCTTTTCCAGTACTTTCCACATATCTCACTTCTCCTTTAATACCACCCGCATAGTTGTCTACACTTATCCTCCTCAGTCTGTCTGCCGATTTTCTCTTGAATCTTTACTATCAAGATTTTGCTCCACCTGTCTATTAATTATCATCAATGACTTCTAGAATGTTGACTATAATACATAATTCTTAGTCTTTATCTTATCTGATACATCTTACAGGTCCCTCTTCATTGATCTCTTTGGCTAATTCTTTCTAATGTTTCTAAACTCTGAACACTGGGTCTTTGTACATCAGATGTATGTACTTGAATCTCTTCTCTTTTCTGTCTACATCTGCATTCATTCTCTTGGTGATTTCACCTAATACTATGATTTTAAATATTACCTATATGCCAATTACTGCCACATTTATATCTCTATCTCAAACATCTCTCTCTCAATAAACTTAAATTCTTATCTGATTTTTCCTCTTGCATACCTAATAAACTTCTCATAGTTAATTTAGCCAAAACTGAATCTTAAATTTGCTTCTTACCTAATCTTCTTGATCTCAGTCAAAGACAACTTTGTCCTTAGAGACGCTCAGGCCAAAGTCTTGGTCTCACATCCTCGATCTAATAGATCCATTAACAAATCCACTGATTTTATCTTCAGAATACATTCAAATGGCTATCATTTCCAAAGCTAGTAATGTAAACCATTTGGTTATTGTAATAGACTCATATAGATCTCCTTTCTTCTACTTTTGAGAGGCAAGAATAGGTAGAATAGTGACTGTGTATACATATTCACTGAATATGTAACATTTTCAGAGTAACTGCCACATAGTAGGTACTTAAAAAAATACTTGTTGAGAAAGGGTTCTTTCCTTTCCATCTGGCAGCAGTCTGAATCAGGTAAGCCAAAATGGGCACTTACAAGTCCTATCCAAGGTCTATGGAGCAAGAAGCAGTCAACGTGATGCACTTTCTTCTCAGGGTGCATTAATGGCAATACCACCAAGCTATCAACCTCCACAGGACACCCTAAGCCACCTGGTTGGATAAAGCGTGAAAACCTGGGTTACAAAGTCAAGCAAGGTTATGTCATATATCAGATTTGTGTGTGCTGTCACAGCCACAAATGTTCAGTTCCAAAGGGTGCAGCCTATGGCAAGCATGTCCATCATGGTATTAATTGGCTGAACCTTGCTAAAAGCCTTCAGTCCGTTGATGAGGAGTGAGCTGAACACCACTGTGGAGCATGGACACATTTTTTGAGGTTATCCTCATTGATTCATACCATAAAACTATCACAAGAAATCCTGACACCTTGTGGGTCACAAAACAAGTCCATAAGCACAGGAGGGCATGGGGGCTTACATCTTGCAGGCGCAAGAGCTATGTTCTTGGAAAGGGCTTCAAGTTCCACTACATTATTGCTGATTCTTGCAGTGCAGTTTGGAGAAGGTGCAATACTCTCCAGCTCCACCAGTATAGCTAATAAGTAATATTTGTAAAATTCTTACCTGTCTAATAAACAGTTTAGGACAGTTAAAAAAATACTTGTTGAACCACCTGAATGAATGTGATTTGGAATTAAAATTACCTAAATTAAGGATTCATAATATTCAGAATTAGTGAGATTATAGAGAAGTGGGCATTGATATACATTGACTACTACTATAAGATCTTTGACACTAGGCATCAAATTTTATATGTATATTTCTTTTGGTGCAGAGAGTCTGTGTCTATTCTAGGAAGTGTTTTCATAACCATAAAATATCTGTACTATAACGCTGTTCATATTTAGCACTACTTTTAATTGTGAAATTTGCAACCTAACTGTTCATAAATGGGGGAATTATTTAACAAATAATTAAGGCATCTTATTCACTTGACACTGTATAAGAGTTAAAGAGAACATGGACCTCCAGGACATAAGTGAAAAAAAATGGCAACAGAAAAAAGTGTACAACTATCCATTTTGTGTATAGAGTTCAAAACTGTATCTATAAGCATAACATAGGAAAATTCTTAGAAAAAAGTCTGCAAAGTTACAAACCAAGTAGTAATTAGTGGTTATCTCTTGGAAGAAAGGAGGGCTAGGGAAGGAGGATCAAGAGGCACTTCCACTTTGTACAATTTATATTCTACATTATTTGGATTTTCTGCAAGTAGCATATTTCAATGTTTATGTGTGAGATCAAAAAAAGAAAAAAATACCTTCCTCAACAAATATATATTAAGACCCTTTGATAAGGATAATGGATGCTGACATATATGAGTATGCTTTCACAAGACAAAACACATCTATTCCAGTAATTAGAAGTTATTTTAAAAATGTCAAAGTCATCGTTTTTATTAAAAACCTCATTACTTGTAAAGCTGTTGATTCCCAGAACACTCCCTATGGGTAGTGAAAGAGCTGAATTGGCAGCTGAATGGAAAGTACACAATACAAAAATTCTTGTAGCTTTAGCTATAAAAAATTTGCCTTCGGACCATTACATCATTTCATGATTGATCTATTACAGATGAAGGTGACAATAATGCATACAAACAAAAGCATCATTACACAAAATGAGAAAAATTATTTTCCCTGCAAGGAATGGTTATCTCAATGTTTGGTGGAAGAAAGTATTAGGTGTAGAAGAGAGGAGAGAAAGTTATTTTTGTGACTTTTCTGTGTTTTAGTTTGAGAAATACAGAGTGGTAATATATTAGCTCCCCAGACTTCCATAACAAAGAAACACAAACTGGGTGACTTAAAACAACAGAATTTTTTTTCTTTCACAGTTCTGGAGGCTAGAAGTTAAGAATCAAGGTGTTGACAGTGTACGTTCCTTCCAGAGTCTCTAGAGCAATCCTGCCTTGCCTCTTCAGCTTCTGATAGCCCCAAGGTATTCCTAGCTATTACAGGATTATTCCAATTTCTGTTTCTCTTTTGCATGCTCGTTTTTTCCTGTATGTCTCCTTCCTCTTTTCATAAGGACTCTAGTCATATTGAATTAGGACCCACTCGTATGACATCATCTTAACTTGACCACATCTGCAAAGATCCTATTTTCAAATAAGGTCACATTCACAGGTATTGGTGGTTAGGTGTTCACCTTATTGGGGGCGGGGGTGTGTGTGTCAAAATTCAACCCAAAATAGATGGGTTGACCATCTTGTCAGTTATTAGTCAGTTATTTAAAATAATTATAAATGTCTGACTTTTGCATAAGAATTTGATTCAGTGGACTTTCAAAGTACTTTATAGTCACCCAATTATAATAATCTCCACAATAGCCCAGAGCAACCTATGTGTCTTTTTTAAAGAAAGCAAATTTCAGGTAGGCAAATTCAGGCATGGTTCACTGTGATCGGCAGTCCAGAAGAGAACTGAAAGAATAGAAACATGGATACAATAAGGCTAAAAAGGTACTCTCTTAGCACTGAGTTAACTGCCCTCTGCTGTGAAGAAAACACTGGTTCTCTCTTTGACCAACTCTCATAATTCATAGAAAAGGGATGCAGCCTCAAATCCTTAGAAAAAGAAAGCATCAAGGGAAAGATAAAGATTGGGGAAAAGAAAAAAAAATCTAAGGACAAATTATAGACTATTGGAATATGTAGCCAAGTAGGAGTAGAAGTTAAAATTGAGAACATTTTCATGTAGCATTTCCTAAGACAGTTACATATTTTATTGATAAAATAGAAATAGTGTGTAATTACATCAGTGTCATGCTTTAATAGCAAATCATATTTTCTTTTGGTCAGTAATATAGCTGAAGTAGTGTGACCACAGTAATAACTAAAGATACACAGAATTATTAAGATACAGAGAAGTAGAGTGAGGCCAGTAAGAAAATAAACCCAAATAATGATAAGGGGAGTTTTGGTTGAGAGGAAAAGGCAAGGGAGAGGAAAATTTCCCTGTTAGAAAAAGCCACCATATCCAAAATGATCCAACCTTAGTTTAACTGATGGGTTGCAATGTCTTAGATTGTGCCTAATATTTACACAATTATGCTTGCCTTTGTGATTGAAGACAGACTTCCAAAAATTTGTGGCTAAATTAGATTTTTAAAAGATGTACATTTTCCCAGCTGTCATTTGAGAGAATATTTTCTTTTCAACAGTGTATAATATCTGTCTTACTTTAGGTTATTTTGTTTTAAGTACACTGACACTACTACATCTAGCTTAAATAAAAAGGAGAAATATGTCATAAGGAAGTATTTTCAAGATACTAAACACAGGAAGTTTCTTTGAACTTCATGAGAAAGAGGAAACTGAAAAGTTGTGAAGACGCTTGTGTTCTTGCTCTTTTTTTGCTTTCTCCTTTCTTCTATCTGTTATCATTTTTTCCAGTTGTAAATCAGTTTTCTGTGGACTCTAGGTACAAGAATAACGACGGCAACCTCATAAAAGCGGCCTTTACTTGAAAGCATGGGTAACTTTATGTCAAGCAAAGAAAAGTCTGAGCAGCTGTCATGAAGCTCAGTTCTTACTTCCCTGGGAGGGAGATCCTGAGTGACTCACTTTGAATTAGTGACAACTGATGGTACAATCAAGGAACACGAGGCAGGATCACGAAAAATAACATAGGTGCTAGAGGCTGGCAGGTGTGGGTGAAGAGGAAGTCATTGGAGAAAGAGGGCAGAATCATTAGTCTAAGTAAGGACTCAGCAATAATTAATGTTCTAATTGTAAACTAACAATTATTCCAGGGGAATTTATGCTGTTAAGAGTGAATCTTGATATGAATCCTTTTACAAAGAAAATATTTTTAATGAATTGGTTAAAACTGTACTTTTAACTATTTTAAGTTTAAAATTTTGTAAATAGCACAAAGTTATAAGAAACATTTTGCATACTTTGTCAAATAATGATCCTCAACTGAAGGAGGTTATTAATACCTGGCTTGTAGACAAGAAAACTGTTTTGTTTTCATTCACCAAAGTTAAACTTATCTGGTTGTCTCAAGGGAAGGAAGGACCTGTTTGCCACAATACTTTTTCTTTGGGATGGTAAGGCAGGATGAGAGAATTGATGGAGAGGCTCATGACATGCAGAGGAGGTTTTTGGAAATGTTCTTGCCATGTCTACTCAGAGTTTGAAATGAATGGTTCTAAAATATCTGGGTGATTCAAAATAAAAAAATGAAACAAAACATTGCTTGTTTGTCTGTCTGCTTGATCTGATACATGGCTTTTTGCTTATATTACTAGACCTGGAGTAAACCAGCCTCTGTCCATAGCTACTGATACTTCCTTTTTTCTAGAAAAGTACATTTTCTCTATCTTAGAAAGGAACAGACATACTCCTGGATCTTTTTCCAGTCCCTTGCTTGAATCTGTTTCCCCTTTCAAGTACCTTCCTTTACCTTTTTTGCTCTTACATTGATGATCTTAAGAATGGTGTTTTCATTATTTCACGGTTTAATGGCGTATTGTTGGTTTTTTTAATCCAAATGTGGGTCTTTGCATTTGTCTCTATTCCAATTCAACTTTTATCAATTCAGCCCACACTTCTGTGTAATGCAGTCAAATACTTAAGGATTACTAATAAAAACCTACATGTTCCTTATACCTCCCAGCTTGGCAAGATCTACAAATGATCTCACAACCATAAATAGGCATTTAATAACTTCAGAGGATTTAAAAATATACTTCATCTAATCTTCAAAACAACTCTTCAAGGAAGATGTTATTATTCCCATTATATTGATGAGGAAATGGAAGTTTAGAAAATCTAAATGGCTTCCTTGGTGAGTGCTGTGATTCAAACCAGAATCTGTCAGACTCTGAAGCTTAATTTCCTAAACCCTTGGGCATGGAATTTCAATGCTGACTTGGCATCAAAACCAGATAGATGCCAAGGCCCCATCTAACACATACTATATATTACAATCTTTGGCTAGCTTGGGCAGTGGCAGTCATGAACCATTGACTGCTTCCATGTCTTCCTACTATGGAAAGAAAGAATCTTGTGGTATGCCATTACACTGCCCTCTAGTTGACAACTGGCTGATAATTTTCAGATATGACCAGGCAATAGTTTTGACTTTAAACATGTTATCAGCTTACATTTCTTGTTTCCACATATTGTATGAAAGAATGTTGTGAAAGAATTGGTTAGACTTACTGGAATTCTCTTTTATTATTACCAAGGAATAAAGGAAACTTTCTGAAATATTTGCCCTGGGAAAAGATTTTTAGCTCTGTTATACCAAGATATCCATAAAGATCTAAATAAATAAATTCTCTATTGAACCAAAGGAGCATAACATTCTAGAGTAATGTTGACTTAAAATTATAATATCATAGTGAGGAAAGAGGCTTTTACTATTTGAATGACTATTGCATTCACCATTGAATGACATTAAGCAAGTCACTACATCTCTCTGCATGGGCACATAGGTCTTACCTATGAGTAAAGGTTTTCCCTTTACCATCTTCCATATCCAATATTAAAAAAACAATCCTTTCACACACAAGAAACTCAATATTCACTAGTTGCAAATGGTCTCTCCATGCAAACAATCGGTGAACAGTACAAGAAACCTTATCTGGTTGAATAAAAAGAGCATTGCAAAATATAGACAGATCATTTACTACAATAAATATATCTGCACGATTTCATAGTTGTATAACAGGACTTTTTTTCCCCTATAAAAAATTTCCACAGTTCAAATGTTTTTATTTTAACCTTGACATTAAGACTACTTTCAGTACTTTATCTTCTTTATGTATGTTTGTGTTCTGTTTCTACTCTAGTAACAGTTTTGTTTGCAGGAAGAGGGAATCTTATGGAGGTGGTTGTTTATGATTTCAGTATAATATTGTAAACAGGTTTTAGATTTGCCATTGAGTCACCACTCCTATCTAAATTCTTTTAAGAAATAAAAAGGGCTTCCTGGTGGCCTAGGGGTTAAGTCTCAGCACTATCATGACAACTTCCTGAGTTCGATCCCTAAACCACATATGGTGCAGCAGACCTCTCCTGTCTCACTCACTGTTACCCTTATCAGTGTATTTCAGTAGATCTGCCAGGTCTGCTTCCCACTCTGTCTCTGGTGAATCCTCTCACCACCCCCACCCCCAGCACCTCTGGCCTACACCCCAGTTCTTCTATGCAAAAATAAATAAATAGAATTTAAAAGAAATAAAAAGACCCTCTAGCATATTTTGCTTATAAAGCAATAGCCATAGGAATGGAACTCCTATGCAAATCCCCTTTTATGAAAAAACAGGGCTCTGTTCTCTAGTTAAAGAACTCATTGTCAATTCAAGTCATTTACTATCCTTTTATCACTTGCTTAAAGACCTTTCACAATGAATTTTATGTAAAAAGTTTACAGGGTAAGGTGAGAGGCACCCTGGGATGCCCAAACCTGCCCACTCTAAATAGGTTCTGTTGTCTGCCACATCAACACAAAACATACTCTAGTACCTAAGACCTTTAATGGAAAGGAACTTGCATACAATTAGTGTGCAATAAAGAGAAGACAAAGACTACAGTTTCCAAATCAAACACCACAGTTACCCATCTCCTCATGGGTAAATGCCTGGTCAAACAGGGTTGGCCCAAAGCAGGGCCACTGAGGCCTGAAAGCTTGCCACAAGTCTTAAGCACCTTCTGGTGGGGAACCATAGAAAAGGGTCAGAAGCAGCTAGAGAAGTCTGAAAGGAAATAGGCAGATAAGTTTCCTTCCAAACTAGAGATAAATGCTGCCATTGTTACCTCCCCACGTGGGGCTCTCACCCACGTGTTTCAAGTATCTCATTCTATGTGCACCAAGTCCCTGGTACAAGTCCAAGGCAGAGAAGCCAGCACAGCTTCTTCACACATTTCTCTGCTCTCCATCCTTCTCCTTTCTTTCCCCAGTCTCCTCTTCAGCTTCCTCTCCTCCCTGCTCATCTCTTCCCTTCCTTGGGTGGGACAGGAAACCTGGACCCTCCCCTTTCTTGGGGACCACTCTGTTACAGAACTACAGGAGTTGCTAGAACTGAACTGCAGCCTCATTTATGTGTGGGGAAGGAGGGGCTATAAAGGCATCAGATGGACAAGAGGGCCTACTCAGTTGTGTCCCAGTTACTTCTTTGGCCTCAACTTTTACCCCTGACCCCTTCTTCGCTGTCCACAAGTAATAATGGCCTCTTTCCTGGTCCTTGAACTTGCTACACACATCCCCTACTCAGTCTTGCTTTTGTTAGTCCTTCTTTCTCCAGATAGTTAAAGCACTAGCTCTTGTTCATTCTTGAGAATTTTGTACAACTATCTTTGCAGGCCCTCCTAATTAAAATAATGCACCGTATCTTCCCTTTCTTTTATATTATTTTTTCTTACCGACAATTAACGTATAATGTTTAAAGACATTTTTGTCACTTTATCAGAATACAAGCCCTAGTAGGGCAAGGAGTACGCGGGTTGTGTTCACATAGCTTCTTTGGAGGCCTGCAGCCTGGCACCTAGTAGCTGCTATATAAACGAATGAGGCTCTTTAGGACGGTGCAAGTTGTTTCTCCTTGTTCGCTGCGGCCAGTCTTAGTCCGTAGGCAGCTGGGTGCTTCATCCCACCCTCAGCCCAGGTGCCGGTTGGACTCGGGCGTTTGGAATTGCACCGTCACGAAACTGCGCGTGTGGACGGCGTTGGCCCAACCCTCGACGACTGGAAAAGGAGTTTTGCTGCACCCGGAACGTGGAAGCGAAAGCAAAGACGAGGCATTGTGCAGGAGGGGGAAAGTCTCCGTGGGCTGTGCGCGTGGGGCGCCTTTCTGGCTGGGCTGACTCATTCCCAGCGGCCGCCACCGGCTCTGCCAGCCCCCGCCAGCTCCGCTTCCCTGCGGGGTCCCGCCCAGGGGCCGCCCCGGGAATCTCCGCGCACACCCGCAGGCTCCCAGAGGCCGTCCTTTAGTGTGGTCCGCCCACGCCAGCCTGAGGCGCGCGCCGGGAGAAGCGCGGTCCCGGCGGACAACGCGCGCACGCGCAGTCCGAGTGCGCGCGCCAGGCACCCGCCCCCGCTCCGGCCCGGCTCGGAGGCGGCCTCAGTGTGCAGCGGACAGGCCGCCTGACCGCGGGCCCACTCGGAGGCTGAGTCCGACGCAAATTGGGCGTCCGAGCCAGCGTTGCCTGCGGCACTGGGAAGACTGTGTGGAGGGAAGAGGGTGGAGACGAGGGCTGTGACGGGCTTGAAGGCTGCCCCTCCCAGGGTGTGGGCTGCAGGAAGGAGAGAGGAAGCAGAGCCGGCGAGGGTAGCTGCGGCCGCCGCTAACGGCCTTCCTGTGCGCTGTCAGGCTGGGCCGGCGCGGGGCTCGCTCGGGAGTTCGCGCCGCCCCTCGGCCGCTCGGCTCCGGGGCCTGGACTTTCGGCGCCCGGCGCGGCGGGGACCTGCTGCCGTCGCGGCGAAGGGAGAACCCCAGTCTTCGCTGCGGAGGGATGTGAGTGGGAGCTGCCCCGCACGGGAGGGCCCAGGGGCCCAGCCTGGCGGACGTTGGGATCGCTCCGGGGGCTTCGCCGACCTTGTCCGGCCGGTGGCGCCGGGTAGGATCGGCCCCTGCTGGCTTAGGGGGCGCGTCGTCTTCGCCTGTTTGTGCAGCGGGTAGGTGTTATTGCTGCCTCGCCTCTGGAAGTGGAGGGCAGCAGTTGATTCTACCTGCCTACTCCCTCCTGATCACCCTCCACCCATCCTCTTTCCTCTGCCAGTCTCAGGAAACTTCACAGCAAGAAAAGCTCCCTCTTTTAAGATGAAACCTACAGCCTTGCTGTTGCTGTTTGCATCCATGTGTCCCTATGCTGATATCCTCCCTCCCCAATTTCTTGCCGCTCTTTAAAATTTTCTAGGCATCTAAACAGACTGGAAAAGAACATCTTGTCCCGAATTTCAGAGGTTCTAACTGTGCCCTTCCTTTAGGTTTCAGAAGCCCGCTAGGAAGCAAGATGTGAGCTTTTTCTCCTCTGCAGAAAGGGAGGCCCTTCCTCCCCTTCCCGCGACGGTGGGTATGCGCTCCTGGCTGTTGTCTTTTATCGCTGCAGTGAAGGCGAGGGTGTCGCGAGCTGTGTGTTGTGTGCGTAGGAAGGTTGGAAACATGTGGGGACAGGCAGGACTCCTTGTTGCTTACTCCTCAGAAAATGGCAGTGCTGAACTTTTAATGTTGGTCTGTGAAGGCAATTTAGTGTGTTGATTGTTGCTCTTTGTAGCCTTTAAGAAATATTCATTGTTTCTCTGCTGATTTTATAAGTAACACAGGTTTGCAGAGAAAACGTTGTCAGTTACACTCGCTACTCTCGCAGATTAATTTTTCAAAGGGTAACCTTTTTAAGTAATAAAAGATACCTCTTGAGAGACCAAATTAGCTTTTCTTGCTGAAGTTTCTGCTACCACATCGAATAATACTTCCTGGATGGTTTTATCAGCCTATGTTTGCTTTGTCGGTTGACAGAACTTTCCGGTGGCTATTAATCTGTCAGGAGAAACTTATTTTATGTGAATGAAAGGATAGAAGGGGCTGAATGTCATAGGAGGGAGGAGAAATGTGGAGAAGGAAACTATGTAAGTGGGAATAAGGGCTTTTGGTGTCATAATACGTTTGTACACTTGACAAATATGCTGGTATTTGAAAATTTGAAGATGAATTAACAAGCCTTTCCTAACCCTGTCTACTTTTATCATTTTTAAGTGTGAAAATCACTTTTTTGTATGTGCACATATCTGTTGGTGTGTAACATATTAGCAAACTGGATATGTCTAGCACTTGCCTTAATAGTAAATGTATTTACCTGTCCAGGAAAACTGCATTATTTGCTGACTAAAGAAGCACATAATGCTTGATTTTGCTCTAACAGAATGTCCTGTGTTTGGAGTTTATAGTATGCTTTAGGGACATGTTAAGGCATAGTATGTTTCATTTGCTGGGTTTTCCTAGTGATTTGGAACAGGTATCTCAGGTGTGGAAAAGGAGCACATTTGTCTTAACCTGGTGTTTGCTGAAACGTGGGATGCTTTTGAGAATAGGAAAGAGCACTGTCTTTGATTTCTGAGATTCCTGCCACTTAATAGTTGTGTTATTTAAAATCTCTGAGCCTCACTTTTATAGGATTTTTGTGAGTATTGATTATGCATGCAAAGCTCCACATTGCTTGGCTACTTTAAAAATATTGACTTCTATCATGGCTGAGCAGGCAAAGGTGATCCAGAGAAGGGCAAAATGACTTTGCATAAGGTGCTCTGCCAGTGACCAGTGTTTCTTCCCCTTTAAAGGAGTAAAAGAACATTTAGTTCTTTGACTGATCAAGGATCTTTTAGCATTAAAAAAATAATTGACAGAACATTGTATTAATTTGAGGTGTTAATGTAGTAATTAGATATTTAGATAACGTGAAAGGATCACCACAATAATTTAATTACCATATGTTTAACCTTTTTGTTTATAGCCCTTTAATGGAAGGGTTTGACCCATTTTTCTCCTTGACACCCTCCTCACCCCCATTATGTTGCCCCTACCAACTGTGTGCTGCCCTCTTGTGGTCAAGTGTTCTAAGAATTTTCTTGTACTCCTACTCCATTACATATATTTTTTTCTCTCTGTATAAGCGTCTTTCCTTAGCTATCAGTTTCCCAAACTGTGTGCTGAGGTGCCCCAGAGCACCTGTGAGCTCAGGCTTGAATTATTAGTTTGAGGGAGTTCACAGTTTTAACATTCGATACATTCCTTCCTTTGCAAGACTATTTTTAAAGATTGCTCTGATAAAAAGCAACTACTGTATGAAAATCAACGTAGAACAGGCAATGAGAGTGTGATGCTATCCAATTTGATTCCAGGGTTTTGGAAAAATTGTGCAGTGTGCAACAAGCATGAAGTTATATTTCTTTTGGCCTAGGGGGTACCGTGAAAGAATTACTAAATTAAGTACTCCCTGAATGGAGAAAGTTTGGAAGCCACTGCCTTACCTTTTGGTTGACTTTTTTTTTTTTTTTAAAGATTTATTTATGTATACAAGAATTGGGGTACAGGCCAGAGGTGTGGGGGTGGTGGTGAGAGGATCCACCAGAGACAGTAGGGAACGGAACAGGCAGATTAACTGAAATACACTGCTGAGGGGAGCAGTGGGTGAGGCAAGACAGGTCTGTTGTGCCATGTGGGTCATCTCCTGGGCCAGCCGGTGGCAGGGATCGAACTCATGCTGCAGTGGCTGTGGTTTGCTTCATTATGTGTTGCTTAACCCATTGTGCCATCAGGGAGGCCCCTTGGTTGACTTTTCTGATAAATTTTTTTTTAATGTTGGACACTAATTGATCCTCCTCATAGGAATTATTGATGTAATTATCGATGAACTTATTGATGCAAAGCTATTATTTGCTGATCATGGCATAATGTATTTCCCCTCCTATTTAATTTCTTTATAGCTTCTGCCCAATTCTTTCATTTAAAAATTAATCCTGGGCCTCCCCTGGTGGCGCAGTGGGTTAAGCAACGCACTACGAAGCAGATCGCAGCCACTGCGGCACGAGTTCGATCCCTGCTGCCGGCCAGGGGGGGG
>JAGFMF010011403.1:2856858-2888662 GCA_019455555.1 Galemys pyrenaicus
CCCCCCCCTGGCCGGCAGCAGGGATCGAACTCGTGCCGCAGTGGCTGCGATCTGCTTCGTAGTGCGTTGCTTAACCCACTGCGCCACCAGGGGAGGCCCGAGTTAAGCATCTTCTTATATTACCTCTTACAGGGCCTCCCTGGTGGCCTAGGGGTTAAGCCTCAGTGCTGTCACCCCTAAGATCTGAATTCCAACCCTGGCCAGGGAGCTAACCGATATATGGCCCAGCAGACCTCTCTTGTATGGCCCACTGCTCCCCTTTGACTTGTATTTCAGTAGACCTGCCTGTTGTGCTCCCTCTGTCTGGTGAATCCTCTCACCTCTCCCTGACCCCCGTACCTCTGGCCTACACCCCAGTTTTTCTACACAAAGATAAATTCTTAAAATCTTTTAAAAAAACCTTATATTTTCCCATTCAACATGTCATGTTCATATTTTATGTTTGTTTCTAATAGCTCTGTTTTCTGCACTTTATCATCTGAATCTGAGTCTAGTTTCCTCAGCCTAGTATATTACAAGTCATATGAACCTGTCAAAACCCACTGTCTCCTCCTATTTCTTCTCAATAGAAATGTTATTTTAATATTCCTTATTGTGGTGTTTTCTTGCTCCCAAATCTCTAGTGGCTTCCTGCTTCCATCTATTAAATTTAACTTCCTTTTCCTGGTTTTCAAGATACTCTGTATTCAGTCCTTGTCTTTTTGTTTAGTGTTTTTTCTAAGGACCCTTTACAAGCATTTTCTGTTTTAGTCTTGCAAGCTGCTTTCCACACTTTCTAAAATAGCTACACTTTTTCTGTCATTTAATGCTCTAGTAGGTTAGTCTTCCTTCTCCCATCTCCAATTCAATACCCTGTTTCATTACTTACCAGGTGTGGAACAACAGAGCAGGGCCTCCGTTTCCTCATCTGAAAAAGTGGGAATGGTACTTTTTTCTAAAGGATGGTAGTGAGAATTAAGTGAGTCGATATGTGAAAATTCCTTAGTACTAATACCTGGCACATTTAGCCCTCTTTAAATGTGAGCTATCTCTATTATTTTTTATTATTGCTATCATACTGCCACTATGATAAAATTCCACCTAATTTGCGAAACTTTCTTACTAATAATATTGCTTTTTCCCCTCTCTTATGACCAAATAATGGTATGACCTAGTGTTAGCCATATCATCTCAACTTGACTGTGTGTTCTTTGAGAAACAATGCCTAGATGAAAACACACACACACACACACACACAGTCGTGCAGTGTTGAGCACTTGTAGAATATGCAGTTAATACTTTGTATTAAGAAGGAACTGTAGTCGGTAGCCAGTCAAATATTTATTAATTCCTACAATGTAAAAAGTGTTTTGTTATGCTCACCAGAGGTGCAGAAAAATATAAAATAGGTTCATTTTCCTGAAGACTTAAAATGTAATTGGGGCAAGAAGATAAATAATAAAAGTTACTGATACTTGAGACTATTTATAGTGACATGGACCAAAAAGGCTCCATAGAGAATGTAGAATCAAAACTAGGCAGAATTTGATTTTTCATAAGAGGAACGAACTTGTGTAGAAGGCAAACAAAAGCAGAATATGCAAGACATGTTCAGAGAGCAGTGCCTGGAACAACTTGACTGATATGGTTTGTGTAAGAGAGTAGTAAAAAAATCAGGTTGAATCTCTAGATTGAAATTAGACTATGAATGACTTTAAGTGCTAAGATGAGGAAATTGTACTATGTATATAGGAAACAGAGAAGCTTTGAAAGTTTTGGGTTGAGAAAGAACTTGCTAAAAGAAGTATTTTCAGAAAATTAGAGCAGCACTAGTGATAGGTATAGTGTGAATTGGAAAGAGAATTGATGGAACTGGGAAAGTAATGTATGCCTGATGTAATGAGAATTTGAACTTAGTGAAAATAAGACTGGAGAGGTATTACATAACACTTCATTATGGACTAAAATAGGATGTGGCTGGGGAGGAGGAGAAATAGTCAAAGATGACTTTGAACTTATCCTCAGTGACAGAGGAAATCAAAGAGTGTTGGAACGCCAGAACAGTTGAGATAGCTGGACCAGTCTATGCATTAGGAATCTGAGACCCAGAGAGACTTAAAAAGGTGCTGAAAGTTGTTCAGCTACTTGGTGAAGGACAAAAAAGCTCATTACTGGCAATAGTGATAGAAATGAAAGTACTAGTAGCAAGTTGAAGGAATTTAGACAGTTGGACTTATATTTTGAATCAGTTGAGTTTGAGGTGAGGTTGATATAGGCAAGTAAAAATAGATAGATAGTGTTTTTATGACTAAAACTTGGTAGAGAAATTTAAGGCTAGAATTGTGGTGCTCAGATTGCCTGTAGTTAGAGAATGGATGAAGAGTAATTGGCAAAGGACATAGAAAACACATTTAGTAAGAGAGGCAAGTGGTGACTATTTAAGAAGATAAGAATGATTAATAATTTCATCACTCCCAATAAATGAGAAAAAAAAATCCAAACTGAAAAAAGACTTTAAACATGTGTACTAGTGTTTTTCCTAATATGAAATGTAGGAAGACAGAAAAAAGAAAAAAATTACATATAGTTTTTCTCATGCAGATATAATCACTGTTAATATTTTGTTCTCCCATTTAACAGATGACCTTTGGGTGGTCAGTGGAAACTTCTATCCAAAGCTCATCATCACTGGAACCGATAATGAGAATTTTAGGCATAGTAAAGACTGGGAGATATTTTTCCATAGATGTTACTCATCTGTGTCCTGTCATAATGTTACACAAGTACTGCTGTTCCTTGTGGGTGTTCGCCCAGCATTTGTATTATTTGAATGAGTAGAAAGTCAGATTCGCGTTAGACATTCAGTGTCCTAGCAGGTTAGAAAAGTGATCTCTGGGTGCTGTTGTACTGGTAGAGGTTGAACAAAATGTTATGGTATTAATTTCTGAAGAGAAAATTCTTAGTAGATAACTTTGTAAAGTTGTGGGTAGTATGATTAAGAGTGATCAGATTAGGAAAATTGGAAAAAGACAGAGGCATTGCTTTTGAAGACTGTACTAAGATAGTTACCAGAGGCAAACTAGTTTGAGGTAGGCCATGAGCCATTTGTTTTGCTCTAATGCTTGTTTTGATCTTCCCAAAGACAATCTTCTGCTTGCTTTTTTGGTTTAAGACCTTGGAAGGAGGGTATTCATTTTAAGTAAACTAAATCATTTTGGTTATGATATATAAACTCAGTAGGTAATATTGTTGTAATATAAAATGCAATGTGATGTGAGGAAGTGCACTATTTTGGAAAGTAGGGCATCAGTGACTGACCACTATCAACAGGGTGTATGATTTTTGAGTAAGTCATATAATCATTGAGCCTAATTTTTTTCTCACTTGGAAAATGAGAGTAGACTATTTCTTTAAAACTTTGTTTACGTTTAAAAGGTGGACTCACATGGTATAATATAATTAAAAACAAGTATAAAATTTACGAAGTACATATTCTAGCAATGTTTATAATAAAAACAACAGCTCCTAACCTCCTCCATTCTGTATCTGGGCTCTGCTCTTTTCTCTTTTACAGTGAATTCATTGTTAAAGTGTTCTTTCTCTAAGGCTTCTCCATTTACTTTCATAGAGGAACCTATCCTTTTTGGCTTTCAAAGACTTTGACATTGTATTTTCCCCTCTTTTTGAATTGTCATTTTTTTCCCCATTTGTGGATCATTTCTCTCAGTATATAATCATAGAGCCACCCTGGATGACTTGTTTTTCACTCTGCAGTCTAGGTCTTCCTTTGGAAAGACTTGCTGACTGGGAGTAACTTGAAGATAGGGCACTACAATCATCTGGAGGTGATTTCATTCACAATATTGGTAATTAATACTGTTGATCAGCATTTCAGCTAGGGCTGTTACAAGCAGCATATACATATGACCTGAACTTTCTTGCAATATGGGGTGCTCAGGTTAGTTGGTTTTCTTACATAGTGAATAAGGTCTATAAGTGAATTTTCAGTGAACTTGGTAGGAGGGGTAAGTGGGGGAGTTTAGACCCAACTTACTAATTGGGAAGTGGCATGGTTACATGGAAGAAAACATATGGCTTTGTAGATATTGTTATGGACAATACTGTTGCCATAGTTTGCCCTTTGCCACACTTCACATCCTTCTTCCCACATCCAAAATACATGCATTACATGCAAAATATACTCACCCCATCACAGGCCTATAATTTGCATTCCATTACAACATTGGCCCAAAATTCATTATCTCGTCATTTCAATCAGTTCCATATGTAGATAAGATTTCTTGGGTATGGTCTCTTGAGAATGGTTTCTCTTTAAGTGAAAACCTAAGACCTATGAAGAGACAAGTAATATGCCCCCACATAATTAACATGTAAGATCAGAAAGACATATGTTAACTAAAGAAGACATTTCTGTTTAAAAAGGGAGACTACAGCAATTCTGAAATCCAAGTGGATTTATGTTGGCTATTTTTTGATTAGGTCTCAGTTCTATTCCCTAGAATGTTCTTAATGTGCTGTGGCTTCTTTTGGTCTTTGGTTTCACCTGAGTCTTCTCCTCCGCCCTATCTTCCCCCTACTTTCCGCCAAGAAGTGATCTGTGTTTGCAACTTCCTAAACTACTTGCTTCTTGCCTATTGTGGTTCAGGGTCCAAAGGCCTTCTACTATTTTATATGGTCACTATCCTTTTCATTATAAGTTACTGTGACTTTAAAAACTTTATATACTGCTGGTATGTTAGTTCATCATCTACATCATCAGACAAAAGCCATACCTATAAATACAAATCTCTTTAGAGAGGAGCGCTTTCCTACATTTGGCCCAGTGTGAGGCTGCTGTGGAACAACACCCTTAAGATCCTTAGATAATTGATTTCCATCTTTCTGAGGTCTTGACAATGGATCTTACAGTCCCACTCTAGATTCGATCTTTACCCTGAGGCCCTTTCTTACTTTTAAGAACTTTGCTCACTGAAAAGACTATTCTGAACCCTGTACATTTCCTTGAAGTTCCACTCAAAAAGTGAATAACTCATTCTTTAGTTCACTTCTGTGCTCTCTGAATTATAAAAGCAGCTAGAAGGAGCCAGCTGCTTCTTAAACATTCTGCCCAGAATCTCCTTAATTCATTGAGTATTTTATTCTCCAGGTAGGTGGTAGTTTTGCCAAAATTTTTACTACTGTATATAACAAGAGTCTCCTTTTTGACTTTCAATAGCATTTTCTTAACTTTCTTTTAAATCCCCTGACTCCTTGAGATTTATAGAAGGCCCTCAATTTACAGACCCCATATTGATTCTCTTCTGTTTCTAGTGTATTGCAATTGTTCCCTAACCTTGTGGTTCTTATCAAAATTACCTAGAGGGCTTTTAAAACAATTTGCTGTCTGTGTCCGCCCCCCCTCCTCATTTCCCTCCCCACCAATGTTTGTGTTTCTGTAGGAATTTGGAGTGGGACCTGAGATTTTGCATTTCTAAGAAGTTCCTACCTGACGCAGATGATGTTTTGGGGAGCAGACTGTGAGATCACTGGTTTAAATCAGTTATTTACCAATTTTTTCCTAAGGACCATATCATAACTATTTTAGGTTGATTTTCAGTCAAGGTTGTTTCTGTCACAACTACTCAACTCTTGCTTTTGTGGTGTGAAAGAGCCACAGACAATACAATACATAAATGAACAGACATGTAAGTCTTTACTTACCAGTAGGCAACTGGTTAAATTTGACCTGTGTGCTATAGTTTGCTAGTTCTCAATTTATGTCATTAATTGACTCCCCCTTTTAAAAAAATATTTATGTATGCAAGAACTGGTGTACAGGCCAGAGGTATGGGGGTGAGAGAATTCACCAGAGACAGAGTGCAGAGCAGAACAGGTGGATCCACTGAAATACACTGCTGAGGGGAGCTGTGGGTGACACAGGAGAGGTCTGCTGCCCCATGTGGGTCACCTCTCTGACTAGGGATTTAATTTGTGCTGCAGTGGCTGTGGATAGATAGCTTTATGGTGTTGCACCTTAACCTCTTGTGCTACCAGGGATGTCCCTAATTGACTCCCTTTTTGAGCAAAACTCTTTGAAAGAGTTGTTTTGTTTCTATTCTTAAACATTTTATCTATTATTTGAATAAGTCACACACTTAAATGTTTTAGGATTCAAAAAGTAGTAAATCTTTGTGCATATGTCTATCTTTGTCAATGTGATCATTACAGGTTAAGTAGAAGAGCAATTGCTGTTTCAAAAGTATATGTGTTATTAATTTTAATAAATATTGCCAAATTGATTGCCATAGAAATGCTAGTTTATACATCCCTAAATGTGTTTTCACATAGTTTGATCTTTGCCAATTTGAGAAGTTAAAAAATGGAATTGCAAATTTTTAACTTGCTTTAAATTTTTCTTTTCTGGGAGTTGTTCATTCATATCCTGGCCCATTTTCTAATTGATTATTGAACTTTTGCTTTGATTTGTGAGAACTCTTTGTATACAAGGGAAATAGCTTTGTGCTTGTACAAAAATCATAAATATTTTCTCAGGTTTTTTTTTTTAATTTTTTCACTCTCTTTATTGTGGTATTGGGTTTTTTTGTTGTTGTTGTTGTTTTTTGGTCCTGCATACATTTTTTTTCAGTTGTACTTAGGTCTCTTTCTCAGGCATGAAATTACATTTTGAGACTCTCTCTTGTTTTCTTGTTCTATCTGGAATGTATATGGGTGAAAGGTATAAGGTGGGTCCCAGCTCTTTTCCCTCAACCATCTGGTTGTCCATTTGTTCCTATACTATTAATTAATCTTGCTTTTCTTTGCTGCTGTTTAAAACTAGTATTTTAAGTGTACATATAAGTGGGTTTGTTTCTAGACTCTGTGTTTTCCCAACAGTGGTTCCTGTCAATCTGTTGTGAATTCCAAATTAGGGAATGTTTTTGTTTTCTGATATTTTGTATATGGGAGCTACTCCAATGAAAATAAAATGAATAAGTCAACAACTTAGAGATAAAGTAGATCTTTGTATCAATTATTCAATTTAATTATTCTATTCAATTTCCCTACTTGTTATTTTTAAACTTAGATTTAATCTTGGTTTTTCTCTTTTTATTTTATCTTTTTTGTGAAGTGTCTTATTTTTAATTTAGTGAATGAGTATATGTTTGCATTCTAATCAGCAGTGTAGGAGAGTTCCTTTTTCACCACATCCTTGCCAACATTTGTTGTTGCTAGTTTTTTTAATATGTGCCATTCTCACTCTTGAAAGGTGGTACCTCATTGTGATTTTGATTTGCATTTCCCTGATTATTAGTGGTATGGAACATTTTTTCATATGCCTGTTGGCCATTTGTATTTGTATTTCTTCTTTGGAAAAGTGTCTTTTTAGCTCTTCTGCTCATTTTTTGATTGGGTTTTTTACTTTGTTTTTGTTGAGTCTTATTGGCTCTTTGATCAGTCCCTTATCAGTTGTTTGAAGTACAAAAATTTTCTCCCAATCATTGGGGTGTCTCTTTGTTTTGGATAATGTCTCTTTTGCAGTAAAGAAGCTCTTTACTTTGATGTAGCTTTAGCTGTTGATCTTTTCGATCACTTTCTTTGCTTTATGTGATGTGTCTTTAAAGATGTTACGGAGATGTATGTCAAGTAGTGTTTTGCCCATATTCTTCTATATATTTTATGGTTTCAGGTCTTATGTCTAATTCTTTGATCTGTTTTGAGTTAATTTTTGTGCATGGTGAGAGGTAATAGTCTAACTTCATTTTTGTGCTTGGGCAATCCAGTTTTCGCAGCACCATTTATTGAATGTACTGTCTTCATTCCATTGCATATTTTTTGCTCCTTTATCAAATATTAGTTGTCCTTAAAACTGTGGATTTATTTGTGGGTTTTCTATTTGATTCCATTGGTCTGTGGGTCTGTTTTTGCTCCAGCACCATGAAGTTTTAACTATTATGGCTTTGCAGTATAATTTGAAGTCTGCAATTCTGATACCTCCATTTCCCTTCTTTTAGTCAGGAGAGCTTTGACTTATTCAAGGTGTTTTGTGTCTCCATATGAATTCCACCAATATTTGTTCTATTTCTTTGAAAAATGTCATTGAAATTTTTATTGAAATAGCATTGATCTGTAAATTGCTTTTGGTAGGATGGTGATTTTGATGTTAATTCTTTCAATTCCTGAGCAAGGGATGTCTTTTCCATTTCTTTGTGTTTTCTTCTATTTCTTTTAACAGTGTTTTATAATTTTCTTTGTAGAGTTCCTTCACCTCTTTTGTTAGGTTTATTCCCAAGCAGTTGATATTTTTGTTTCAATTATAAAAGGGATGGCTTTCTTGATTTCTTCTTCAGATTGATTGTTTGCATATAAGAAGGCTATTGATTTTTGTGTGTTGATTTTGTATCTTGCTGCTTTACCAAACTGGTTATTATTTTGATTGGTTTTTCTGTGGAGTTTTTGGGTTCTTTATGCATATTATATCATCTGCAAGTAGTGATAGTTTTACTTCTTCTTTCCCAATTTGGATTCCTTGTATGTCTTTCTCTTGTCTTACTGCTCTGGCTAGGACTTCCAGTATTATATTGAACAGCAGTGGTGAGAGTAGACATCTTGTCTTGTTCCAGATCTTAAGGAAAAGGCTTTTAGCTTTTCACCATTGAGAATGGTATTGGCTATGAACTTGTCATATGTGGCCTTTATTATGTTAAATTACAGTCCTTCTATCCCAAGAATTTTGAGGCCTTCATCCTAAATGGATGTTGAACTTTGTCTAATGCTTTCTCAGTATCTATTAATATGATCATACGGTTTTATTTTTATTTTTGATGATGTGTTGGGATATGTTAATTGATTTTGGATGTTGAACCATCCCTGTGTCCCTGGAATAGACCCTACTTGGTCATGGTGAATTATCTTTTTGATGCATTGTTGGAGTCTGTTGATTAAGATTTTATTGAGAATTTTTGCATAAGTGTTTATTAGAGAGAGATTCATCTGTAGTTTTCCTTTTTTGTGTTGTCCTTGTTAGTATTAATGTAATGCTGTGGAGGTTCTTCAAACTACTAAAAATGGAACTTCCACATGATCAAGCAATTCCACTCCTATGTATCTACCCAGAAGACACATTAATTTGAAAGGACACCTGCACCCCTGAGTTTATTGCAGCATGATTTACAATAGATAAGCTATGGCAACAACCCAAATATCCCAAAATAGATGACTGGATCAAGAAGATATGGTATATTTACACAATGGAATATTACTCAGCAATCAAAGAGGATAAACTCATGCCATTTGCAGGAACATGGATGCAACTGGAAGGGTTTATGCTCAGTAAAATAAGCCAGAAAGAAAAAGAAAATTATCTAATGGTTTAATTTATAGGGGAATGCGGGGAGAATGAAATAAGGGATCAGGAAAAAAAAAAGGTAACTGTAGTAAAGTACAAATCAAAACTATCAGGCAAATATGGATCAGAAATATTATTTTTAAAATTATATTTATTTTTTCTTACAATATTTGGTTCCTTTTCTAGGTGCATAGAATTTCCACCACCAATTCACCCATACACCATCACCATAGTCCCTTGTACTCTTTCCATCCCTGCCATAACCCCAATCTTTCCCTCTTCCCTGTAGAATGTCTCTGTTTTGTAGTTGTCCATTTATTTTTGTTTTGTTGTGTTGTGGGTTTTTGTTGTTGATGTTATTTTTTCCCCCTTGGTCCCCTATATTCCTCCTATAAGTGTTTTTCTTTTTCCTTCAGTTTTTCCTTCCTTCTATTTTTCTTTTTCCTTCAGATCAGAGACATTCTATAGGGGAGGAAAAGGGAGAAGTATCAGGAGGGAAGTATCAGGTGGGAAGAGCACAAGGGACTATGGTGGTGGTGCATGGGTGGTGGGGATTTCACAGGGAAATCATACATTGTACAAATATGAAGAATGACGTAATAACTAAAAAAAAAAATAGGCTGGTTATGTAAGGTACTAGGAACAAGTGTGGAAACCATAGGTAACTGCAGAGTGTATGTCCTACCTAAGGCATTCTAACTTAAGTGAGAATAAAAAGTACTTGATTAGTCATTGAAAATAAGTACTTAGGCAATTTGTGACTTTGTTATGTTAATTTTGATTTCCCATTTTGTATTAAAACATTTTTCCATTCTAGGCAAAAGACCTCTCAAAGATTCTTCCAGTTTTTCCATTGTTTTATTTTTTAGATTAAGTATTTAGCTCATAGGTAATTTATTTTTTATAAGAAGTATAGGCTTAGCATGTTTTATTATACTTTTAGTTATGCCAGTGTCTTTTGCAAACCATATCCTTTTTCTCCTTGAATGATGACTTGAAAGACTTGACTGTCATCATTATTAAATTAAGTTTCCAAATATACTTGAATTTATTTCTGAATGCACACACACATATATATACTATTAGAGTTATTTGATGGTAAATTTTAATATCTGACGGGGTAAATGTCTTCTTTTTATTTTCTGACAAATATATTTAGAGCACTGATAAATTAATTATGAAAAGACAAATAAATCAAAGAACAACTAGGAAAAAAAGACAATTCATAAGACAAAAATATGGACAACAAATATACCTATCCTCATATAAAAAGGAAAGTTTATATAAAGAACTTCCTTTCTACCCTCCTATTCCTTTTCCTTTCTATCTTTAAAGTACATCTATATATGTATACACACACACCCACACACATATATAAAGTATTTCTAGTGGATAGTGTGCAAAAAAAAATGCCCATTCTCAATAACAAGAGCTTTTAAATGCCTATTAAATATATTCAAACAGAATTTCATAGGATCTGTATTTTAAAAACATTATCTTTTGCATTTAGCCTTGTTTATAGTAGAAATACATGTCTATGTAATAAATGAGATTCCTGTCTTACCCCAGCCACTATTCATCTTCTTTGATCCAAATAAAGGGTGTTTTTTTTTGTACTATTACAGCTGTCATAAGTATAATTTAGATGAAATTATATGCAGAGTCTGCGTGTGCACAAGAAAAACCCAACTTCTTTTTATAGTTTAATGTGTCAACTTTGCAGAACCTTTTTCTTTAGCTAGCACTTAACAAAATTTGTGATATGGAAGTTGAAAACACCTTCCCTTGTACAACCAAATTACTTTTTAACATTTATTTATTTATGCATACAAGCACTGGGGTACAGGCCAGAGGTGCAGGGAGGTGAGAGAATCTACCAGATAGAGCAGGGGGCAGAATAGGCAGATGGACTGAAACACACTGCTGAGGGGAGCAGCGGGCCAAGCAGGAGCAGTCCTCCTGGGCCATGTGAGTCACCTCCCCAGCCTGCAGCAGGGATGGAACTCATGCTACAGTGGCTGCAGGTTTGCCTCATAGTGCTTTGCTTAACCCACTGCGCCACCAGGGAGGGCCCTACTTTGGTTCTGAAGCATTCAAAATCCCTCTTTTCAAAATTTAACCCGTAACTTTATACTAAATATGTGTATAGTCTCTACCTCTTACGTAAATTTTTTTATCTAGTGTTTTGATTCAAACAAAATGTGCAACATTAATGTGATTAGATGGTGTAAATATAAGAAAAATATTTAAAAAGCTGTCTCCTATTAAAATTTTTTTCTTAAATTAATTATCCTGTTATATCTACAACCCATGTTTCCAAGAATGCTGTTTGAGGAGGGCATTCCATTTTTGCGAAGAAGGAATGCCCACTTTTTAAAGACCATACAAAATATTCATTAGAATAAAAGAACCATGTTCATTCAATTTAACTTAATTGTAATTAATGTAATTCAGTGTTCAAGCAGAAATTGAAGGAAAAAAACCACGTTCTGAAACAATTAGCCCATAACTGAGATCATAGCATCTCTTTTTCTCCTTTTGTTCTCTTTATATAATGGCATAATTGTATACTATGGCAGCAGTAGCTGATGCTGTCACTGTCTTACTCTTACCCCTGGGACATTCAGTGTGCTTTAGCAAACTTCTCATTGTTAGTATTAGCATCTTTATCTGCTGACTCTTGCTTGGAACTTTAGGAAGAAGTCGTGCTTTTTACTTCCTTCCAATGCTTATAGTGTGCAAGAAGTGCAGTGGAATTAAGTCTTAGAAACACCCCTCAACTAATGACTCCCATGGATTGGTATTATATAAATACCATTGGGGATATGATCCTTTTGGTGGGAAAATTTTAAGACATTATGTTGTACACTGTTTCTTAGAACTTCTCTAGGAGATTAAGCTTCTGTTGCCTACTCAAGTATTACTTGAATTTTAAAGAAACATCGTATATTTTGAAAAATGAACTGTCATGTAGTAGTCTTCTCATTGAAGCTTGGTCACACTAACATGAATACATGCTTTTTTAGTTTAAATATTCCAAGAAGCAAACTCAACATAGGATTTGAATGAAAGTAGGTTTTTTTATTTTTAAATTCAGGTACTACTGGCAGGGAAATAGAGAAGTGATACCAATAAATATTTGAAGATAGAAAGTAAGATTAACTAAAAGGATACAAAATTATAAAAGAAAATAACTTCAGCAGAATATATGAGATGATAGCTGGAAAGAGAGGAAGAGAGGAATAGTAAATTGAAAGGTGCTACTAAGGAATTGACCTAGAAAGCAGTAATGATAAAGACATAACGTAAATTGAAAATGTAGTTGTGAGATATATATAGAAAGATTGTAAGGGTCCAGAATGTATCTAACTGGCATTTCAAAACAACAAATATTAAGAAAAATAATGGATGAAAGTGTTTCAAAAGGCAATGAAGACAGCAGGAGTTAAATGGAGTATAAAAATGAATGCTCTGAAGTTCCTATCATACCATATTTTTCCTTTGATTTTTGAATGGGTCCGGGCATTTCTCTGTGTAAATCTAACTTGTAGCCAGTGGTGAGGACAATTGCTTTAAATTATTTTGTATAATCTATTGAATTATTATGTCCAACATGAAGAAAGTCAAAGAAGAAATGTGGTAAACATTAAAAATTCACACTTTGTTAAGGTTAGGGGTCAATTCAAATTAGTAATTCATAAACTGGATTGTAAATTAGAAGTCTATGTGACATGAAAAGTAAAAAATAGATCTTTAGTACATCCTTAGTGCATTTTTCTTGTTTATTATTTATTCAAATTGATGTTATAAAGGAGAATGTTTAGCTTGATTATTTTTAGATATTTAAAAGTGGCAGTATTGAACATTTTGAAAATAGTCTGGAATTTTAGGTATAATGACATTTTGGCCTTTTTTGTATGAGTAGAAATAAACTTTTCCATAGATAGCGGTGTCTTTAAAAGGAAAAACATTTGGAATTTATCTCATGGAAGATGTTTGCTTTTAAAGACAAATGAGAAGTGAATTATACAATGTAAAATAAAATCTGAGGCTTCATTTCCTAGTATTTTTTAATTGAATAACCTGAAAACCCTCTTATTAAGAATGCTAGATAAAATATAACAAATATTCTTTAAAAACATTTTTTGGTTAGGAAGAATTTTGTGAACATACAAATGTAGCCATAATTGTATAATGAACTCCCATGTACTAATTTCCCCTCAATAGCACTTATAAACTATAGCTATTCCTCTGCCATCTGCTTTCCCCATTATTATGTTATATAGAAGTATTTTATTAATATTATTTCTTCCAATATTTCAGTATATATTTCTAAAATATAGGAACTCTTAAAAATAAAAATTCATAAATCCTTAATATCTTTAAATATTTAGCAAATAATCAAATCTTTAATCATCTGATATCATAAGTGATTTTTATAGTCTTTTTTATTTTAAATATAGGACCCATGTAAGATCCACACATTGCACCTTTATAGTCTCTATATTTCCCTTATCTCTTACCTTTTACCTGTTTTAAGTAGGCTAGTTATAGTTTCTTATAACCTAGATTTTGCTGATCACATCCTCATGGTATAGTTTAATGTGTACCTCTGTTGTGTACATTTCATGTAAATTGGTATTTTATAGGGTTGATTAGATTCAAGATTTTTCTATACTGCAAATAATTTCTAATATATTTTATCTTCTTTTATGTCTGCTTCTTCAGCTGATTGCCCTCCAGTCCTTTCTCTGGACCCTTCTGAATTCCAAATTCTTTAGGAGAGCCTCAAAGAATCCAAAGGGCTACAGAGTCATTTCCTTTGCTCCCTGACAGTTTTGTGAGCCAGCGTGGAGAAACTGTAGGCTGGACACTCCTTGATTCTGAAAGCTGTCATGGAGAGATCCTGGATGTTTAACAAGAGCCAGCTAAAAAGAATTCTTAGCAAACCTGACTCCCTAACCCATTAGGCAGAGGCAAGGAGTAATGAGATTTTGTCTCTCAAAATTTAATTAAACTTGGTAAGAGAAAAATGGGAAGCTAGTAAAAGATACTGGGTGACTTTTGATTTAAATATTTTATTCCTCAATGTTGGTGTAACCTTTGAGTTTTATTTCCCCCAGAGCTTGGCTTTCCAACTGGTAGTGTGGATGACTCACTTTGAAGTGCTGCTCTGTTATATTCCATGGTTTAGAAAATTTGAGTTCCATGATTTTGCTTTTCCCCCTAATTTTCAGGAAAGGACTACCATCTCCATACTCTTGTTTTCTTTGTTGCTATAACAAGGGGAAAAAAATCTTTTTTTTAAAGATTTATTTTATTTATGCATACAGGATCTGGGGTGTAGGTCAGAAATGCAGGGCGAAGGTGGGGGGCACTGAGAGGATTCACCGGAGTCAGAGTGGGGACAGGAACAGGCGGATCTACTGAAATACATTACTGAGGGGAGCAGCAGGCAAGACCGGAGACGTCTGCTGTGCCATGTGGGTTAGCTCCCTCTCTGGGGATAGCTTCATTGTGCTGAGACTTAACCCCTTTTACCACCAGGGAGGTCCCCACAAGAGAAAATTTTAATATGCACTAAGGTAACAGCTATTGCTATGGGAATTTTGGAAGCCTCAAACTGCAAACTTTGATGGGCATGGGTCAAGTATTTAAAATATATTAGAACACTTTGCCACCTCAAAAAGAAGACTCCCATATCAGGATTAGTTGGTCATGGACTGGAATAGATTAGCAACCACTTACTATAAGAACATTTTGAAAGGTAATCTGTACAACAAAACCTGTCCCAAATCCCACCAATGCATCCCTCCTAGGTTATAGTTATGCCATTAAGAGACCCAAAACCTAGCTGAAAACTGTTAATGTATATTGTCTTTCTTTTTCTTGTGTTTTATAGTAGCAGGGAACTTCTGGATCTCTGGGCAAAGAATAAGAGTGCTTATTATTGGCTGAGTTGCTATTGAATGGAAAGCTTCTAAATTGTTTATTGGGCCTTTGAAAAAATCAGAATTCTCAGTCTAAGTTCTTGATCCAGTCATCTATTTTTGGGCATTTGTGATGATTCCAAGTCCTACCTGTTATAAATAGTGCTGTGATAAACATAGGGATGTATGTATTCTTTTGATTTAATGTTTTTGTGCCTTTTTGGGTAGATCTCTAGGAGTGGGATTGCTGGGTCATATGGTAACTCCATTTTTAGTAGTTTGAGCAACCTCCATACAGCTTTCCATAGAGGTTGGACCAGTTTATTCTCACCAGCAATGTAGGAGAGTTTCTTTTTCACCACATCCTTGCCAACATTTGTAGTTGGTAGTTTTTATAATATGTGCCATTTTTACTAGTGTAAGGTGGTATCTCAGTGGTTTTAATTTGCATTTCCCTGATTATGAGGAATGTTGAACATTTTTTCATGTGCCTGTTGGCCATTTGCATTTCCTCTTTGGAAAAGTGTCTTTTAAGTTCTTCTGCCCATTTTTTGATGGGTTGTTTACTTTTTTTTTTTTTTTTTGAGTTGTGTGAATTCTTTGTAAATCTTTGTGATCAGTCCCTTATCAGGTGTATGTAGTGCAAAAATTTTCTCCCAGTCGTTGGGGTGTCTCTTTGTTTTGGGTAATGTCTCTTTTGCAGTAAAGAAGCTCTTTACTTTGATGTAGCTTTAGCTGTTGATCTTTTCGATCACTTTCTTTGCTTTATGTGATGTGTCTTTAAAGATGTTACTGATATGAATGTAATATAGTGTTTTGCCTATATTCTTCTATATATTTTATGGTTTCAGGTCTTATGTCTAATTCTTTGATCTGTTTTGAGTTAATTTTTGTGCATGGTGAGAGGTAGTAGTCTAACTTCATGGGCAATCCAGTTTTCGCAGCACCATTTATTGAACATACTGTCTTCGTTCCATTAATACTTTTTGCTCCTTTGTCAAATGTTAGTCGTCCATAAACTGGGGCCTTATATGTGTGTTTTCTGTTTGATTCCATTGGTGTGTGTGTTTTTTTGTTCCAGTACTATGCAGTTTTAATTATTATGGCTTTATAGTATAATGTGAAGCCTGCAATTCTGATACCTCCATTCCACTTCTTTTTAGTCAGGAGAGCTTTGGCTTATTCAAGGCCTTTTGTGTCTCCATATGAATTCCACCAATATTTGTTCTATTTCTTTGAAGAATACAATTGAAATTTTCATTGGAATAACACTGAATCTGTAAATTGCTTTTGGTAGGATGGCCATTTTAGTAATGTTAATTTTTCTAATCCCTGTGTAGGGGCTGCAAGATCAGTTTTTAAAAATGTCCTCTCATAATAAAGCTTATCAGTTTGTCCCAACTTGAAATGTTTTTTTTCCCATCTAAACACAGGAAGAAATTATAAATTAATTTGGTGGTTGAGAAGTCATGTTGCCTCATGATATTTCTTCTTCTATTGTCTATAATTTATTTGGTTTGCCTTTTTTTTCATGTCATGTGTTTACATTTATGGGTCTTATATATAGGCAGTTTATAATTTTCATTTCTCTCACCATACTTTATATATATATTAGTACACAGTATTTATTCATCTAATGGATTTAATTGTTACTGCTATTAGTGAAGACTTCTTTGTGTATAAAGAATTTCTGATGAGTATTACTTCACTTTGTAATTTTACTTTCTCTTGCAGGCAAATGTTTTGAAAACGACTCTGAATGGCTTGCCTTACAATGACAGAAATGGAGGGAACATCAGCATCTTCTATACATCAGAACGGTGATATTCCTGGAAATGCTAATTCCGTGAAGCAAATAGATCCGGTCCTACAGGTGTATCTCTATCACTCTCTTGGAAAGGCTGAAGGAGATTACCTAAGGTTTCCAATAGGGGAGTATGTTGCTGAAGAAATTTGTGTTGCTGCTTCTAAAGCTTGTGGTAAGTATCAAAAACTGCTTTTTGTGAATAGGTCATGTCTTTAATTATGGTGCTTAATACATTGTACATGTATAATTTATTTTGTTGAGTTTTTAAAAGTGTTTATATGACAGAGGTATTTTTTGCATGCATAGAAATGAGAATATCATTAGAGTAAAATTTAAGATAAATCTGACTTGGGCTGGCATTATAGATTGAATGTTTGTGTTTGGGAGATGATTAGGTTATCAGAGTGGATCACTCATTAGTGGGATTAGTACCAATATAAAAAGGACTTTAGAGTGTTCCTTTGCTTTTTTTGCTATGAGTGATCATAGCAAGGGGATGAATTAGAAGATGAACCAGTTCTTCTTGGGCATGTTGACATAGGTTTTGCTGGCCTCCACATTTGGCGAAGATCATGGTCAGAAAGTCTGTGGGTGGGGAGTCAGGAAAGCCCTTCTGCAATAGGAATGTCATGCTGAACAAACCTCTTAGGTTAGGGGTTTCCTCAGGATGAAGGTGACTTACACGTCTGTGAGGTCCTTATTGGGAAAGATCTTGATGTAGTGGGAGGGTCAGTGGACAGTATCCTCATCTCTTTGTGAAGCAGGCAATCGATGTGGGTGGTACTCCACATTGGCATTCAGATTGCAGTCGGAGTAGAGGTGGTCTTGGGTGTGTGAATAGATCTCCCAAACCCTTTCTTGCACTCTTTGGTTCACAGGTTGCTACTCCTGTAGGTGCAGTTCTGCTTGCTGCTTCTGAATCCATACCAGGAGCTCTGTCCACCTCTAGGAGCTGTGCTAAGATTGTGTTAATTACATAACACTTCTTTTGAGTGCTACTGGGACACCCATTTTTTAATTTACTCTGTTGAATAATTCTCAAGATTAACTTTTATTCAAAATATAAATGGAAGGGGGGCAAATACATTGTCTTTCTTGTGAATGTACTTTATTAGCAAAAATACCCATAAAATTTTGCTCAGAAGAATTCTGAGAACCTGAAGCATGTCTGTAGAAAGCACACTAAGCGTAGAAAAGGGAAAGAGCAGCTATTTCCCTAGTCAAGATGTATCTTACTTCTTGCTTAAGAAAAATTCACAGATCTCTCCGTCCTCAGTGGAAGCTGGATACCAATATATGTTGAATTCAACTTAAAAAGATAAAAGTGATATAATATTAACATATCTACTAAGTAGTAAGTCCCTTTTTAGTAGATGACCAACAGAAAAATATATTGATCACTTACTGTTGCTATGAAATACTAAGATAAAATTTTAATTCAGTTTCTGACCTTTTTATTTCCAAGGACATTCACGTATTTGTACTTGATTAAACATTTGAAACATCAACACAGATCGTGAATATGGACAGTTTCTATTATAACACTCACATAATGTGGCTAATAATCTGATTTATTGGGAGATAATTTTTTAAATTAAATTTATTTTCTTATAGTTCTTAATTTTTGGACCGGATTTGATTTCTCCCCTGAGGTGTAGTCCTCATAATTCTACCACCACAGGACCCATAAACCATCACCATAGTCCCTTGTGCTCTTGCTTCCCTTATTTTTACCCCTTTTTCTCTCCCACCATCGCCTGTTCCCTGCTTGAAAGGGTTACAACAGACATAATTTTTAAAGGGGAAAATGGATATTTAATTAAGAATTCAGTTGTATTGTTTTTTTTTTAAAGATTTATTTATTTATGCATACAAGCACTGGAGTACAGACCGGAGGTGTGGGGGGGTGAGAGGATTCACCACAGAAAGCGGGGAGCAGAACAGGCAGATTAACGGAAGTACACTGCTGAGGGGAGCAGCGAGCACAGCAGGAGAGGTCCACTGCGCCATATGGGTCCCCCGCCTGGCCGGCAGCAGGGATTGAACTCGTGCTGCAGTGGCTGCGGTCTGCTTCATAGTGAGTTGCTTAACCCACTGCGCCACCAGGGAGGCCCTGTATTGTTTTTTTTTTAAGATTTTTGATTTATGCATACAAGAGCAGGGTAACAGGCCAGAGGTGTGGGGGCTGAGAGGATTCACCAGAGACAGAGTGGGGAGCAGAATAGTCAGATGGACTGAAATACCCTTGCCCGCTGAGGGGAGCAGCAGGCAAGGCAGGAGAGGTCTGCTGCACCATGTGGGTCCCCTCCCTGGCCGGGGATCAAACTCGTACTGCTGTGCTGCGGATGCTTCACAGTGCAGTGCTCAACCTGCTGCACCACCAGGGAGGCCCTTAGTCATATTGTTGAACCAAAATATTTTAACTGCTATTGCATTTTGTGCTGCTTTTAAAAGCTCATTTTAAAAAAAAAAGGAAAAAAGTTAATTCAGCTCCATTATAAATTATAGAAGTTATGTAAGTGAACTTTTAACTGTCTATGATCATTTCCTTTTCTGTTTCTTTCCTAGGAATCACACCTGTGTATCATAGTATGTTTGCTTTAATGAGCGAAGCAGAAAGAATGTGGTATCCACCCAACCATGTCTTCCATATAGATGAATCAACCAGGCACAGTGTACTCTACAGATTAAGGTAGTTTCTCCAGTTAAATGACTCACTGATGGGTGAAAGGGCAAAGTGGAGAAATTATCAAGCATAATTTTCAAATGCAAGGTACTTAGTAACACAAATTAGAATCAGTTAATATTTGATCTTAATTTAATACTTTGTTTTCCACCAAAGAAAGCATTTATTAGAATGCTCTGAAAATAAAGCATTCTGATGGAATGCTACTTTACCATTTATTATAAAAATATTTTTATTTTGTTTTTTTTTTTACATTGTAAAAGGAAGAGGTTATTAGGAAAAGGATATGTGCCTGCATAATCACAGGTGTGCAAGAGAGTTGTTGCTGAAAGGGACAGGTTTGTTAAGAGAGGCCTATACAGGTAGGCACTTTGGGGACAAGAATTCCCAAAAGATAATTTTAAATGTATGAGAATGGTCTTTATTAGCAAAATCCTCTGTGTTTGGAATATTACTGATTTATCAGGAAATTCAGAGTTTTGTGCAATAAAATTAGTAATTTCACATCTCTTCTTTATAAATAACTCTTAAATAATTATAGTGAAGGTAAGATAAGATTTTGCCAGTGTTTATTTATAGCCTTAAATTGTGAGTTAATTTCATAATTTATGGGAATATTTCCTACCATTTAGAAAAATTGAGAGATATTTTTCTACTCAAAAGGATGAAACAAAGAAAAATCTGATCTGTGGTTCTTATTTATGAGTAGATATATTCCATGTAGAGTGTGTGTTGCTTACTAAAAAAATAACACAGACTCATAATTTTAAAAGGAAAAGAAAAGGACCTTAAACTAAAACTCAAGACATTTGTCCTTACAATGCTAAAGGGTATTTACAAACACTGTGTAGTAAATAATATTCTTAAATGGTAAGATGTTCAAACATTCTCTTTAAAATCAGGAGCTAGATAAGAAAACAAAGGTAGCTACTATCATTCCTTAACTCAGGATTGAAACTGGGAAAAGAATATGAACCAGTTGCATTTATGACTTCAAGACATGACTCAAGAACAGACAGGTGACTGTAAGACTGAGACAACTAGAGGGAGAGATGATGGGCTAAGAGAGTGGGAAGAAAGAAGCCCAGCGGAAACTGATGGAGAATTATTGGAGCACTGGTGTCAGCAGGGTGTGAACATATAATCTGTAGATGTTTAAGCCTATAACCTCCAAGCAGATACAGCAGTGTAAACTTGCTTTACCTCAATAAACACTGTGAAAAAGAATATTTGATAACAATAAGCTATAATTTCTGTTTTTTAATAAAAAAAAAAGCAGGCACATGGGGAGAAACAAAAATAATAATGTTTATTTATGAGTTTATCTTACCCCAGAGTCAGAATCCAGAGTCTAGAGTCCAGGCAGTGTCAGGGTGCGGGGTATCATGCGTCAGCAGAGGAAGCTGTAATGAACCTCTGAGAAGAGACTAAAATCTGTCTGTGTGATGGAAGAAGCTAGCTGCACATGGAAAGTACCTGAGAGCAAACACTGGGAGCCAGTGGAGTATAGCGTGGCCAGCTATGGAGGTCTGAGGGCAAACCTTGAACAGGATCCAAATATGTACAGCCAGGAACTGAAGCTGCAGGGTCTAGAGCCACTTGTCTCTGTCTAACACACACAGACACACACAGCACCATATACATAAATTAACTCAAAATGAAGGTAAGACTAGAAACCATAAGATAAATAGAATAAAATATAGCCAAAACACTCTAAGACACAGAGTTAAGGGTTGTTTTGGGAATTCAACTCCAGTGATTAGGAGAACAAAAGTAGTACTAAACAAGTGGGATTATATTAGCTACAAAATTTCTTTACTGGGAAAGAAACTATCATTAAAACAAAAAGACACCCTACTCAATGGGAGAAAATATTTGCACATGATATCTATGACAAGACTAATATCCAAGGTCTACAAAGAACTCGCACAACTGGAGAAGGAAAAAACAACCTCCCCCCCGCCCAAAAAGAAGAGCATAAGAGCTACATAGATAGCTTAAATCTATAAAGTGTTGTCAACCAATGTTATCTCAATAAGGAAAATAATAATAATGATAGTAATATTAATTATAATGGAAACAAGAATATAAGGTACTTAGGTTTAAATCTATCCAAAGTTATGTATTTTATGTGGGTCAAAACTTCACATAGTTGTATTTTAAAAAGCATGCTAACATGCTACATATAATTGACAACATGTCAGTATCTTATTAAAAATATTTGAATACTTTGTGTAATTAACTATTTTCTGCAATGAGCAAGTGTATCTCTTTTTTTTTTCAATATTTATTTATGCATACAGGAACTGGGGTACATGCCAGAGGTGTCGGGGGTGAGAGGATTCACCAGAGACAGTGGGGAACAGAAAAGGCAGATTAACTGAAATACACTGCTGAGGGAAGCAGCAGACAAGGCAGGAGAGGTCTGCTGCGCCATGTGTGTCACCTCCATGGATGGAGGCAGGGATCGAACTTGTGCTGCAGTGGCTGTGTTTTGCTTTATAATGCATTGCTTAACTCATTGTACCACCAGAGAGGCCCACAAGTATATCTTTTAAACAATCCATAAATCTATGTGTTAGCAGTCTTTTTTCTGTGAAAGACCAGATAGTAAATATTTTGGGTTCTGCAGTCCATATTGTCTTTGGTGTAACCATTTAACTTAACTCTAATGTCAAAACAGCCATAGATGGTAAGTAAATGAATGGGCATAATAGTGTCCAATATAACTGTACTTAAAAAAAACTGACAGTGGACGAGATTGGGCCTATGGAACAATAGTTTGCTGACCTCAAGAGTTAAAAAATATTCTTCTTATAAGATTCATGAATTCTATTTTTCCAGGTTTTTTTAGATTTATTTTTATTTACTTATGCATACGAGAACTGGGGTGTAGGCCAGAGGTACGGGGGACATGGTGAGAGGATTCCCCAGGAATAGAGTAGGGGGCAGAATAGGCAGATCTACTGAAATACACTCCTCACAGGAGTAGCAAGTAGGAGAGATCTGCTGCACCATGTGGGTTAGCTCCCTGGCAGGGATTGAACTCATGTTGTAATGGCTGTGGATAGCTTGAAAGTGCTGAGAACTTAACCACTTGCACCACTAGGGAGGCCCGAATTACTTCTATTCTTAAACTAAGAGAGGGTACATATCCTTTGCTTCCCAGGATATTCTAGTCAGAAACTATCCAAAAAGAGATTCTTAAAATGCCACTTTCCTGTTGTTCAAAGAGTATTTTGCATTTCTTACATATATAGGGATTACACAAAAAACAGCACAGAAGAGCAATAAATATAAAACTGTGCTGAAGTGCTTATGATGTATAAAAATGTAATTTGTGTTATAATAATGGCACAAAAGGAGTGGAGGAAAATTTTTATATACTATTGAAATAAAGTTAATACAATTAACATTGTAATTCCTTAGAAAATTCCTCAGAAAATAAATGAAAATGTATAGTAAAGAAATAATGTAAAGAAATGATACAGTAGAAATATTTAACATAAAACAAAACAGTAATGGAGGAATAAATGAACAGAAAAGATAGCCACGTGCAAAATGAAAAACAAAATTACCTTAAATGTGTAAATAGATTAAACTCTCAAAAGACAATTTTAGGCTCTTAGTAAAAATAAAAGGAATGGGACAGCTATGTTAATATAAGACAAAATTTACTTTAAGATAAATTATCACTACATGGGATATTTTGTAATGATGAAGAGTCAGTTCATTAGGAAAATGTGACAATTATGAACATTACTTAGAACTTTTAAATTAGATATAGCTGAACAAAGCTCCAAAATAGAAGAAGCAACAGCAGACATAGTAGTAGTGGAAAGGAGACATCAGTATCTTACTTTCAGTAATGGGAGAGGACCACTAGACAGAAAGTCAGTAGGAAAATAGGAAACTTGAAGAATTCTGTAATCCAGCGATCCTGCGATGGCATGCGTGTGTGTGTGTGTGTGTGTGTGTAAAATACTCCACTTAACAATAGCACAATCCACATTCTTTTCAAGTGCAATTGGAACATTCTCTGAGATAGACTATATTTAGATCATAAAACAAGTCTCAACAAATTTTAAAAGTTGAAATCATACCAAATATGTTCTCTGACATTAGAAATCAGTAACAGAAGGAAAACTGAAAATTCACAGATAAGTGGTAATTGACAATTTTTAAATTACCAGTGGGTCAATGAAGAAATCACAAGGGAAAATAGACTATATGTACATATGTGTGTGTATAATATTTTAAGGACAGATTTATTAGGAAAAATAGAAAAAGAGAGGTAACTGCATAGTCAAGAGAGCTGTGTTTTGCCACTTAAAATAGAAAATATTTTAATGCAAATGACAAAGAAAATGCAGCTTTTCTAAACTTATGATGTGCAGTAAAAACAGTATTTAGAGCATAACCCATTATTGTAACACATATTAAAAATGTTCCCGGGCCTTCCTGGTGGCGCAATGGGTTAAGCAATGCACTATGAAGCAAACCATAGCCACTGCAGCACGAGTTCGATCCCTGCCGCCGGCCAGGGAGGGGACCCACATGGCGCAGCAGACCTCTCCTGCCTCGCTCACTGCTGCCCTGGGCAGTGTGTTTCAGTCAGTCTGCTTGTTCTGTTCCTGGCTCTGTCTGGTGAATCCTCTCACCTCCCTGGACTCTAGTCTGTACTCCAGCTCTTGTATGCATAAATAAATAAAATCTTTTAAAAAAAATAAAAAAGATTTATTAAAAAAAAAGTGTTTCCAAATCAATAACTTCTACTTTAAGAAAGTAGAAAAAGAGCAGTAGATTAGACTTAACGCAAGTTGAAGGAAGGAAATTATAAAGATCAAAATAGTAAGAAATAGAATAGAAACCCAGTGGAGAAAATCAATGAAACAGGTTAGTTCTTTGAAAAAATCAACAGTATTGATAAATTCTTAGTTTTTCCAAAATAAAAAAAAAAGAGAGGAGGCTGAAATATTAAAATTGAGAATAAAAGTGTAAACATCTTTAAGGTCTTATAAAATTAAAAACTGTCTTAAGGAATAACTGTATGCCAATACAGTACAAAATCACAATGAAATGGACAAAAGACCTAGAAAGATACAAACTATAGGAAGTGACAAAAGAAACTAGAAAGTATGACTAGACCTATAAAAAGTATGAATATTGAATTAATAATTTCAAAGTATTTGGGCCCACATGACTTTAATGGTCAATCCTACCAAACATTTAAAGATGAAGTACTGCCATTTATTCACAAAAAGTGAAAAGGAGGGAGGGAACATTTTCTAAGTCCTTCTGTGAGTTCAATATTATCCTGATAACAAGTGCATACAAAGTCATTGAGAAGAAAATTATACACTAATATCCATTGTGAATATATTTGTGTAAAGTTTTTGAACAAAATCCTAGTAAACTATATACAACAATATATAAAAAGGATTAAATACTATGATGAGGTAGGGTTTATCCCAGGAATATAAAGTTGCTTTAACAGTCCCAAATCAATCAATGCAATGCACCATATTAGTGGAATGAAGAACTAAAGTATATGGCCATTTCAGTAGATACACACACACACACACACACAACAAGCAAACACGACAGAATTCAATATTCAATTACAAAAATACTGAACCTAATAGAAATGGATAATCTGATAATGGGCAGCTGTGAAAAACCCAAAGCTAACACAGCATTTGATGTTGAAAGACTGAATGCTTTTCCCTTAGGTTAAGATCAAGACAAGAATATTTGCTCTTACCACTTCTATATGACACTACCGTAGATTCTAGGAAGGGAAATCAGGCAAGAGAAAGAAAGGAAAGGCATCCATTTTGGAAAGGAAGTAAAACTATTCATAGATACTATGATCTTATGTATCAAAAATACTAAGAAATTAATAAATATTAGAATTATTTGCAGGAATGAAGATCAGTATGCAAAAATCTGTTGTATTTTTACATGTTGGCAATGAACAAGCAATGTGAAATTAAAACAATTTCATTTACGGTAGCATAAAAAATATATAGGAATAGGCCTAATAACAGGAATGCAAAACCTGTGTACAGAGAAATATAAAACATCAATGAGAGAAATTAAAGAAACAAAATAAATGGAGAGCTCTCATATTTATGGACTAGACCTATAAATTTTAGTAACATGGCAGTAATCAATGATGTATATATTTAATACAATCTATTCTGAAATCATAGTTTTTATTACAGAAATTAAAAGTGAGTCTTAAAATTCATATAAAAATCAGAGGAAATTGGGCTAGACAAAATTATCTTAAAAAAGAACAAAATTGGATGATTCACACTTCCTAATTGCAAAACTTAATTCCACAGGTGTAGTAATCAAGACAGTATGGTACTACTGTCTTAAGGATAGATATATAGATGAATGGTATAGAACTGAGAGTCCAAAATTAGTCACTCATATTGATAGTAATTGATTTTTGACAAATGTGCCAAGACAACTTTCATGGGGAAAGAAGAGTCTTTTCAACAAATGGTGTTGAGAAAACTGGATACCCATATTTAAAGTAGTAAGTTAAATCATTACCATATACTACAAACAAAAATGTAATTTAAAGTAAATCTTAGACCTAAATCTAGTAGCTAAAACTATAAAATTCATTGAATATGTGGGAGTAAATGTTTACTTAGACGAGGTAATGGTTTCTTCAATATGACCAAAAATTTGAGTGACAAAAATCTAAAAATAGATTAATAGGAGTTCATCAAAATATATATTTGTTCTTCAAACTATACTGTCAAGAATGTGGAAAAACAATTCACATAATAGAAGAAAACGTTTGTAAATAATATATTTGATAAAGGTCTTTTATATAGAATATATAAAGAACTTTTACAGCTAATAGTCAATTACAAATGAAAATAGAGAGCATTAATTTAGCAATAAAAAGGAATGAAGTACTGATAAATGTTATGGGGATGTACTTGAAAACCTTATGCTACATGAAAGATGGTAGAAAAGGCCACACATTATATGATTCTATTTATAGTTAGAAGTAACAGAGGTTACTAGTAACATAGGGTGATTGTGTGACTACTATTTAATAAATATAGAATTACTTTTAGGGGTGATGAAAATATTCTAAAATTAGGTTGTGATATTTGTACAATGCTATGAATATACTCAAACACATACAATTATATTCTTTAAATAGGTGAACTTTATGGTATGTGAATTATAGCTCAGTAAAATTATAGCTCAGTAAAACTATAAAATAAATTTATATTCTTTATAGAGAATTGTTTTTATTTCTTTGAAAGATAAATTAACTTTCATTTATTAAAAGATGAAGCAGTTGTTTGATTTTACACCAGATTAGCATTTTCAGATTCTATGACTGATGTTAGTAGATTAACAATTTTTCTTAAAAAAAACATTTTTGCGTAGAAGGAATGGGGTGTAGGCCAGAGGTGTAAGGAGTGAGTATTCACCAGACACAGAACAAGCAGATCCACTGAAATAAACTGCTGAGGGAGCAGGGGATGAGACAGGAAAGGCCTGCTGCACCTTACGTGGTTGTAGCTCCCTGGCCAGGGATAGAACTCAGGCCATAGTGATGATAGTGCTGACACTTAACCTCTGGTCCACCAGGAAGACCCCTGGATTAACAATTTTTTTGTTAGTGTTTTCTCTTTCCTATAATTGCTTCTATAATCTATGCATGGAGGAAGGCATTATATTGATTTTATACTTATATTTCCTCCCTATATTATTACTTAAAGTTATCTATAGTTATCTTTTTGTCCCCAACTTAAATATGAAAAGCTATTGGTGTGCTGGAAATGGTTACATATAACAGTATGTTTATACTTGAACTATTTAGAGTTTGACTGAAGTTTTAATTGTCTTGTAGATTTTACTTTCCTTATTGGTATTGTAATGACAGCAACAGAACCTATCGGCATGGAGTGTCTCGAGGTGCTGAAGCACCTCTTCTTGATGACTTTGTTATGTCTTACCTTTTTGCTCAGGTATGATTATATTATCTTATTTGTAAACATGTTAAATGATAAATGTCTTATGTAGTATATCTTGTAATTAGGAAAATCCTCGTAGATGGGAAAATTGATGTTCTGTCTTATGTAGTAGGTGCAGATACGTGACAAAATTGAGTTGTTGTTACTAGTTTTTAACTCCACTGTTTATTGATAAATTTTGTAAAGATTCCTTGAATTGGCCCTTTTGATTTTTCTTTTATATTTTAATAGTTCAAGTCATTTTTTAAAAGAATTTCACAAAGTTTTTACTGACTTTTACAACAGTGATTCATGTAGACTTAATTGGTTAGAATATTAAACAGTAAAATTTCTTTGGAGAAGTGAAAAAAAATTCTTGATCAATTTCAGTTGTCAGTACAGTTCAGTACTGAACTGTAAAGAAAGTAGGTAACTGCAAAAAAAAAGTGAGCTATGGTAGTTTGTGTGGCTTCTCACAGAAGGTTGAGCTGGATGTTAATACTTAGTTTAAAAGCTGTGTTCCAGTTATTTCTCATGTTAACTTTTTGTACTATATTTGAACATTTTTGCTTTCTTATAATTTCTTATAATGCATTCATGTGTTATGCTGTAATATGTTAAGTGTAGAGAATTGAGAAAAGAAAAGATACGCTGTTGAATAAAGATATGTTTTTGGTAATTCCAAGGCATTATGTTAGTAAGTTCTAAATCAGATTTGCTAATATGGCAAATCCTTACGACTCATATTTCCAAGGTATCTAGGAAAGGTTGTTGGTGGACACCATATTGAAGAATATTTCATTATTGGGGTACGAGAACAATCAACATTTTTGGTGGTAAAATATTCTTAATAAAATTTACAATTTTAGCTATTTTTGAGTGGACAGATTAGTGACATGTTGTGCAACCATTAATTACACCATTGATCTCCAGAGCACTTACAGTTAAACAGTAACTCCCATTTCCCCTTTACTGACTCCTGGCAGCCACCATTCTAACTCTGTGTCTCTATGAATTTGCCTGTTCCGGGTACCTTACATAAGAGAAACTCTACAATATTGTATAATGTCTTAGCATAATGTCTTCAGGATTCATCCATGTTGTAGCACATCAAAATTTCCTTCCTTTTAAAGGCTGAATAACTTTCTACTGTATATATGACATTTAAAAAATCCATTCATATGTTGATGAATACTTGGATTGCATCTACCTTTGGCTCTTGTGAATCATGTTGCAATGAGCTGGGTATACAAATAAGTCTTCAAGACTCTTTCAGTCTCTCTGGATATATATCCAGAAGTGGAATTATTGGAACATACAGTAATTCTGTTTTCATTATTTTTAAGAAACTGCCATGCTGTTTATGCTATTTAGCATTGGCACCATTTTGTGTTACTATAGTCGTGCACAGAAATTCCAATTTCTCCGCATTCTCAACACTTTTCTGAGTTTTGTTTTTTATTAAATAACCTTAGTGATAAATGGGAAGTAGTATCTCATTGTGGTTTTGATTTACATTTCTCAGTAATTAGTGATATTGAGCATTTTCATCATTTGTATATCATTTTTAGTGAGTTTTTTTTTTTGAGATTTATTTTTATTTATGCATACAAGAACTGGGCTGAAGGCCTGAGGTGCAGTGGGGGGAAAGAATTCACCAGAGACAGAGTGGGGAGCAGCAGAGGGGGATACACTGCTGAAGCAGTGGGTGAGACAGGAGAGGTCTATTGCACCGTGTGGGTTAGCTCCCTGGCCAGGGATTGAACTCATGCTGCACTGGCTGCCAATAGCTTGACAGCATCAACTCCAACCCTCGCGCCACCGGGGAGGCTCCATTTAGTGAATTTCTATTCAAGTCTTTTGACTTTTTCAATCAGGTGGGGTTTTGGTTGTTGTTGATGAGTAAGAGTTCTTTCTATATTTTGTATATTAGCCCCTTCTCAGCTATATGATTTGAAATGATTTATGCCATTCTATAAATTGCCTTTTAATTCTGTTGATTGTGGTCTATGACGGACAAAATTTTTTAATTTTGTTGTAGTACCATTTATCTGTTTTTTCCTTTTGTTACCTGTGGTATTGATGTCATAACCAAGAAATCATTGTCAAACCTTCTATCAAGCTTTCCACTTATATTTTCATATAACTGTGTTTTAGTTTTCCATATAAGCCTTTCATTATTTTGATTCAGTTTTTATGTGTGGTATTATGTAAGGATTCAACCGTATTCTTTTGTATGTGAGTATCTAGTTTTTCCAGCATCATTTGTTGAAGAAAAAAAACTATCCACTGAATGGTCTTGGTACGCTTATCAAAAATCATGTGACCACCAACCAACTTTTATTCACTTTCCTTTGTTTCAGTAACAAAAGAGAAAGCCTTCTGAGAATGGCATATGAAGTTAAGCCTTTTGGCAGCTTTTATGATTTTATTATTTTATCTATGCTGCAGAGCTAGTTTGTTTTCCTGTTGTTGATCTGAAAAAGGCAGTAATAAAATCACAAATAGGATTTATTTAGAAACAAAACAACAGAAGAAACAGTGAATATATGTTCATGTCCACATGCACTTCTTGCCTCCTCCTACTCCCTATTCATCTTCAGAAACTCATTCCCATAGTTCTGCTGGAGAGGGAAACAGTTGGAAAATGCTAGGCATAGTTTCTGATCTATGCCTGTGTGGAACTGTAGCCTACTGACATCATTTAAATAAGATTCTGAATCTTAATATTAACAGTAGCATTTTAGTTAAGTGCTACTAATCAGCCAGTTTTCCTATGCTTTATCTAATATTTTAGTAATATTTGATACTATTTTTGGCTACTTTATGCTAACATTAATATGGTGATATCTCATACTTTTTGATCTGGAAACATTATGAGGATATCCAGTTGTTGTTGTTTGTTTTCTTAAGAGGGAATGTCTTGTTCAGGTTGGCAAAATAGAATCCTGAATTATGGTACACAGTATTGCAGAACTGTTTTATATTTCCTTAATGCAAAATATCAGTTATCTGTAGCTTTCTCTTAAACTTACTTATTTTCCCATTTTTGAAGGAATGGTGAAATAAGTGTTTGAAATAGAGCAAGATGGGTTTGTTTTTGATTTGTTGATATTTGACTCATTATTTTGTTTCTAATACATGTAAATGAAACTTTCCATTATTTGCTTCTCTGCCTGGCTTATTTTGCTTAACATAATCCCCTCCAGTTTCATCCATGTTGTCTTCGATTACAAGAGTTCATATTTTTTGTGGCAGAGTAGTATTCCATTGAATATGAGCACTGCATCTTTTTTACTGACTGATGTTTTCGTGTGAGTGTGTGTGTGTATGTGTGTGTGAGGGGTGGGGAGGGAGGGGGAAGGAGAGAGAGGTTTCCTTTATCCATTTATCCAGCAATAGTTTCCACATTTTGGCTGCTGTAGAAAAATAAAAAAGAAAATAATAATGCTGTGTGTGATGAATGTAGGAGTGCATATATCTCTTTTGAGTTACTGTTTTCATTTCCTTCAGATAAATATCCAGAAGTAGAATTCTGAGGAACTCCCATGCTTTTTCCATGACTGTAACAGTTTACTTCTCACCAACAGTGCATGAGGGTTCCCATTTCTTCACATCCTTGACAATAGTTGTTATTTCTTTTTTTTTTAATAGTAACCATCCTCATAGGTGTGAGGTGATATCTCATTGCGGTTTTGATTTGCATTGCCTTGATGATTAGTGATGTTGAGTATGTATCTTTTCGTGTACTGGTTGGCCGTAAATTGTCTATTCAGATCATTTGCCCATTTTTTTTAATTAGATTTTTTTTGGGCTAATGAGTTGAGTTTTTTTATAGTTTGAATATTAACCTATTATCAGATACATGATTCACAAATATTTCTCCATTTCAGCAGGTTGCCTTTTCATTTTCTTAATGTCCATAGCTGAGCAGGTGCTTCATAGTTTTTTTTTTTTTTAAAGATTTATTTATTTATGCATACAAGCACTGGGGTACAGGCCAGAGGTGTGTGTGGGGGGGGTGAGAGGATTCACCAGAGACAGAGCGGGGAGCAGAAC
>JAGFMF010011403.1:2892097-2939621 GCA_019455555.1 Galemys pyrenaicus
CGGAAGTACACTGCTGAGGGGAGCAGCGGGCACAGCAGGAGAGGTCTGCCGCGCCATGTGGGTCCCCTCCCTGGCCGGCAGCAGGGATCGAACTCGTGTGCAGTGGCTGCGGTTTGCTTCACAGTGTGTTGCTTAACCCACTGCGCCACCGGGGATGCCCCCTGCACTGTTTTCTTAAAGCATTTCTGTCATTGCTATTTCTACCAATGAAAAAGACATGAAGATCTGATGCTATAAGAAAATGCTTCTCTGTTGCTTCTAGGATCAAATCACTCAGGGGTACCTGACTTGCAGTCTGAGCCCAACTTAGTTTTCCAAGTTTTAATTCACACTATTCCCGTTACGTAAGTTGTCTGTCCTAACCAAACTAGTTTGCATCTCTGAACATGCCTTGTGCTTTGTTTTTGTGTCATTCCTTCGATTTCCTCACCCTGTTTTATGTCCATCAAAAATTTCCTTATCTTCAAAGTTCATAAAGATTTGAATTTTCCTTGAAACTTTTGCTTGATTATCCCAGCTATATATATATGCTCTCAGCTTCCTTTATGTACATGAAGTATATAATGTGTGACAGTTCCTATACAGTATCTGATATAATTTTGTTTACATATTTAGCTTTCCTATTAGCCTCTAGATTTTAGTTTCCTTGAGGACTGAGACAACATTTCTGCACAGCCCTTATTAAAATACTTTGAACATATTTGCAGCTCAGTAATGTTTAAATAATGTCTATATTAACTTAGGTCATTTTGATGTAGAAGTATAATTTGAAGATATATACAGTGAAATAAGTGACTATCATATATACCCTATGATTGGAAACACAATTTAAGTCAGTTTCCACTTACAAAAAGACTTTCATTGAAATTTTATGACAAAGTGACTGATAATCAGGGGCGAAGCAGACTTTCTTTTTAAATGCGTATGTTCTGGAAATTTTATGACAGTTTAAAATATAGTAGATTAAAATGTGATAGTCAAATTTAAGAGATGTTCTCTTGTAAATTTTTTTTTCTTAAGTGGCGGCATGATTTTGTGCATGGATGGATAAAAGTACCTGTGACTCATGAAACTCAGGAAGAATGTCTGGGCATGGCAGTGTTAGATATGATGAGAATAGCCAAAGAAAAGGATCAAACCCCACTGGACATCTATAACTCTATCAGGTAATTTTCTCATGCAAATTCACATACATAAATGTGAACGGTTATACATAAATGTGAACAGTTATACATAAATGTGAACAGTTAGTGTTTAGATAATGTATTTGTATTTTCTATGTTTTTTCATATCTTTGTTTTATAATAATCAAAAATCATATGGGTAACTTTCTTGCTTATGTACAACATATATTTTATGACATAAAAGCAATTATTTTTTGTTTTTAGTTTTTTCCAGTTTTATTGAGAGATAATTGATATATCACTGTGAAAGTTTAAAATGTACAGTATGACTTGATTTACATATATTGTGTAATGATTACTACTGTTAATTTAGTTAATATTTATCATTTCATACAGATACAAAAAAGAATGAAATAAAAGTTTTCCCTTTAGTGAGCACTCTTAAGATTTACTCTTTGCAACTTTCATATTTATCATACAGCAGCATTAATTATAGTCATTATGTTGTACCTTACATCTCTAGAACCTTTTGTCTTTTAAGAGAAATTATTAAGAGTACTACAAAAATATCTTAGCTGTTCAGTACTTTTATTTGATTAAATTATTCTGAAAAGGCTAGGTTAGTTCAGAGGAATGACAAGACTACCTGGGGGTAGTTTATGATATCATATTGTATCTATAATACTGATCCAGTATTTCTCAAGTAGTGGTCCATACTTTATATAAATTAGTATCCTCTAAGGTGACTGTTAAAATTGAAGATTTTGTGGCTATAACCCAAGAATTTGCATTTAGTAAGTCTAGGATTAAGTCTATAAAAATGAATTTTTCTAAATGTTCCAGAATTTTTTTATCAGCTTTATTAAGGTACAGTTGACATACAAAATTGTAAGATATAATACATACTTCATGATGACTTGATATATGTATATATTATAAAAGAAATTATATATATATGAAAGAATTCCCTTATTCCATTTATTATTACATCCACCCTCTCATATGTATGTACACACACATATTTTTTAATAAGAACACTTAATTTCTATGCATTTTGAATTTTGACAAGATCTAAGGTCTAGCAGTATTTTTTGAAATACTATTCTTTCAGTCCAGCTTTAATGGCGGTGAAACGTGTGCTCCTTTTAAATGTATATATGACTATTTAGGAGGTTTTTTTTTTTGCAGTTTGAAGAATATGTTGTATGTATTTAAAAATTTTGTATTGAGGTAATACTGAATAATATATAAGTTCCAGGTGTAGATACTTAGAAATCATCTGTATTTACTACGTTAAGTTCACCACTGAAAATCCAATTTTATCTTTCACTGTACGATTGACTCCTTGTACTGATTTATCTGCCTCCCTTTCCATCTGGCATTCTGGTAACTACAAATCTGGTTTTGTGGTCTGAAGTTTATATATACCTCATATCAGTGAAATTGTAAGGTGTTTATTTTTTCCCATTTGACTTACTTCACCCTGCATACCTGTGTTGCAAATGGCAGGATTTCTCTTTTTCTAATCAAGTAATAACCCATTGTATGTATATATCATATCTTCATTATCCATTCATCTGTCAGTGGTCACTTAAGTTGTTTCCAGCTCTTGGCTATTGTAAATAATGCTTTTAGTAAACATGGGGGTTCATATATCTCTTTGAATTAGTGGGGTTTTTTTTTGTACTCATCAGGTAAATACCCAGAAGTGAGATAAAACTGGATTGTATGGAATTTCTATTTTTAATTTTTTAATATTTATTTATATATATTTGACATCAGTTGTAGTCCCCATGGAATTCCCACCACCATTTCACAATGCACCATCATCTCAGTCCCTCTCCCCGCCCCACCCCAAGTGCCTCTAATTTGTCTTTGTCTTTTTGTTCTTATTTGTGTTGTGATTTTTTATTGTTATTGTACTTTTTCCTTGAGCCCTTTTTTTGTTATTCTTAATATTTTGAGGAATCTTCATACTGCTTTCCATGACTTTCACCTTTTTGCATTACCACCAACTGTGTACAAAGTGCCCTGTTTTCTACATCCTCTCCAGCATTGTTATTTCTTGTCTTTTTGATAATAGCTTTTCTTACATGTGTAGGGTGATATCTCAAATTTTGATTTACATTTAAATAATAATAAGAAATGCTGAATATTTTTTCATGTTCCTTTAGCTATCTGTATGTCTTCTTTGGAGAAGTGTCTATTTAGATCTGCTCTGCCCATTTTCAAATTGTGTTTGTTTTTTTATTGTTGTTGTTGAGTTTTATTAGTTCTTTATGTATTTTGTGTATTAGCCTTTCTCAGAATATTTGTAAATATCTTCTCCCCTTCAGTAGGCTACCCTTGTGTTTGCTGATAGTTTCTTTTATTATGCAGAAACTGATGTAATCCCATTTGTTTATTTTTGTTTTGTTTCTCTTGCTATTGGAGTTGAGTCCTGAAAGGTGTTTGTTAAGGACAGTGTTGAGCCTTACTGTGAACTCTGTTTTCTCATTTTTTTTTCAGATGTTACATACAATACTTTAATGCATTTTGAATTAATTTCTGTGTATTTCATTAGGTAGTCTTCTAGTAGGTGATTGTGAAAGACTGTGCTCCATTTTTATGCTCCTGGTTCTTACATTGTAAATTAGTTGTCCATGTATATGTGGGTTTATTTCTCAGCTCTCAGTTCTATTTGTTTTTCTGTGTCTGTTTTTATTCCAATAACATAATGTTTTGATCACAGAAAGATTAGTATAATTTGAAGTCAGGACATGTGCTAGATAACTCCAGTTTTGCCCCTGTTCCTTAGATTAATTTTGTTATCTGATGGTCTTTTGTAGTTCCAAATAAATATTATTTTTTCGTGAAGAATGATTTTGGGATTTTGATAGAGTGCAATGAATTTATATGTTGCTCAAGTAATATGGCCATTTTAATGATGGTAATTCCTCCAGTTCATGAGCTAGATATCTTTCCAAATTTTTGTGTCTTCATTTATTACTTCCAGTACTATCTGATAGTTTTCAGTCAACAGGTCTTTACTTCTTTGGTTACATTTATTCCTGAGTATTTTTTTCTTTTTCATGCAGTTATAATTGGCATTGTTTTCTTGATTTCTCTTTCTGATAGTTTATCTTTTGCATATAGAACCATAATGGATTTTTTATACATTAATTTTGTAGCATACAACTTTACTATTTGCATTGATTTTAATAATTTTTTTACTTGTGCCTGGGTTTTCTTTGTATATTATCATGTTATCTGCAAATAGTGATGGTTTTATTTCTTTCTTTATAATTTAGATATCTTTTGTTTCCTCTTTTTATTTAATTGCCCTTCGCTAGAACTTCCAATACTATATTGACTAATAGTGAGAGTAGGTATTCTTGTTTTGTTCCTGATCTTAGGGAGAAAACTTTCAATTTTTTTTTTAAACCATTGAGTATGATGTTGGCTGTGGGTTTATCATATATAGTCTTTATTATAATATTAAGGTACATTCCTCTATACCTATTTTCTTGATGGTTTCTTATCATAAATGGATGTTGAATGCTTTTCCTGCATCTACTGAGATGATCATAGGATTTTTCTCCTTCCTTTTGTTGATGTGGTGTATCACATTTATTAATTCATATGTGTTTAACCATACTTGCTTCCTTGTACTAAATCCCAGTCATAGAATATGATTCTTTTTTATGTATTGTTAAACTCCGTTTCCTAGTATTTTTGCATCTATGTTGATCAGAGGTATTGGTCTATAGTTTCTTTTTTTGTGATGTCCTTATCTGGTTTTGGAATCAGAGTAGCATTGGCTTTTTCAAAATTTGGAGGTTTTTCCTCTTTTTCAACTTCTTGGAAGAGTTTGAGAAGGATAGACATTAATTCTTTGAAAATTGGTGGAATTCACTAGTGAATCCATCCAATCTTGACTTTCATTTTTGGGGGAGACTTTTAAGTACTCTTTATATTTTCTTGTCATCTGTGTATTCAGACTTTCTATTTCTTCCTCATTTTGTTTGGCATATTGTATATTTCTAAGAATTTTTTTGGCTTCTTCTAGAGTATCCAACTTGTTGCTGTATGGATGTTTATACACTGTCTTATTGTCCTTTGTATATCTGTAGTGTCTGTTTTAACCTTTCCACTTCTGTTTCTGATTTTATTTATTTGTATTTTCACTCCTCTCTTTGTGAGTTTGGTTAAAGGTTAAAGAATCAACTTTTGGTTCATTGCCTTTTGAATTGTCTTTTTTTAAAAAAAGATTTATTTATTTATACATACAAGAGCTGGGGTACAGGCCAGAGTCCAGGGCGGTGAGATGATTCACCAGAGACAGAGTGGGCAACAGAGCAGGCAGACTGACCGAAACACACTCCTGAGGGCAGCAGCGGGCGAGGCAGGAGAGGTCTGCTGCGCCATGTGGGTCCCCTCCCCAGCCAGCGGCAGGGATGGAACTCGTGCCGCAAAGGCTGTGGTTTGCTTCATAGTGCGTTGCTTAACCCACTGCACCACCAGGGAGGCCCCTTGAATTGTCTTTTTAACAATTCTGTTTTTTTCTGCGCTAATCTTTTTTATTTCCTTCTAAATGTGGCTTTATTCTTTTTTCTATTACTCTTTTGTGACTGTTTAGATTTTGTTGTGATTTCTTTTGTTTCCTGAAATAAACCATATTGCTATAAACTTCCCTTTTAGTGCTACCTCATCACATTCCATAGGTTCTGATAAGGATGTCTTCATTTTCATTTGTCTCCAGGAATTTTTTAATTTCTCCTTTAAGTTTTCTCATTGACTTAATAGTTGTTTAGTAGCATGTTTTTTACTCTATATTTGTGGTTTACCCTTTTTTCTCTTAGTTAATTTATAGTTTCATGCCACTGTAATCCAAAAAAAATGTTTGATAGGATTTCAGTTTTCATAAATTTGAGATTTGTTTTATGTCCATACACAAGGCCTATCATTGAGAAAGTTCTAAGAGGCCTTGAAAAAATTTTGCGTTCTGTTGTTTGAGTGGGATGTTTTGTAAATGATCTGTTAAGTGCATTTCACATTGCTTGTCATTTATGTCCACTTTCTGTGTGAATGAACTGTCCATTGCTGTTAGTGGAATTGAGGTACCTGGCTGTTGTTTTCAATAATGTCTCTCTTTATGTCTTTTAATATTTGCTTTATATATTCAGGTACTCCTATTTTGGGTGCATGTATATTAATAAGTGTTATATCTTCTTGTTGTATTGATCCCTTTATCATTATATAATATCCATGTTTTTCATTTGTTTTTGGCTAGAAGTCTCTTTTTTCTGATGTTAAGTATAGCAGTTCCTACCTTTTACAAATTTACATTGACTTGGTATGTGCCATTTTTAATTTAAGTTTGTTTGTCTTTACTACTTAATTATTCTGTTAGCTGCATATAATTGGGTTTTGTTTTTCATTCCACCCAGCCACTTCTGCATCTTCGATTAGTGATTTCAATCCATTTACATTTAGGATGATTATATATTTATGAGCACTTGCTACTATCATTTTTTTCTTTTGTTTTCAGGTTCTGTCTATTTACTGCTTTTTCAGTTTCCTTTTTTTTTTTTTCCTCCCTTCAATTTAGATAGAAGGGATCCTTCAACATTTCTTATAAGGACAGTCTAGGACTGGTAAAGTTCTATAGCTTGTTTGTCTGGCAAAGTCTGATACAAAACTTAACCTTTACATGTTATCTGCTTTTTTTTTTTTTTCATTCAACACCTTTAATATGCTTTCTTTGTCTGAAACTCTTGATAAGTATTCCTAATATGTGTCTTGTTGTAGTTGTCTTTGCATTTAGATAGGCAATGAGTTTTGTTAGCTTTGTGGAGTTGTATATTCAGTTCCTTTCCCAGGTTTAGAATTTTTCTGAGCTATTTTTCATTAGCTTTCTAGTCTCTTTTTCCTCTCTTGACCTTTTAGGATGCCTGTAATTCTCAATTTTCTTTTCCTACTGGAATCAGTCAGTCATAGGACTACTACTACTTCCTCCTTCTCCTTCTCTTTTCCCCCAACCCCTTTCTAAATCCCTCTGGATTATGTCTGTTTGGTTTCTGTTCAAGCTCACTATTTATTCCTCTGTTACCTTTATTTTATTTTCATAGTTTTGTACAGTATTCTTCAACTCATTTAATGACTTGTTCACATCTTGAAACTCTTTTTAGTTTATTCTTTAAAGCATAAATTTCTGTCTTCTCTTTGTTAATTTTATTCCTGAGCTCATTGAGTTACTTTTCTAAGTTTTTTGTATCTCTTTGATTTGCTTTTCTGAGTGTTCTTGTGTCTCAGATTTTTCATGATAGCTATTTTGAATTCTCTGATCTAATGGGAAGATATAATCTTACATGACTTGAGTTTGTTTTCTGGAGGATTGTTGTATTCTGCTTGTAATGTTTGTCATGTTATTTGGAGAACTCAAGTTGCCTGGTGTTATCTTTTTCTGTGTTCCATTAGGATATTTTACCACTTTGTAATTCCTCAACTACAGTTTGAAACCTGGATAATCTACTTCAAACTGAGCTGCTTATCTTTTACATTTCCAGTTGTTGTGCTATACTTTTATTTTTTTCTTTTTCTTTATTTTTTGGTTACTTCTGGTAGTCAGGTAGCTCAAACAAGTGGAGGATGGTGTAGGAGATGCTGCTTAGTCAGCAGTGTGAGAGAGGTACACAGAGAATTGTTTAGCCTGCCACTGAAATGCATTCATCATTTGAATCATACACTTGTAAGGTACTGCAAAGGATTTACCTCTGATCCTTTATTTTGGGAATCAAGTTAGAAAGCCTTGTTATCTTCAACTCCCCTTTTCATCTCGTAATAAGTTTTATTATCTTATTAAATCTAGTAAGACTTTCTTTGGTGTTTACGTGAATCACATTTTCTTGGTACCTACTGTTTTTTGACATAGTAGGTGAAGTAGGAATAATTTGCATTCTGATTTTAGTTTTAAATTATTTTTTCAGTGTTTACTCTTTTTGGTAGAGATTCATGAAAACGATCTTGTAGGAGAAGAGAGCATAGGAAGAGTGAAGAGTCAGTATGGCTAGAGCTTAAAGAATTAGTTGGAGACAAGGCAGAGACTAGCTCATGTCGACCTTTTGCGTGACATTGATAAGGTTAATAGTACTGAGAAATCATGCAATGGCATTAAGCCAGGATAAAATGGTAAGATTTTTCTTTTTAAAAACACCTTTGATTCTAGTGTATATAGAAAGGAATTGAGAGAATGGTATGAGTAAATGTGAACTGGCCAAAGAGAAGGGCTATTGTAGTTTTTTCCAAGACATGTGGTTGCATGGATTAATAATGGGAAGAATAAAGAAGAGAAATATATAGAAGTTAATTTTTTTAATTTAAATTTATTAAATATATTTGACATCAATTGTAGTCCCCAGGGAATTCCCACCACCAGTTCACCCATGCATCGTCACCTCTGTCCCTTGTGCTCCTTCTACCTTTCTCGCAGTCCCTCCCACCTCTCCCCCACTCCCAAGATTCCTTTGGTTTGTCTTTGTCCTTTTGTTCTTGTTTGTCTGTTTGTTTTTTATTGCAATTGCTCTTTCCCATGAGCCCCCTTTTTTGTTCCTTTATATTCCTCCTAAAAGTGAAGCTACTCAATATTTTTCACTTGCCTTCTGACTTATTTCACTGAGCATAAGTCCTTCTAGCTCCATCCATGTTTCTATAAATGACTCTAGTTTATCTTTTTTGATTGCTGAATAGTATTTCATTGTGTATATGTACCACATCTTCTTAATATAGTCATCTACTTTTTGGCATTTGGGTTGTATCCAGGTCTTACCAATTACAAATAGTGCTGCAATAAACATAGGGATACAGGTATTCTTTTGGATTGGTGTTTTTGTGTCCTTTGGGTAGACCCTAGGAGTGGAATTGCTGGGCCTTATTTTAGTAGGCTGAGGAACCTCCATACAGCTTTCCACAGTGGATAGATTAACTTGCATTCCCACTATCAGTGTAGTAAAGTTCCTTTTTTTTCCACATCCTCGCCAACATTTGTTGTTGTTGGTTTTTATTGATATGTGCTGTTGTTATGGTATAAGGTGATATCTCATTGTGGTTTTAATTTGCATTTCCCTGATTATGAGGGATGTTGAGCGTTTTCTCATGTGCCTGTTGGCCATTTGCATGTCCTCTTTGGAGAAGTGTCTTTTAATATCTTCTGCCCATTTTTTGATTGGCTTGTTTACTTTGGTTTTCTTGAGTCTTGTGAGTTCTTTTTATATTTTTGTGATCAGTCCCTTGTCTGTTGTGTGGAGACCAAAATTTTTTTCCACAGTCAGTGGGGTGTCTCTTTGTTTTGATTAATGTTTCTTTTGCTGTACAGAAGCTTTTTAATTTGGTATAGTCCTAGGTGTTTATCTTCTCTTTGAATTTTATTGCTTTGGGGGATGCATCTTTAATGGCGTTACTGAGATGTATGTCTTGTAGCGTTTTATAAATCAAGGGAGTGTGTTGATTGATTAAGTAATGGGGGTTGATGGAAACAGTGGTGTAAAGAATGATTATTGGTTTTCTGTGTCATATAGAAGTAGATGATTTGTATTTACTTAAAGAATGCTTTAAGAAGGTCTTTGGAAAAAAAAAAAGAAGGTCTTTGGGGGAAGTTGTTGGGGAGGCATGGTGTTTGGTTTAACACATTGGTTGGGGGAGCTTGTGAGACATGCCCATTAAATTGACTGTGGAAGATATGGGCCTGGAGCTTAAATGTTAGTGCTAGAGAAAGAGACATGAGATACATTTACATATAGACTATCTAAGAGAGAAAGAGAGTATAGATAAAAAGAGGACCCATAATTGGAGTTGTTGAGGAACTCCAACGAGAAGTTTGGACAGAATAACCACAGAGGTGGGAATAAAATCAGGAAAGCGAAGGGGAATTAGTGTAAAAGAAAGCATGATCTATAATGTTGAGCGTAGCTGAAAAATGAAAAGCAAAGTAACATAGAAATTTGATTTTAGCAATGTCAAAGTTTTCCTTGATTTTAGGAAAAGCAGTTTCTATAAAACAATGGAATGGCCAGATTGGGGTGAGTTGAGGAGTAAATGCAAGGCAAAAAAATGGAAATGATTGTAAAAATTCTTCCAAAAAGAGTCCAGGTAGGCTGTAAGTGGAGGGAGTTGTGGTGTAAAGAGATTTTACATTTAAGATGGGAAGAATAGTTAGTATATGTGAAACATGTAGATAAAAGAGAAATAACAGAGTAAAAGTCCCAAGAAAGGTGGATGTATATTAGGAGAAATAAGGATATTAGATAAGTACAGTTCAAAGAATTGGCTTTTAAACAGGTTTATATATCATTTATTGTGATAGGCAGCAAAGAGGAGAGAATCAATGTTGATAAAATATTTACTAGCATGATATCGAGGGAGTTTTGCTTAGAGAAGCTTTTTCCCCCTCTAAAAATGAGTTGAAATCATTTACTGAAATTGAGGAGAAATGTTGTGGATGCTTGAGAAACTTAGAGAAGGTTTGAAATAGTTGTGGGACTTGGGGAAAATAGTTGAACAAAAAAATTTGTAAAAGGAGTGGTAGTTATGTAAGCCTATTTGAAATTGGTGATTATGAATTTTAATGAAATCCATCAAATGATTTTCTCCAACAAATGTGCCTGCTTGAGCAAAAAATGGAGTTCTTCAAGGGACTTAGGCAGAGTGGGGAATGGAAACAGTAGTATGCTGTTAAATGTTAAGAAACAGATCTTGGCGGAAAAAATTTGATTTTTTTGTAATCTTTACTGATAGCTGTGGTATAAATAAATATCCCCTCCAAGACCTGTTTCAAAGTGTCAACCTGTGGCTACTGAATGCAGAATTAGAAAGAGATAAGCAATAGCAAACCGCTTCCACTATCACATATGATAGTACCTCAAAAGCATGCAGAGCAGTAAAAACTTTAAATGTCAAATAATCTGAAATTAATGTGTTTGGAAAGTAGGGTAGAAACAAGAGTAGTAGGAGTCTAAATGGATAGTGGTGTTTTTTAAATAAATAAAATCTTATTAATAAATTATTTTTACGAACTATAAAAATAAAAGAACAGAGGCAGGAGAATATAACATAGTTCTGGTGGTCTAGAAAGGTTTCTTGGATTTGATGATGCTTGAGCCAAGACTAGGAGGATGAAAAAGAGCTAACTATGTAGGAGACGGGTGATGGGAAGGATGAACATATGTGAACACATGGACATTTGTAGCTTTGTCTTTACAAATAAAATGTTCCTATTTGCCAGATATTTCAAATGGAAAGGAATGTTAGGTAACTTCTTTAGGATATTTTACATAGACATGAAAGTGCAAAAGAGTTTGAAGATTGTCAAGATTTTTTTGATTGCAAAGAAATTAGGAGTTTTTGATGCTGGCTTAAGAAAATAATACATATATGGCCGCCCTGATGGCACAGGGATTAAAGACAGCTGTTATCAAGCTGCCATCAGTCACTGCAACATGAGTTCAACCCCTGGCCAGGGAAATAGCCAACATGGCACAGCACACCTCTCTCCCTCAGCAGTGTATTTCAGTGGATCTGCCTGTTCTGTTCCCCAGTGTGTCTCTAGTAAATCCTCTCACACACCCTCCCCACACACACACCTTGTCCTGTACCCCAGTTCTTATATGCATAAATATTTAATCTTTATTTAAAAAAAGAAAATAACACAAAGAAGTATGTTTGCATAATGAACAATAGTACTGTCCAACAAAATGTAACAAACACTAAATCCAGGTAAATTTTGGTGTATAGTGTTTTAGGAAGTATTTGCAGTACTTTGAGGAAAAATAATGGTATATAAGAGAAACCAAATTTTATAGTCCATTGTTAACTGGGCTAGGTTTTCACTTCATTTGGGGAAGAAATTACCATCACCTATTCTAAACACTTATGCTAATTCAGAGAGAGTTTATGTAGTCACATATCAAATGAAACCTGAGGAGTTTATATTATCTGGGAGGTGGTAATGTCACCGTTCTCTATTTGACTGCTGAGTTCTAACAGTTATCAGGAAGAAAGTTGGTAACCTCTTCTTTTTAATGTTGTTTTCAGAGTTCTCTTTCAATGTTTTGCTTTTCTTTGTGTCCTCTTTGTCCCTAGCTACAAGACATTTTTACCAAAATGTGTTCGAGCAAAGATCCAAGACTATCATATTTTGACAAGAAAGCGAATAAGATACCGATTTCGCAGATTTATTCGGCAGTTCAGCCAATGCAAAGCCACTGCCAGAAACTTGAAACTTAAATATCTTATAAATCTGGAAACTCTTCAGTCTGCCTTCTACACAGAACAATTTGAAGTAAAAGAACCTGGAAGAGGTCCTTCAGGTGAGGAGATTTTTGCAACCATTATAATAACTGGAAACGGTGGAATTCAGTGGTCAAGAGGGAAACATAAAGAATGTGAGACACTGACAGAACAGGTAATCCTTAATGATATGTTCTCATTCTTTGTTATTTTAAGTAGATTGGTAATAGAAGCAAAGTAATTTTAGACACTTGAAACATGATCTTGTACTTCTTTTCTCTCATTTGATAGATGTGGAAGTTTTAACACATCTTGTGAAGCCATCAAGATCATATCTATAAGTTCTTTTTTCATTGTTCTTAGAGAGTTTTTCATTTAATTTTTAAATTAATATAACAGTAATATAATAGTAATGGTTTTCTTATGGCTTCAAAAAAAAGCTTGAATTCTAAAACAGATTTCTAAAGTAGTGTTGCCTCCTTTTTTTACTTTTACTATTATATATTGTAGATAATAGGAGGTACAGTCATAAAAAATAGAGCAATTATTTTTATTAATTTAATAGTAATTTAATTTAGTATTCATATTTAATAATTTAGTTTATTTTACATTTGCATTACAAGTTTTAAATGTGTTAAGTCTATGCTGTTCTTAAGCTGTTGTTAGAGTTTTTTTAAAATTTTCATTCTTGGGCCTCCCTGGTGGCGCAGTGGGTTAAGCAACACTTTATGAAGCAAACCGCAGCCACTGCAGCACAAGTTCAATCCCTGCTGCCGGCCAGGGAGGGGACCCACATGGTGCAGCAGACCTCTCCTGCCTCGCCCGCTGCTCCCCTCAGCAGTGTGTTTCAGTCAGTCTGCCTGTTCTGCTCCCTGCTGTCTCTGGTGAATCATCTCACCGCCCTGGACTCTGGCCTGTACCCCAGTTGTTGTATGTATAAATAAATAAATCTTTAAAAAAAAATTTCATTCTTTGGAAGTTAAAACTTGAAATTTTTAGTCAGTGGTTTTTGTTCATATTGATTGAATTGAGGGGTATTATAACACACTTTAATACTTTAATTTTTTAAAAAGATTTAAAGATTTTACTTATTTATGCATACAGGAGATGGGGTGTAGGCCAGAGGTGAGGGGTCGTGGGTGGGTGGGTGGGTGAGCGGATTCACCAGAGACAGAGTGGAGAGCAGAATAGGAGCTACTGAAATACAGTGCTAAGGGGAGCAGCTGTGCCATGTGGGTCAGCTCCCAGGCCTGGGATTGAACTGATGCTGCAGTAGCTGTGGATAGCTTTATAGTACTGAGACTTAATCCCTTGTGCCACCAGGGAGGCCCAATACTTTTAATTTTTAAGCCAAAGCGTGATATAGTATACTATTAGAGTTAGAGTTTAAGAGGAAGAAATTCCATTTAATGCTTATCTGTTGTCGTGAATTATATATATTTTTAATGAATTTAGAGTGAATGTTATATCTTTCATAAATCTTGTTTTAAAAGGCTCCATATGTTTTACTTATTTTTAATTTTTATTATTCTTAATTACAGGACTTACAGTTATACTGTGATTTTCCTGATATTATTGATGTCAGTATTAAGCAAGCAAACCAAGAAGGTGCAAATGAAAGCAGAATTGTAACTATCCATAAGCAAGATGGGAAAAATTTGGTAAGTTTGCATTGTAATAGTTACGTTTTTCTGCTGTCAGAAATAAAAATTTTTCAAATCTTAATACAAAAATAATTTTCTTGCAAGAATTTCAATTATAGTTTAAGTATAGCTGTAAACATAAACACAGGGTAGTAAGCTTTTAGATTATGTCTAGTTTTTTGTATCACTACCAATACTTTCTTCCCACAGTTTCTCACTAATTTTTATGATAAGGAAAGCATCAGTAACATTTTCTCTTCATTTTGGTTTGTGCTTATTCCCTGTTGTAATGCTCATTCCTGACAACAAAAAATATCATTGGAGATATACACAACACCAGTCATATTGCATAATTAAAGTAGAAAAAGAAATTGAAACTAAGCTATCTGGAATTTGTATAGCAGAGTGTAAACCAGTCCCAGGTCAACTCTATTCACATGAGACTTGTTGCTAATTAATCTTTTATCCTTCTTTAAATAACTTAAGAATTCCCACTTATTTTAATCAGAAGGGAGAAAAGACATCTGTTATTCTCTACTCCTAAGTATCTTGATTTTAATTCAGATATTTCTTTACCTGGTTTAAATGTCATATTAATATTATTTAATCATTTAACCTATATATGTCTAACATATCTGTCTGGCCATTCCAGGTTTATACTATCAAAATTATAATTAACGTGCACCTCACTTTAGCCAGCTTGACTTCTAATTCTTAGGTAAAAATATGATAGTGTGTACCTACTACTTACTAGATTAAGAGCTTCTTGAAAGTATCATATTTTCATCTGTTTTTTTGTTCCTGCATAGTACAGGACCTAGTTTAGAAAGAGTTTGGTAAGTATTTAATGAATCAATGAGAGGATGATATTTAACCCCAATGTGGAATTTCTAGATTGACTTTTTATTCTATAAATATGTTATTTATAGAGTAAGTATTTCTGGAAGAGTTTATTGATACTAATGTGACTATCCTGTGGTGATATAAAGAACTTTATTACAGAACAGTATTGGAACTTGTTGACTTCATTTTAAGTCTGCAATATAGAGACATAAAATAACTTTCAAAGGTCAATGTTAATTGATAGGGGCCCTGATAATCTCAGATGTATGATTTGATACCCTAAGTTCTTAAACTTGACATTATTGTTTGTTGAGTATTTCCTAAAGCTTTTTAAAATTATACTGACCCTCTTTTTATTATTTAAACTTTTATTTATTTAAAAACTACTTTGGGGGATAGCATAATTGACATATTAGTTTCAGTTGTACAAAATAGTAATTTTATATTTGTGACATCTGCTACATTGACATTTTATTAGAATTGCTCTAAAGATTAGTTTGGGGTGAAGTGACATTTCTTTACCATATTACATTTTCTATTTAACCATACTGGTAACCAAATACTATTCTGTGTTTCATAAACTTTTAATAGTTTTATTCTTATAGATAACATATTTCTTGCTGAATTTTATTCATGATGTTATGCTTTTTCTATTACCTACTGGGATTAAGAATTTTTTCTCAATATATCTTCTCTAACTGTTGTTGAATGTAAGAAAGTAGTTAATTTTTGTATTATTGCATTTCTGTTATATGTAACTGCATTTACTTTCATCACCATTTTATTCTTTATTCTATCACTTTTCCCCTGTCTTTTAAAAAGTGGTAAAACACACTTAATAAAGTTGAGCAACTTGACCTAGCAGTTTCATCTCTGGATTTCCAAATGAAACAAAAGCACTATCTCAGAGATAGATACACACCCATTCATGTTCATTGTAACCACCTTGAATGTTACCTAAATTTTAATTTTTTGTGAAATTAATAGGCAAAAAAATCACTGTGTCCTACTGTTAATATTTCATTGGAATCAAAATTGAACAGTTTATCTCATTTTTATAGGCAGCTGTTTATATTTTTTCCTTTGTGAGTTGCTTTTTCATATCCTTTGACTAGTCTTTTGTTTTTAATTGATTTGTGTCATTCCTTTATTTATTGGGTATTAATCTTTTTTTGAAGTCTTTTGATTTTGTTTGTGGGTTCATTTTTTTATGGCCTATCTGTTTTAGCCAAATACTTCTTATCATTAATATGTCATGTATACTTCTTTCATTATATTGTTTGGTTTAAGTTCATTTTCTGTGTTTTCTTTATGTGTAAATTTTGTTCATTGCTGAGCCAAGTAGTATACTATGGTCACATTTCCAGTCTTGTAAACCTTATTTTTCTCAGCATTAACCATTTCTTCACCTTTTTCCTTTTGTGTAAATTTTTTTTGTCTTTCCATCCTTACAAGGGTGCTGCAAAATAGTTTACTTTTCAGTACAGGATTTCATATACACAATTTAGTGTATTCAGTATTATATCACTTCTGGTTTTTTCCTGAAAAATTCCCTTCCTGGCACCTAAGTAACCTGGACTGGACACTCTAGGTCATGTGCACATGTAATTCTTGGGCATATCCTTTTTGTTGTCCTGGAAATTACCTTCTTATCTCTTTTATATCAAATCCCTGGTTTTCTGAGCCTGATAGTTGCCTCCTTTTCTATGCATATCTTTCTATGTATATCAGTTTGTGTAACTGAAAAATCAGAAAATTCATTTAGGGATTTTAATATTTTTATAATGTTGAATTTTCCTGTCCAAGAACATGGTAAATCTATACACCCAAGTAAGAATTTATATCTTAGATCAACTTTGTAAGTAATACAGACCCTAAAACTAAATTTTTTGAAAGCAAATGAGATATTTACAAAGAAAAATTTATAAACAGTGGTATATGTAGATTTAGGAGAAATGTTACCTTAATTTTACCAAACCTTTTTTTTTTATAAAAGTAAACTTATAATCAGATTATACAATAATTAGATTTAGGTTATAGTTTATCATCTATGTTTCAATCTGTAATACTTCGAACTCTTGTATACTTATAAGAGTGTTTTGAAGTTTTTCTGTAAATGACGTGTTTGAAAGCTGTTGATTTCTGTATATTTCTATTTCAATGAATTATTTTACTGTTAATTGTATTGTTGTTTTCTTTTGGGGTCCCCAAATATATAATCATAAAATTTCAAAATACAGTTAGTTTTAACACTTTGTTTTCAACTTCTGTATTTATATTTGCTTCTTATGGCCTAATCATGTTAGCTAAATATATCTAATTCAATATTAAATAGTGGACTTTTTTATCTTATTCCTAATTTTAGGAGAAGTTGCTTTGCTGTCTTCCCTTTAAATAAGATGCTTCATTGTAAGTTGATCATATGTTCACATATGTATATGTGATGATACAAAAATTGGATATCTGTATATGATTTTAGCTTTAGAATATATTATGTAGATTTTGGTTTTTAGTCCAAGTACTTTATTAGTTTCTACTTAGTATGTGAAAATTAATTTATTGGAAAATATAGCAAAATGTTAGATGTGGAGTGAATTAAAACTGGAAAGGCATGATGATAAACTTGTATATGAGTCTCTTAAATACCAGACATAGGAATTTGTAATTCACATTACGCATTGGATGCATAAGAGGCATTTGAGCAATTTAGAAAAAAAATATTAATTTAGGAAAATTAATATAACAACAGAAATTAGGAGAATTTTCAATATGTAATATGCAGTTGACTTTTAAGTTACAATGAATTTTTTTCTTTTTCCACTTAGGAAATTGAACTTGGCTCATTAAGAGAAGCTTTGTCTTTTGTGTCATTAATTGATGGATATTATAGATTAACTGCAGATGCACATCATTACCTCTGCAAAGAAGTAGCACCTCCAATGGTACTTGAAAATATACAAAGCAACTGTCATGGCCCAATTTCGTAAGTAATATAGACTATAAAAGCACATTTAAAAAAAAATAAGTAAGATATTTACAAAGAAGATTTTATTCAACAGTGATATATATATATTTAAAAGTTTAGGGAAAAAATGTATCAATTTGACTAAACGTTCTTTTTTAACAAAAATCTATTTATAATCAGATTATATAATAGTTTTATTTTAGAAAATATTTACTGTCTGTATTCTAACCCATAAATCTATTTTATATAGGTTTGTCATTTACTTGTCTATGTTTGTTTAATAATTTGAGGGTATTAATCTAAAAAAATCCTTCAATTTATGTTTCATTAAGTATGAAATAATGCAAAGGAGCCACTATGCAAAATTTGTTGATCATTAATAGTTTTGGATATCTGACTTCTACTGAAAATGTCAAATTTTCTAGAACAGTACTATACAGTATTTCTGCTGTGATGAAAATGTTCTGTATCTGTGCTGCTTATATAGTAGCCAGTAGAGCCATATGACTTTTAGTATTTGAAATTTTGTTACTGCAACTGAGAACTGAACTACTTATTTAGTTTTAATACTTTTATATTTAAATAACTATGTCTGGATAGTAACTACCATATTGACACAATTTGTATACCCATGCTTTAATACAGGGTAAAGCCAACTGTAACGTATAACATCTGTTGAACCCAAGTCCTAGTTATCTCTCAGCCAGAATTTGCTTTATGATTGACACTGGGTTTGAAGAATCTGAGCAGAAGAAATAATCTGGGATTGCGAGCAGTTGTCTCTTGACCTTAATCTACTTACTCTTAATTCAATATTTGAGAAAAATATCCCAGTTGTTATGGAAAAGTCGCACTGTATAAACATTTTTTTAAAAGATTTATTTATTTATGTATACAAGAACTGGGGTAGAGGCCAGATGTGCAAGGGGTGAGAAGGTTCACCAGAGACAGAGTGGGGAACAGAACAGACAGAAGTACACTGCTGAGGGGAGCAAAAGGCAAGGCAGGAGAGGTCTGCTGTGTCATGTGGGTCATCTCCCTGGCTGGAGGTCTGGACTCATGCTGCAGTGGCTGCGTTTTGCTTCATAGTGTGTTGCTTAACCCATTGCACCTTCAGGGAGACCCCTGTTTAAACATTCTGTACTTAAACATATTCAATATTTTAAAAACTCCTACCATTAATTCATCTGTTATCCAGTCAAACATTTTTTCATTTTTTTATAGAACATATACTGCATAGCTAATATGTGCCAGGCATTGGTTTATACATGAGAAACACAATAATAAGTGAAAGAGAGGTGATTTTCTGCTTTCCTGTAGGTTATGTAGATTATGATTTTACTTTTCTCTCAAGATTTGCAGCTTCAATAAAACACAGTGATTGAAAAATATCAGTAGTCATTGTTACTTGCTCTGGGTCTGCTATTAGACTTTGGCATTACCTTAAATATTAAAATAATGCTTATCAATTTTTATATTAGTAATTGCTATAGTAGAAGAGACATAAGATTTTATGATAGGTTGTTTGCATAGTTAAATGAAGTTTTATGAGAGTGTGGTTTTTAAAAGCTAAATTTATAATCAAAAGATAGAAAATTAAAATGAATGAACTGTTCTTTGTGAGCTTATCTTATAGTACTCTTTGTTTTTATTTTAATATTTTTTAAAGATTTTTTTTAAATTTATGCATACAAGAGCTGGGGTACAGGCCAGAGGTGTGGTTGGAAAGAGGATTCACCAGAGACAGAGTGGAGAACAGAACAGGTTGGACTGATTGAAATACCCTGCTTAGGGGAGCAGTGGTGAGACAGAAGAGGTCTGTTGTGCCATGTGGGTTAGTTGCCTGGCCTGGCATCAAACTCATGCTGCAGTGGCTGCAGATAGCTTGATAGTGCTGAGACTTAACCCCTTTCCAGGGAGCCTCCTGAAGTACCTTTGTCTGTAGTACCGTTTATTTGTTTGTTTATTAAAGATTTATTTATTTATGTATATAAGAACTGGGGTACAGGCCAGAGGTGCAGAGGGTGAGAGGATTCACCAGAGACAGAGTAGGGAACAAAACAGCCAGACAGACTGAAATACACTGCTGAGGGGAGCAGGAGGCGAAATAGGAGAAATCTGCTGTGCCATGTGAAACACCTCCCTGGCCAGGGATGAACTCTTACTGCAGTGGTTACAAATAGCGGCATAGTGCAGTCACTTAACCCTTAGTGCCACCAGGGAGGTCCTACCCTTTATTTGTTTTTAAAGCAATACAGTCGCTCCTTGAATTGGTTTGAACTTACTACAAAGTAGCTTGCAGTTTTTCCTTGCAAGTTTATTTATAAACATATGAAATGAGGGAGACTTATAAAAATTCTGAGTTTTAGATTTGACTGTTGACCTTTCACATGATTTTTTTTCGTCATAATATTATGGTACTTGCTTTGTCATCATTCAAATAACTTTTTCTTTACTTTTAGAATGGATTTTGCCATCAGTAAACTGAAGAAAGCAGGTAATCAGAGTGGATTGTATGTACTTCGATGTAGTCCTAAGGACTTTAATAAATATTTTCTGACTTTTGCAGTTGAGGTTAGTATATCACATTAATTAATAACAGCAATTTTATGTAACTTTCCCTTTATTTTTCTTTACCATATTTCCTTTTTAATACTCAGAATTATAGCTCTGGATTTGATAACTAGCACAATATGTTTAAATTACCTCAGAGTCTGCATGATAAAACAAGATTTTAATTCCTGGGATACAAACAAATAAAATATTTCTAGCTTTTGTTTTTTTTATTTGGAGATTATTTAATTTTTTGATGTTTGGGTGTTACCAGTGTTTCAAATTTGAAGTCTGTTGAAGTCTCTTTTTCTGACAAAATGGAAATCTTTACCAAAATGTGTAGAACAAAATTAAATTGGAACAAACATTTATTTTACTAGTAATTGTTAACAGGATTAAAGTAAGACAGTAACAAACAGCACTTTAAACTAGTGTTTTTCCAATATTAAGAATTATGATCACTGATGTTTTATATCACTGTTAATACAGATCATTTTGTGTCTTACCTACGATTTACTTCCAAAATTATCTAAAAAGATACTGTGACTGATAACTATGGCATAAATATTGAAAAGTTTTATAGTAGCTTCCCAAAATTAACTTTTTAAAAGTATGAAATGTATTTTCTTATTCAATTTTTTATAAATCGCAGTTTTCTTATATTTAGCAGACATAGAGAATTATTTATAAATACAGCAGGTATACCACTCCATAATTTTCTGATTGTGAAGTACATATAGTATATCCTAATTCACAGTGTGTCCTTACGATAATATATAACAGTCCATTATATTCTTCTATCCAATGAAAATGTATATTTTTATGTTTATTACATTTACCTAACTTAATATGAGACTGTGTTAGGGAATATATGAGATATCCCTGATTTCAAAAATTAGTTTTGGGAAAACAAAGATAAGAAAGTATTTTTAAAAATTCTAAATTGAACATTATAATTATCTAATATAGTCAAATACAGGTAATAACAGGAAGGGTTACAATTAGTCAAGATCTTTCAGTGTAGAAAGGAACTTGAGATTGACCTTGAGGTATTTAGTTAATATTATACAAATGGTTCTAAGTAAAATAAAAATGCTTCTAAAAAGCAGCTTAAAAGTTAGATGAAAGAACAAGTTTATAGTATAGCATAAACAAATAGCAAAGACAAATATTGAAAAACTGAAAAATATTAAAATTGCATCTTAGAGATACTTAAAATAGTGCCACAATAAAATGTAATGTGTAATCACCTTTCCCAGGTGGGTGGGGTGAGAATTGTTCGGAAAAATCTCACAGAAAAAGTGGGATTTGAACTTGATGAAAGTACTACTTAAACCTTGAGTTTTAAGGAATGAATAAAAACCCAGTGCTCAAAAGGAAAATATTTAATATATACATAAGTAGAGAGATAATCTATATAGTTATTAGGTATGAAACAACATAATCTTTTCTTGGAGTTATTTAAATCATTTCATATAGCTAGGGCATAGGCTGTATGTTGGGAGTTTAAGACTTTGAAGTTGGAAGATGGAGGCTGAGGTTTACTAGCTCATGGAAAGCCTTATGTACCAAATTAGTTTAAGACTTCATTTGTAAGTGATAAAAAGCTATTAAGGATTGTATTATTAATTATCCTTGATTTTAATAAGCCATTTCAAGTGTGTAAATGTTTGCTGGTTGTTTTTATTAAATTCTTTTGTCAAAATAATCACTGTGATGTCCATTTGAATTTTCCTTCCTCATTGTATTTATAATTAAACCCACATAGCGAGAAAATGTCATTGAATATAAGCACTGTTTGATTACCAAAAATGAGAATGGAGAATACAACCTCAGTGGAACTAAGAAGAACTTCAATAATCTTAAAGATCTTTTGAATTGTTACCAGATGGAAACTGTCCGTTCTGACAGTATTATTTTCCAGTTTACTAAATGCTGTCCCCCAAAGCCAAAAGGTAAAAGAATTTTCTAGTTTTTTGAAAAAATACTGCTGGTCATGTATTATGCATATAGTGGGAGAGATCTTTGTGTATTAATTTCAAAAAAATATGAAAGTGGCAGTTAAAAAACAAAGTAACTTTGTTCTGTTCTATTGTATAAGTATCCTCAGCTTGGATATTTAGTTTGATTTGTGTTATCTAAAGTGACTTGAAGTTCCATAATTCTAAAATGGTATTTAAAAAACAGTAATTTCTTGGTATAGCTCAGTGAAGTCAGAAGACTTCAGTACCACATTTTCATATGCTTTCTTTAAACTTTCATACCCTTTTAAAATTTAATTTTTTTGTATTTTTAAGTGATAAAAATAAAGATAAATCACTGTAAATAACACTTTTTTTAAAAAAGATGTATTCATTTATGCATACAAGAACCAGGATAGAAGCCATAGTTGTGGGGGTGGGGGAGAGATGATTCACAGAGACAGAGTAGGGAACTGAATAGGTAGATTGACTGAAACACACTGCTGAGGGGAGCAGCGGGACCAACAGGAGAGGAGCCTGCCTTGCCATGTAGGATCTTCCCCCCCCCCCCCCCCCCCCCCCNGCCTGCCTTGCCATGTAGGATCTTCCCCCCCCCCCCCCCAACTTTCCTGCCCAGGGGCAGGGATCGAACTCCTGCTGCAGTGGCTGTGGTTTGCCTCATAGTGCATTGCTCAACCCGCTGCGCCACCAGGGAGGCCCTGTAAATAACAGACTTTTAAAAATGATTAAGATTCCTGAAAATTTTTTACTGTTGAAGTGATTATGATTTTGACTATGACATGTTAAAGCACATCAAAGTTTAGTGAATAAGCTAAAATAATTTTCTGTGGAAAAGAAATGAACAGTAAATATATATAGAACATATATAGAACACATTTTATTTTATTCCTTTGGAGCAATTTATATCCTCAGTTCATTTTCATTTTATATATATTGTTTTCCTTTTTTTTTTCAACAGATAAATCAAACCTTTTAGTCTTCAGAACCAATGGTGTTTCTGAAATACCAACCTCACCAACACTGCAGAGACATAATAATGTGAACCAAATGGTATTTCATAAAATCAGAAATGAAGATTTGATATTTGTAAGTCACTAGTTAATGATTATTATCCCTTTTCTCCCTTTAAAACAAAATCTGCATTCTAATGTTATGTTCATTAATATAATATTCCATAATATATTCATGTGGCATTTAGAACTCTTATTATAAAATAACTCATTATAAAAATTTCATTGCATTTAAATATTGTATTGTGAAAATATGATGCCAAATGAAATAGAAATTTAAAAAATTAATTATTTAAGAATATAGTTTTTTCTAGGAATTTAAAAAATTAATTTGTAAATTTTAAAGAGCCACAAAAAATCTGTATCTTAATTTGCAATTTCTTGAGAAATTATTGAAAATATAGGGGTTACAAAATAAAGATTTAGCTAAAAACAAAGTAGTACTAAGATTTTAGTTTCAGGATGATTTGGATATTAGTGTCATTAACCAAGGGGATTAAATTTAGTGGAGTCGACCTAAGATAGCATCATAGGAAATTTCTGGTCTAACTCTCATAGACAACACCAGTTATATAACTCTGTAGTATAACTCTACAGTGAACAATTGTCCTTAAAAAAAGATCTGTGAAAACTTAAAATGCAACATACAGAATGGCCAACTCTTGTCTACACAAGATCAGGAATTAAAAGTGAAACCATCTATAAGTAAAACATAATCCACAAACAAATAGTTATTATCCTCATTCCTCGGATGAAGAAACCAAGACAGTCATAGCATGGATAGTTTAAATAACCTTTACAAGGTCACACAACTAAGAAACAGTAATAAGGTACAAGTCAGGCATTCTGACTCCACAGATCCTACTATATTACCTTTTTTAAAAGGCATTTAAAAAAAGCAAGCAAACAAAAGACACATACAAATAAATTTGGTAAACAGTGGCCTGTAAAAAAGTGATGATTATAGTTGACTCAGGGTGTAAGAACTGGGGGGAACAAAAATATACTCCTTTGATTAATCCTCTTTTTGGTCTTTTATTACTGGGTAAGGCAGGAAATATAATTAATTTGGAGATTCAAATCTGGATCTAGTTTATAATGGAAGTAGTTGGACATGGATTTTTTTCTTTAACTTGTACGTGGATTTTTTTTAACTCTTTTTATAATTGAGCGTATTTCCTAATATACACATTTTTCTCTTCTTTACTCATTCTTTCCTCTTTTTCTTTTAAAGAATGAAAGCCTTGGCCAAGGCACTTTTACAAAAATTTTCAAAGGTGTAAGAAGAGAAGTAGGAGACTATGGTCAGCTGCATGAAACAGAAGTTCTTTTAAAAGTTCTGGATAAAGCTCATAGAAACTATTCAGAGGTCTGTATGTATGTTCTTTGTGCAATTTATGATATTTAAAGATGTGCTCTCATGTACATAACACAGTCATGCATGGAGATATTAAAAATTGTGAATTTTTAAAAGTATGTACTTAAAGGATCTTTCTAAGGATGCCTTCTGTTGGGAATATAGAAACTTATACAAATTTTAGTTGTTATTAAAAAATTATTTAAAAACTAATTTCTTTTCCTTTGTGTTTTGGGGATTGTTACATCTTTGTATATATGGAGGCAATGGTTTTCAAACTCAGCTTTCCAGAACTTTGTGGTTTCTACACATTTAGGCCACAGTTTCATTTACTGAGAAAAATATTTGAAAAGTACTCTACTGAGGAATGCTCTAGGTAAAATACAGGTGCTTCTTGGCATGATCTAGGGATAGGAGTGGATAGAAAAACAGCTGTTATTGCCAGATTCCTTAGCATAACAAGCCATCACTGAACATGACATGCATTTATATTATTTAAGATGTCTTAAGGGATGATGGTGGCAGATGATGGGAAACTCATTAGTTGGAGAGTTATTCTAATCTAGAATACCATAGCATTGGTGATTGTGATCCTCTGAACAACCATAATGAGAAGTTCCTGTCAAAGTTCAGATGAGTTTAGGTGATGTTAATACATGTCAGTCTCCTAGCATAGTTGTCATACCTTACCTGCACATAAATCATTCTTAATTCTTTAGAAAGTGTTATTTGAAATCCCATCCACTTATTTCAGTCCCATATCATTCTGGTGTCTAGCTCTATTTGTGCCTTTGTTCTCTATTCTACACTTACTCCGTATTCTACACTTTGAGCTCTCCGTATTCTACACTTACTTAGGGGTTTCCTCAGAATGATTTCTGCCATCAAGTTTGGTGGCAGTTGCAAGTCCATATAAGGAGGGCATAACATATCGTATATCCTTATCTTTAGCTTTCTTGAGAATAAAAGAAAGTACTTTTCTATTGACAGAGAGTATGTTTCTGAACTATAAATATTTAAAGTCACAAACAAAAGTTCTTTTATATTTTTCCTTTTTAGTCTTTCTTTGAAGCAGCAAGTATGATGAGCCAGCTTTCTCACAAGCATCTGGTTTTAAATTATGGAGTATGTGTTTGTGGAGAAGAGAGTAAGTACAATCACTGACCTCTTATGTTAATGTTATGCCTTTCTTAAAACAGTCATTTTTGTTTATAAAAAAAATTCAATTTCAGGGTCATAGTTAAGAATCAGTATAAACCATAATTTAACAGAACTGTTCTAAAATTGTTCAATTGTTTTCCAAGAAAAGAAAAAACAATAAAATGCAGGAAACAGTTATTATGCCTTATGGTAAAATGCTGAAACAATAGAGTATTAACATAAACAAATGTGTTAAAACTTTCTCTGTTAATAACAATACAAATTGGGCCTCCCTGGTGGCGCAGTGGGTTAAGCAATGCACTAGGAGGCAAACCACAGCCACTGCAGCAGGAGTTCTATTCCTGCTGCCAGCTGGGGCAGTGACCCACATGGTGTGGCAGACCTCTCTGCCTCGCCCGCTGCTCCCCTCAGCAGTGTGTTTCAGTAGATCTGCCTGTTCTGCTCCCCTCTCTTTGCCTGGTGGATCCTCTCACCTCCCATGATTCCTGCCTATACCCAGCTCTTGTATGCATAAATAAATTTTAAAAAATCTTTAAAAAAAATAACACTACAAATTATGGCTGATTCAATATAACTTTGAAATACCTGGCCATTTCAGTACAAATTTATTTGGAATTATGAAGACTAAGTATATTAGTGATAGACTAAAACTTTAGTGGTACTACCTAAAATAATTAGATGTTGATATTAGAAATGCTCTATGGCTAAAATTTAGATTATTCATAAAAACCTAAAAGTTTACATTCAGAAAATTACTTATGTAATTTTTCATATTTCTTTAGTAATATGCATTAAATTTGTATCCACCCTTATATGGTATTCCTTTACATCTTTGAAAATTAATAGTCTTAAAAGGCTATGATTTGCAAATCTGTGGAGGTTTCTTAGGTATCTCAAAGGGTTGATGAAGTGAGAGTAAACTTGCCCCTCTTCAGAATGGTTCTATATTTATCTTTTATTTATATGTCTCATAATTTTTCACTTTGGAGAAAAAAATATACTTCTTTATGAAGTTTGAAAATTTTTAGAGCATATAATCCCAGTTCTTAAATTTACTTTTATACTTATTCATTCTGTGATGCATTTCTCTTTTAAAGTATCTGAAATTGGGACGTGTGATATAATCAATGGTATGTCGTAATCTCATCGGCATTATTTTCTTTTAGAGACACATAGGATAATGAGATCTATGACAATCAGCGGTATTTATGAAGCATAACAGGTCTTAAATGTCACATAAAAACGTTTTATTAAGCTCTTACTCATTATAACTCCTAGATCTCTTTTCTTTTTTGTCACTTGTCCTGATAAAAATTTACCTGCTGTCCATTCTTAATTTTTGCATATGAGCAGTTCTCCAAATTAACTTTGGGCAGCAAAACTTTTATTACATTTGTTTATTTAGTCTAAAGTCTGCTTTTATCATTAGCAGCTGTTTTATATATATATATTTTTTCACCAAGTGAAAATTTAAGTAATTTTAATATTAGATCAAGCAGAAGCACAATTAGAGATTAAATGCATTTTGAAGCATTTAATTTATTTTAAAGCAAATATATGAAGTATAGGCACTTAATAAGTTACTGAGCCATGAATTAAAATGGATTGCATTTCTAAAGCAAAAGATAGGAAAGTAGAGTAAATCCTAGTAGTTTTTATCACAAGGAAATTTTGTTCTTTTATTCTTTCTGTTTTATTGTATATGTATGAGAAGATGGATCTTAGCTATTGTCATAATTATTTCACAGTATATAGAAACCAAACCATCATACTTTATGCCTTAAATTAAAAAAAAATTAAATATGTGCTTTTTATTATGTATACTTGAGCCTTGTTACTTACATTTTTATGCAGATATTCTTGTTCAGGAATTTGTGAAATTTGGATCACTAGACACATATCTGAAAAAGCATAAAAATTCTTTAAATATATTATGGAAACTTGAAGTGGCTAAACAGTTGGCATGGGCCATGCATTTTCTGGTAAGTAGTATATTCTTTTATCAAAAACCTATTTTTTATTTTTTAAAGTGATGGAGAAAAGACCTTGACCTATGAAAACAAATAAATCTGTAAATAAATGCTCAATTGTTTAAAATAATATGTTAGTTGATGAAGGGATTGTTTAGGTATATGTTCATTTATGTAAAGTCACTTTTGAAAGAAATAGTTTAGGTGTCTCATCTACCTCTAGAAGTGCTGGTGGATAATCTAGTTTGTGGCACTTGGGTTTAGAAATTTAACCCAGAAATCCTGTGAATTCTAGGAAACGTGTTGTACTAACTATAGGTAACAGAAAAAATACTTTGTTCTGGTGTTAGTGGACAATTTGACATGTACAATGAGAAAGCACTGTTGCCAGAGAAGCAGAATACAGGAGGGCCTGCATGACCAGACCTCTCACAGTGCCCCGCTTCCTACTGTTGAACAGAAACAGTATTTATTGTCATCTACCACCTAGAAACATACTCTTTTAAATCTAAGCTTTAGAAAGTGAAGTAGCTTTGGGTAATTTTTATTCATTTGTTTCATGATGAGTATAGATTATTGTCATTTAAAATATAAAATAGGAAGCACAGTACTGCCATAAAATTTCCTTTTATTATCGCAAAGCTTGTCTCCAAGTTAATGTTTATTAATAAACAGACTTATATTTTCCTTAAATTAATTTTGGAATCTTGTACATATTAAGGATTCAAATACTTACAATTTGATATTTGAATGTATGTGCATTTAACTTTTCATAGGAAGAAAAAATCCTTATTCATGGAAATGTGTGCGCCAAAAATATTCTACTCATCAGAGAAGAAGACAGGAAGACAGGAAATCCTCCTTTCATCAAACTTAGTGATCCTGGCATTAGTATTATAGTTTTGCCTAAGGATAGTAAGTTCTACAGGGATTGCATTTAACTTTATTAACTTGGAGAATAGCACAAAAGTCATGTGGTTAATTTTTCTTAAACTCTATTTTATTGACATGTTCTTGATTAGTAATATAACTTAGCTGCAATATTTATCAATCTCAAATTAAGTTACAGTTATATCCTAGTCTGACCGTTTCTCCTTTCTTATAAGCATGTTACCATGGACTGTAAGCTTACTACTTAAAACAATGTTAAACCCTAGTTATATATGGAAAGTCAAATTTTATCCATTTTTAATGTAAAACTTTCTAGTATTTTAGAGTTTTTTGAACCAAAGTAAATTGTTTTAGTCACTAAAAAAAATTTGAGAAGATATGTTATCTAGTTTGAGATCTTATTTAGATAATTGTTCAGCTAATTCTGACATTTTAAAAAATTTTATTTTATCATTAGCATTCTACTTAACACACTAAATTTAAAATGTCAGCCAAATAGGGGTTTTTTAGTTCAAATAATATTATAAATTGTATTTCATCATCTTAGTTTCTCTAATTGAATATTCTAAATTCAGAATTGATCTACTTTTTACACTGATACATGATAAACTATTTGAGTCAATACTACTTAAACTTAATGATTTACTCAAAATTGAAAACAGAAAATATAGGATTTTAGATCTGCTACTCAAGGAGATTTTGCCCTTACTATGGAAGGCGAAGAAGAAAATATATTGGTATAGTGGAGAAAGGAATCTGAACTCTTAAATCTTAATTATACTGTTAATAGACTCACATTGCATTACCACTAAATACCAAAGGGTGCACTTTCCTTGTTCTTGTTTATTTACTTATCTATCTCTGTGTATGCCATAATACCAAAAGGTGGAACTAGGGTACTCTTGGCTTCTTTGAATACCGTTTTTTTTTTAACAGTGTCAAAGATCACAGAAACTTTACTTGAGGGCTTCCCTGGTGGTGTAAGGGGTTAAACATTGTACTATGGGGCTATCCACAGCCACTGCAGCACGAGTTCGATCCCTGGCCAGGGAGCTGACCTACATGGTGCAGCAGACCTCTGCTGTCTCGCCCACTGCTTCTCTCAGCAGTATACTTCTGTCAGTCTGCCTGTTCTGTTGATCACTCTGTCTCTGATGAATCCTTTCGCCCCCCCTCCCCCCACCTCCCATACCTCTGGCCTCTACTTCCTGTATGCATAAATAAATAAATCTTAAAAAAAAAAAACAACGAAAGAGACTTTACTTGGAAAATCACCATGATTGAATCAGAAAACCCACCTATATCAATTCTGCACCCAGAATATTTTGATGTATAATTTATTCATCCATTTGCCATAATAATAAATGCCTGTTGTTTGTTTTTGTACCAACAAGTTAGAATTACTATTTGTATTTAATCATTAAAACAGGAATGACATGGACATTATCTCTACTACTTATATAGTGTAAAGAAATACCCCCGCTCCAAAAAAATAATCAAGAGACTATGTTAGAATAAATTTTATAGAACAATAAATTTTTGAATGTAGAACTAATACAAGAAAGTGGGATATTAGTTGAGACATAATGATTTAATGCGAGGAAAGTTACACAGAATTCTAATTCTCTCTGTGCTACTAATAAATTGTGTGACTTTGGGCTAATTATTCAATCTTTGTGGATCTCATTGTCGTTGTTAAACCTGAGCTGTTGAATCAGACTATCTCAAGGATGTCTTATAGCCCTTAAGTCTGTGCATGTGCATGCACATCTCCCACTCCTTCCCAACAAATGAAATCTGATGACTCAAGTTAGTTTGGAAATGATTTGCATATAAAAGAAGTGTTTACTTCTGTTAATTATTTGACCTTTCTCTTTTTTTTTTTTATCATTTAAAAAGTTCTTCAGGAAAGAATACCCTGGGTTCCACCTGAATGCATTGAAAATCCTAAAAATCTAAATTTAGCAACAGACAAATGGAGTTTTGGCACCACTTTGTGGGAAATTTGCAGTGGAGGAGATAAGCCATTGAGTGCTTTGGATTCTCAAAGAGTAAGTTCATGTAGACTGAGAAGCTGGAATTACTCTCTATTTGATTCCTGACATGATATGATATATTTAACCTATATAATGTTAAGAAGAAAGTTGAGGGCCTCCCTCATGGTGCAAAGGGTTGAGCAGCTCAAGTGAGGCTTCCGCAGCTAGGGAGGGGAGTTCTCCTGCCTTGCCTGCTGCTCCCCTCAGCAGTGTATTTCAATCTGTCTGTCTATTCTGCTCCCTACTCTGTCTCTGGTGAATCTTCTCACCACCTGTGCCTCTGACCTGTATGCCATCTCTTGTATGCATAAATGAAATCTTTTTTTTTTTTTTAAAAAAAGGGAAGCTTCCGTAATGGCACAAGGGGTTAAGTCGCAGCACTGTGAAACTATCTGCAACCACTGTAGCACAAGTTTGACCCCCAGCCAGGGAGGGGACCCACATGGAGCAGCAGAACGCTCCTGTCTTGCCCACTGCTCCCTTACCAGTGTATTTCAGTTGATCTGCCTGTTCTGCTCCCCCCTCTGTCTCTGGTGAATCCTCTTACCCTCTGCGCCTCTGGCCTGGACCCCAGCTCTTGTATGCATAAATAAAAGAAAATTAAAAATATTTTTTTAAAAAAAGAAGAAAGTTGACATGGCATTATACTATTCATTCTCAACATGATTCTTTAATTATAGAAGCTACAGTTTTATGAAGATAGGCATCAGCTCCCTGCTCCGAAGTGGACAGAACTAGCAAATCTTATTAATAATTGTATGGATTATGAACCAGATTTTCGACCTTCTTTCAGAGCCATCATACGAGATCTTAACAGTTTGTTTACTCCAGGTATGTATTGATAGAGTGATCTTACTGATTCTCTAACTATATTTCTATCTTCTTATGGTTATAAATCCTAATACTGTAATGTATTTTTAAGCTCTTTGATGTCTTTTAGACCCTCTTAATTTCTTATGTCCACTTAATTTTTCCTATTTTATTGATTGATTGAGCAGCCTTTCTACTTAAAAAAAGGCTTTTTTCCCCTTTGATAACCTAACTTTAATGTGTCAGTTAATAGTATACGATAGAAGTTTATTTGATGTAATTGACTTTTTAAAAGCAATTCTTTTAGGTTTGTTAAAAACTCATTTTATATACTTTATAATTGATTAGCTTTCCACACATAAAGTAAGTTTGTTTTTTCTCTTCTCTTTAGAATATTGTAGCTAAAAATGCATTTGTTTGGCCCATGGATACTTCCTACTCCAATGCTACTTATTATTCTTACAACATTCTTACAAGTAAGAATGGAGTCTTACTTGTAAATATTAAAGTTACCTATTTGGGGAAGTAATCATTTATCCTTTGCAAAACTTTTTCTTGAATACCTGTTGAATTATGGGTAATAATGGAGGCCTTTCTTATTAATGTAATCTGAACTATTAGAGTTGCCCTGTGTCAATTTATATTTAATATTTCTAACTTATTCTGCTTAGTTTGGTCATCTTGAAGCCTATCAATTTAACCCAGGGAAGGTAGTTGCCATTATATGGTGGTAATATTCTTTTCCTCCAGATTATGAACTATTAACAGAAAATGACATGTTACCAAATATGAGAATAGGCGCCCTAGGGTTTTCTGGTGCTTTTGAAGACCGAGACCCTACACAGTTTGAAGAGAGACATTTGAAGTTTCTACAGCAACTTGGCAAGGTAAGATATAATAATTTTAAAAAGAATTAAAATATAATCTTAGATCATTTTCTCTAGAAAAGTAGTTTCATCCCCAAAATCCATCTTTTTACTATAACAGGAGACACATACATAAGGTCTTAAGTAAAAAGACATAAATTCTTTAAAAACTAACCTTTTAAAAAAAATAGAAACACTCCATAGATAAAAATTTCCTGCTTTCTTAAACAAATAATCAGACTTTGCATTAGTTTGCTTGAGCTGCCATAATAAAACAACATAGACTGGGTGGCTTAAACAATAGATATTATCTCAGTTCTAGAGGCTGAAAGTCTGAGATCAGGTACCCAGCAGGGCTCAGTTTCTGGTGAAGGCTTTTTTCTTCACTTTTTGGGGCCTCCTTTTCCTTGTATGCTCATGAAATGAGATCTCTCTTCCTCTTGTATTTTAAAAAGGCACAAGCCTTGTAGGATTAAGACCTCACCCTTATGATCTCGTTTACTGCCTCCTCAGAGACCCTTTCTCTGAGGGAGTTAGGACTTGATCATGTGAATTTTGTGGGTATAAACATTTAGCCCGTAATGGACGCCTATCCATCCACCTCACTTATGGTAACATTGATATCAAAGAGTATATTTTGAAGAAGTTAAGTTCTTCCTGGAAATTGGTGAGGAAAAAAAAAATTAGCGTTAATAATTTGTTTAAATACCTTTTTTTTTTTTTTGGAAGTTGTTTATATTTCAGCCTGTAATTACTTTTGAAGACATTAATGCACAGGTTTTCTGCCTGCCTATTGAAAGAGTACTTCCTTTTGTTATGAAAGTTGCTTATAGATATATCTGCTAATTCTAGTTACAGGAATTACCTATATAAACTAGAACTTACCAATTTTTCGAGAAAACTTGAGATTTCTGTCTTAATGTGTTATTTAGGGTAATTTTGGAAGTGTGGAGATGTGCCGGTATGACCCCCTCCAGGACAACACAGGGGAAGTGGTGGCTGTGAAAAAGCTTCAGCACAGTACTGAAGAGCACCTCAGAGACTTTGAAAGGGAAATTGAGATCCTTAAATCCCTGCAGCATGACAACATTGTAAAGTACAAAGGAGTGTGCTACAGTGCTGGTATGTTGCCCATTGAAACTATTTTAAACTCAAGGTATGTCTTTGGCATCCTGGGCAATAGAAACAAATAATTCTCAAGATCTGGACTTAAGAATATGGCATTGCCCAGAGTGAGGCATTCAGTATGATTGGAGATAATGCTTGGTGTTTGTGGGCTGTAACTATAGGAAGTTTGAGCTAGTTGGTTAAGCATTCTCTGAGAATGAATGGTTTCCATTCATTCTTAAACTTACCAAGAGAATATAATTTTTAAAGAAAAAATTTTTATTCACATTTTCTATGAAAATACTATTTTTAAAAAAATATTTATTTATGCATACAAGCACTGGGGTACAGGCCAGAGGTGTGGGGGGGTGAGAAGATTCACCACAGAGAGCAGGGAGCAGAACAGGCAGATCAATGGAAGCACACTGCTGAGGGGAGCAGTGGGCACAGCAGGAGAAGTCTGCAGCGCCATGTGGATCCCCTCCCTGGCTGGCAGCAGGGATCGAACTCATGCTGCAGTGGCTCCGGTTTGTTTCATAGTATGTTGCTTAACCCACTGCGCCACCAGGGAGACCCTATGAAAATACTATTTTTTTAAGTAAATGCTTTTTGTTTATTATTGATATAAAGAAAGGAATTTTTCTCATCAGCATATTATGCATAAAGGTTACAGAGACTAGACGTAACTATTTTTTAACACTCCTTTCAAAACTTTTCATTAAAAAGGTTTTGTTCTTAACATCTTTAATTTGTATCAGGTTTTGTCATCTTAGATTTTATATATCTTTAAGTCATGTATATATAGTTATTTTCTAATATTTCATCAGTAAAATATGACAAAATAAAACATTATGTTCTCATTTGTGTGTTAAAAGGCCGGCGTAATTTAAGATTAATTATGGAATATTTACCATATGGAAGTTTACGAGACTATCTCCAAAAACACAAAGAACGGATAGATCATAAAAGACTCCTGCAGTACACATCTCAGATATGCAAGGTACCTAATATCCTGACAATTTGTTATGAAAGAAAAGAGCATGTTGAAGTAATTGTTAAAAAATCTCTAATGTTTCTTTGATGATTAAGGGAATATATAGAGGTAGGACCTTTTAAATTATGTTCATAAAACTAACAGAATGAAAAATATTTTATCTACAGGGTATGGAGTATCTTGGCACAAAAAGGTATATTCACAGGGATCTGGCAACAAGGAATATATTGGTAGAGAATGAAAACAGAGTTAAAATTGGAGATTTTGGGTTAACCAAAGTCTTGCCACAAGACAAAGAATACTACAAAGTGAAAGAACCTGGGGAAAGTCCCATATTCTGGTGGGTATATTTTAGTACAATAAAGTGAAATTTTAGAATACAAACATGAACTTTATTTTCACTGTATTAAGAATTTGTCATTTATAATTCCATTATAATCTAGCATCAACTGACATTTTGATATTAAAGCAATTTGAAACTAAAGGGAATTTTTAATAATTAAAATTATGAATCATGAGCATATAAACCTAATTCATTATGTGATATACATTGTTTTAGTGATTTGTGCTTTGATGTTCAAGGTTTCCTTTTTATATCTTTGTTCACTATGGTACATTTTATTTTATATGGATGGGTCAATGAAATTATATCTAAATGTTTTTGTTTTGGATACATCTCAAATATACTTTAATTCCTGTCTATTCATTTGCTGAAATAATGCTTTTAAGATTATGATTGTTAAGGGATATGTTTTATTTATTTTAATTAAGTAGGTTTTATTTACATTTGGGTATCTGACTTGAAAATATGAATTACTAATATAAACAATGTAGTTGTCCACACCGATATTTGGGGGGATTTATCAGAGCTATTGCAAAATGTAGATTATTAATTTTGTTACTGCTAAATTCATGGATTTTCCATATATGTTGTATGTCTTCATTTTATTTTGTGCCTGTAAATTATACAACTAATACAAGTTACTGTTACTGTTTGGAAGGAAATCAGGTCAGAAAGCCCCAACTTAGATTTAGAACATATGGATTATTCCACAAAAGAAGCAGTTTACAATGGCATTGTGAATACGTTTTAAAGAAGAGTTTAAATTTAAGAGATGTGTACTGAAAATAATTATGGATGAAATACTGTAACATCCAAAATTCACTGCATTATTAATCCAGTGGGAACAAGGCAGGGAGTAGTAGGTACAATAAGGTGGGCAGTGAATTTAGCTAAGTGACAAGTACATGCTTGCTCCTTGTTCTCTCATTTGTTTATGTTTGAAATTTTTCATAAAAATAAGGATGTACATAGAGATAAGACTGTTTAAATTGTTTATATTCATGAACAATTTTAAAGAAATATCCTGATAATAATTATTAGCAATATTGTCATCTAATGATCTTTAGAGTGTAAGTGAAACTAGAAAATAACATTCTTGACTATTTGGTCATGTCCCAGTTATTCATCAGTTTCACTCTTTAACAAAATGAGAATTTAAAGTTGAATGGAATTAACTATTAACCCATAACTATTAGTTACATGAGTTTCCAGATTGGAGAATATTTAGTGAATATAATTTAATAAACATTTATTAAACATCTATTATGTCCAAACAACTTACAAGGAGCTTGGCACAAGAAGATAGATTTAGCACAGAAGAAAAACTAGGAAATGTCCCTTACTACCAAGGTTGAATTAAAAGGAAAAGTTTGATATGGCAGGCAAATTCAGCTTCCTTTTAAGACCACATAGTTTAGGAAAAATCAAATACATGATCAAATCATTGCAACACAGTGTGTGGGTGCAATAATAAAGATGGTGGGAAATTTAGAGTGCAGTTAATTATGCTGAGGGTTCAAATTAGAGAAAACCACAACTGAAACTGAAAGATGACATCTCAACTATTGATGAGTAGTTTATCAGATAGACAAGAGAAAGGATATCACATGAGAAGGACAATAAGAACAAGATAATCAGGGTCTTGTAAGTAAATGGCATAATCACAGACCAAATTGGGAGTAATTGACCCAAAAAATTATCAAGCCCAGTATGCCATCTTAATGAGTTCAGGCCTTCTTCAATAGAGAGCATGTACCCAGGGAAGTAATATGCTAAGATTCATATTTTGAGAAGACAGCTCCTCTTTTGGTGGAGAAGAGCATTTCTCAAAGTATAGAGACCTTTAGGTACCCCCCCTTTATAGGGAATCTCTGTGTTCAGGAGTACTTTGTAATAATACTAAGATGTTATTTGCCTTTGCCACTCAATTTTTCATGGGTATATAGTGGAATTTTCCAAAGACTATAATGTGTCATCTATGAAATCAAATGGTAAAGAAACTTGTCTTTTCAAAAATTCTTTGTTTTAGAAAAAGGTTACTTTTTATAGTTTTATTTATGTTGATAGTAATTGGGTTTTTTTAATGAGTACTTTGTATTTCTTCATTTTAATATTCAGTATGATAAGTAAAACAAAAGCTTTGGGGGGACTTCAATAATTTTTAAATATAAATGGGTCTGAGACCAAAGATTTGAATACTACTGGTATAAGGATACATTATATTTATATGAGGCTAATAGCAGAGAGAAGACAACTTTTTTAGGAATCTAGGCCATTGGTTTTCTAACCCTGTGTAGGTGTGTGTGTGTATACCCACTAAAAAATATGGAAAATTGTGTCCTTTCTTGCATATTTTAAAAATGATGGCTAAATTTCTTCTTTGTAAATCTAAATCATAGTAAATTATAAACCTAAATAGTTACAATTTTCTGAATTACTAAAAATATTAACATCTAAATAATAGTTCTATCAGTTTTGTAAGGTGTATCTAGTGAAGTCTGAATACCACAGCTAATCTAGATACCTACTTACACCCACTTCGAAAGTGTATGGACAAACATTTTATTTCTTATAGAAACTTTACATCATTTCTTTTTCTCCTTAAAATTTTATTTCTACTTCCCTTCTCATAATTTTTCATAAAGTGTTATATTTTGTGCTTGAAAGATGTTTAGATCACCTGTCTTCTTTATAACCAGAATATGTATATGAATTGAAACTAATTTTTAAATTTCTTCTCATCACAAAACTTGTAAGTATTCACATTTTTCTTCTGAATTGAATTGTTGGAGTTGTTATCAAGATACAAATTTCCAAAGCCATATAAATAAATTACAAATTTGGGTAGTTTAAAAAGTTTTACTGTAGCATAATTTCTTTTACTTTCTTTTTTTTTTTTTTAAAGATTTATTTATTTATGCATACAAGAGCTGGGGTACAGGCCAGAGTCCAGGGTGGTGAGAGGATTCACCAGAGACAGAGTGGGGAACAGAACAGGCAGACTGACTGAAACACATTGCTGAGAGGAGCAGTGGGCAAAGCAAGAGAGGTCTACTAAGCCATGTGGGTCACCTCCCTGGCCGGCGGCAGGGATCAAACTCGCGCTGCAGTGGCTGTGGTTTGCTTCATAGTGTGTTGCTTAACCCACTGCGCCACCAGGGAGGCCCCTTACTTTCTTTTTTTAACTATAGTATTTCTTAATGTTAAAAATGAAGCTTTCCCCACCCTCTAATTAGCTAATATAGGTTTCTGAGATACATAGCAAAGAGGTATATCGTAATCTACCATTAAAATTTATCTGTTAATTGGCAATTATGTTAGATTCATTCTTTTTTCAATTTTACTGAAAAACCTGCTTGACTTTGAAAGTGGATTTATTATTCAATCACTAGAGCCATTCATTTTCTCAGTTTCTGGGAAGTATGCCAAAAGGATTTTTCAATTTAATTAAAATCATAGTATTAGTCTCATTTAGAGATGTCTTATTTAAAGTGATACATTTAGAAAATATTGCAAAGCAGAATATTATGAATTTCAATACAGTATTTTTCATAACATCTTTAATCGTATTTTAATACATGATTTAAACATGGCAAACATTTATGCTGCCTCAAAGGTTGAGTCAGTTTATGAAGAATGTGTATACTTCATATAGCCCATTTGGTAATACTAGGCCTCATAAGCAAATCACATTTAATTTGTTACAGAAAAAGTTTGACTTCACTTTTCAATTCAAGTAAGTATATTAAGTTTAAATACAAATAAATTGCAAAACATGTGTTGGGCCATGTGTACAGTGAAGCTGGCAAAGCATATCCACTAAAGTGCCATTTTCCAAGACTTTCTAGTTTTAAATATTTACTTTCATACCTAGTTTTATATTCTTTGTTATGAAGAAAGTCTCCAAATTATATAATCTTTGGATCTTTTTACTCCCTGCATCTCTGAAAACATGAATCATAAGGGCAATCAAGATGAGCTTAAAGGGACACCTTGGTAGCACAGTGGGTTAAGCAATGCACTATGAAGCAACCGCAGCCACTGCAGCATGAGTTTGATCCCTGCCTCCTGCTAGGGAGGGGACCCTCATGGCACAGCAGACCTCCCATACTTCACCCGCTGCTCCCCTCAGTAGTGTATTTTCAGTTGATCTGCCTGTTCTGCTCCTCCCTCTGTCTCTGGTGAATTCTCTCACCCCTAGCACCTCTGGCCTGTACTCCAGTTCTTGAATGTATAAATAAATAAATCTTTAAAAAAAAAGATGAGCTTAAGATGATATAAACCTAGTAATAATAATTTCATATTGTTCAAAATAAGGTAAATTATCTCATTAATTTTCAGAAAATAATTCAAGATAAAATATAGCTCAAAATCTAACTTAGAAGGTATGGCAAAAGGCATAGTATATGGGGAGAGAGAAAGGTGTCAAATTCTGATCTTTGACTTTAGAAATCACTAAGAAACTTGTATAAAAATCAAAAATAAAATAATTAATTGTGATTTATCATTGATTTCTTGATCAAAATTTTCCTATGTATTTAATAAAAAGAAAGCTATGTACTACTGAAAACTAATCAGTTGGGCATTTAGCATAGTTTCATTTTTATAATAGCAAGTATAAATAAATATTAAATGCTTAATACAATGAAATACTGTTGACTAAGTTTTATATAAATATTTCAGAATGTGTTGATAAAATAGGTTTTAGCTACCTTACTGAATATGAACTCTAAATCTGAAGTCTGAAAAATCACATATAATTTATGTGTCTGTAGGACACTGGCTTGCACTCCAGTTCTTATATGCATGAATAAATAAATCTTACTTAAAAAGAAAAGTCTTCTGTATAATCTTGGTGTTTACTCTTCACCTGGTTTGAAGATCCATATCTTAGTCATGAAATATGGTTCTAACAGAGATTAGGAGACTGAGACATTTCTAAAAAGTACTCTGGTGGAGTTGGTGGTTCATTGGACATTAAAATGAAAGATGAGTGAATATAATTCTTAGGATTTCCAGTTTGGGGATCTAGTTAGATAGATTTATCACTGGACAAGAGAGAGGATCCAGGGTCCCCCAGTCCAATTGCACTCTTTTAAAAGCACAGCTGGATAAGCTGGGAGTAAACCAGACTCTATCAACTGTTCTACCTTCTGGAAATCACAGCATTGGCTGCTCCTTAGTACAAGAAAGGGCTCTTGGGATCCTTGAGTTGAGATTAAAAATTCAAAAATATCCATGATAGTTTTTACTAATTAGCAAAAGAACAAAAGAGAACTCTGAGGATAGTATCCTCTGTGGGTATGAGAGAGACTCCATGAGTTTCTGGAGCTAGAGATCTGTATAGATTTTAGAACCGCGGTTTGAACATGAAGGAATTAAACTGTTGGTTAGGAAAACAAGGAGAATGGACTTGAAAACTTGTTTGGTTTCTGTATATTCCACATATAAGTGAAACCATCCAATATTTATCTTTCTCCTTCTGACTTATTTTGGCATAGTCCTAGTAATAATTTCTTTTGCTATGCAGAATCGTTTAAGTTTGGTGTGGTTCCATTTGTTGTTGCTTTTGTTTCCTGTGCGGTATGAGTGGAGTCCCCAGAGATGACATTGAAGCAAATGTGGAATATTTTGCCTTTGTTTTTTCCTATGTATTTTAAAGTTTCAGGTCTTCCATCCAAGTCTTAAATCCATTTTGAACTACTCTTTGTATATGTTGTGAGATAGTAATGTAGTTCTTTTGCATGTCCAGTTTTTCCAACACCATTAAATTCAACAGGGAAAAAAACTATTTTTTCTTTCCTGGTTTATATTTATCCTTACATAAATGATGGAGGAGAGAAAAATAGCTTTGGATTTAATGGGAGTAAACTACAAGGAATGTCTTCATGAAAATCTAAGAAATCTAATATTTTGCAAGGGGTAGGATGGGAAGCATTGTGTTCAAGGAAGTCATATTCCATTTGTGGGATAAAACAAACATACTTTTAGAAGTAAATAGGTAAAATTTTTCAACTAAATAAAAAAAAAAAAACAGCATTACATGGTAGTATAAGTACTATAGAAATCCAGTAGAATCCATTAAGTAAGACCTTGAGTAGTAAGAGGAGAGTTTACAGAAATTAAGGAACTTAAGTTGTATTTTAAGAGATTAAGTTTATGTAACCTGTATTTTTGATCTTATCTGCCTGAAACAGATCTGTCACAGTCCTCTATGAAAAGAATCCACTTAGCAGTGGAAACATACATTCTCAATCCATTGACCAAAATGTTATAGTGTTAATCCTTGAGTAGATACTATTTCCTTCTGTGACTTTGTTTCTTTTCTTTGTTCCTCTTATAATTACCCCCATTATGATTAATAGGTTCTTTTGCAAGTTAACAGTTTCGGGTTTTGCTTTAGCTTAGAAACCATTTTTTTCCCCCTCTCTAGGATACATTCATTCATTCATTCATTTAAAACCTAACTTACAAAGAACTGCTTACTTTGTTACTCAAAGGTACTTTCTAGTTAACCCCTGGTGTTACCTAGAGAGACCAAATTTTTTTTTCTTTTACATGTTAATTATCTTTGTGTGTCAGAGGTCCCCAACACTAACCCCAGGTTCCCTCATGCACTAGGACAACTCAGGATACAGTCATACTCAGGACTATTCTTACCTACACAGGGAAAAGATACAAAACAAAATTAGCAATGGGAAAGGTGTCTGTGGCAAAATCTGAATAAACCAAGCACATGTTTCCAAGGGTCCTCCCAGTAGTAGTAAGGGCTGCGTTTAATTTCCTCAGCAGTGAATTGTGATGACAAACATAAACTGTCTACTAAAGAAAGTCATTATGTATACAGTGCCTGAAGTTTTTAGTGGGACTGATCTCATAGGCACTCTCTTCCTGATACATATTAAAATTCTAAGCGCCCATAAGGAAAGCCAGGTGTTCAGCATAAAGAATACTGTTTGTACAGTTTAGGTGCAGTGTGCCACTCCTACCATCTAAGGAATTGTGGAAACTCTTCTGATATCTAAGTTCCAAGTGCTAGTCAGTTATTAACTTTGCAGACAGGCCTTTTAAAAATGGAGGCTGCTGGCCTGCTGAGTCAATTCTTTTCTGACGCTTTGTGTGTGTGTTTTAATTTTCAGTTCTGTCATACAGGTAAAATCAAGAGTTGGCACATCAAGTAACTATCTTTTAAATGCTTTCCTTATTTTACAGGTATGCTCCAGAATCGCTGACAGAGAGCAAGTTTTCTGTGGCCTCAGATGTTTGGAGTTTTGGAGTGGTTCTCTATGAGCTCTTCACATATATTGAGAAGAGTAAAAGTCCACCAGCGGTCAGTGTGCTGTTTATTTAGTTCCAACGTTTTTTTAATATGAGAAAAGCTTTTTCCAAAGAATAAACTAAGGGCTCATTTTTTTAAATTATTAAATTATATATATAGGACATCATATATATATATATATATATATGACATCAGTGGTAGTCCCCATGAAATTCCCACCACCCTTTCACCAGTGCATCATCACCTCTGTGCCTTGGGCTCTTTCTGCCTTCATTCCAGTCCCCCACCCCCACCCACACAAGGTGCCTTTGATTTGTCATTGTTCTTGTGTTTTTGTGGGTTTTTTTTTATTATTGTTCTTTTCCTTGTAAGGGCTCATTTTAGAACCTCTTATTTACTTGTGAGATGTCCAGCAAAAATAACCCTATATTCATTAATTTGAATTTTAAACAGGGAAGATTGGAGCACTGTTTAGTATATTCTTTTAATATAATTTCAATAAACCCAATAAACTGATTAATTCTAGAAATTGTTATAAAAGTTAAAATAAACATTACTTTCATTTTTTTCCTATTCATTGTGTTATTTATTTTTTATATAGAAAAGTATGAAAAAGAACATAAAAATAATCTAATTCAACTACTCAGATATAACCACTTTAATATTGTAGTATGTTTTCTCCTGGCTTCTTTTAATTTATGTATAAAAGTGAAATTTTATTTTAAAATACTTCTTTTAAGTCTTTCTTCTTAAAATTTGTTACAGTATGGTGCAAAATTAATATAAAGATGTTTCTCATTATATATATGTATGTCTTACAGTGATTGTTACATGTATATGCATATTGTCAAATAAAAATGTATATTTTGAAGTAAAAAAAATACTTCTTTTGTAAAATAAGGTGATACTGTAATATTTGATACCCCCCTTTTTTTTTTTCATTAGTATTATGGCATGGGCACTTTACTATATTAGTAAATATTTACTGAAAATATAACTTCTAACATCTGAGTAGCATTCTATCATAATTTTTGCACATTTTCCATTTTTTGAGAAATGCTTCAATGAGTAGTAACATCCCTACACATAAATGTTTTGGTTTATTATTGATTGCCATCATAGAATAAAAGTACAATTGTAAGTGAAAGGTTATGAACTCTTTAAAAATTTATTGTTTCAAAATACTTTCCAGACATATGTTTTGTAAATTTTTATATTGGTCATTTTTCTCACCAGTTTTTAAGAGCATTGTGTATCTACAATATATAAATGATATGTTTGCTATAAATATTTCTGTAGTGTAGCTTATTAAGTTTGATTTTATGAAATTTTTAATATTTCGTTGTTTTTTTCCATTGTATGTATGCTTACTATTCATTCTGCATTTTCTTTTTACTATGTTTTCTTACACATTGAACTTTTTATTCCAACTGAAATGTAATATGGTATATTAAAACAATAACAAAAATCCAAAGCACATGATTTTAGTTCACTTGTTTCTGGGTCTTCCTGGAGAATTTGTGTTGAGTATATTACAGTTATGGAAATGGCATATAGGATCCTAACAGTTTATTCTGAAATATAACTCTAAGGGAAGCATTTGATTCTTAAAGTAGTATGTTTTTAAAAAGTTTCAAACATAAAAGAAAACAAATACATAGAATACTAGAAGAAGTTGAGGAAAAATTCTCCATCAAATTTAATATACCCAAAAAATCTCATTGAAAAGGATTTTGTGTTTCAGGAATTTATGCGTATGATTGGCAATGACAAACAAGGACAGATGATTGTGTTTCATTTGATAGAACTTTTAAAGAATAATGGAAGATTACCAAGACCAGATGGATGCCCAGATGAGGTAACAAAAATTTTCTTTATCCACAGTTATCATATATTTTCCTCCTCTGTTTACCTAAGAATTTAGGTTACTCTATGACCTGACCTATTTAATTTGTCTAACTTTTAGAGAGATAGCATAATCATATCTTGGATCTAGGCATTGCCATAATACATGCCTGTTTAGGAAAATGAAGTGGAGTTCCAAAGTCATGTCTTCTACCAATTCAGAGATGGCTCTTTTGTGTTCATTGTGATTTTGTTTTCTCTTACAGATTTATATGATCATGACAGAATGCTGGAACAATAATGTAAATCAACGCCCCTCTTTCAGAGACCTAGCTCTTCGAGTTGATCAAATAAGGGATAACATGGCTGAATGAAAGAAATGAACTTCACTGTGAGACCAAAATAGACTTACAAAGCAAAATTTTGTATTTCACATTGCTATGGACTCTCACACATATTTTATTATTTATATTGTGATGCTATCGCAAAGATATGGAAATATCTGCTCAAAACCTTCAAAGTTTAGTGAATTTTTCTTTATGAAGACACCACTAAAAGACATTGCCAAAGTGTCTTTTATAAAGCAAAGACATTGTAAGAAGTATCATGAACATAATCAGTCAGTAAATATCACCTTTCTTTGTCAAGAGAAAAAGACTTTTCAACTCAGAATTTTGAGAGCTGAAAAAACTGTAAATCTCTTAGTGTTAAATGCACAGAATATGTATGTACAGTTTTTATCACAGTGAATGTATAATAACTTGATATCTTGTGTGATGTTTTACACAAGGACTGGTATTCATTAATAATGTTTTCTAATTTTTCCATAGTTGATCTATAATAACTTCACTATACAAATTAATGATGCTTAGATAATTGAATAAGCATCTTTGTGTCCTTGTTCATCTATATCACTGGCCAGCAATATAAGCAGCTGTACACTTGGAGCTTGTAGTTCTTTGTACTGTAAATATTTTCAAAGTAAAGGGAACAGATGTTTAGTTTCATTTGTATAAGACATCTCCTGGCCCTAAAGAATACATTTTGAAATGGAACAAGTTTACAAAGATATAACACAATTTATTTTCTTATTTGTCTCCCTTGTATTTGTTGGTGGTATGTTTTTAAAATAGAACTATCTCCAAATTTTTCTAAAATTACTGTGAATAGTTTTCTTTTAAAACGTTGAGCTTAAGATTGCCAGGAATATTGTCATCCTTTGAGCTGTTGGCTGCCAATAAGATTTTTCAGTCCCTGGAACATATGGTCATACATTAAATTTAAGTGTAAGCCATATAATAGTTTTGTTTTTTAATTGTATAAATTTATTAAAATGCATAGTGGGTTAGGTTTTTTTTTTTTAAGGTAATATATTTTAGAAATCTGCAGTCATAGAAGACAATTCTTTTTGTTAGAGATCCTGATAGACAAAGCGTAAAACGAAGTAAACAGGTAAAAAGTATGTTAATTTTATTCAACAATGCCAGTAAAAACCTCATATTGCATGCCTTTAAGAAAAATGAGAGTATCTATATTTTCAGTTGAAGATAAAGGGTGTTACTGTGGTTTATTTTAACTTTACTCCATTTGAGACACCTTATCTTATATGTGGTGGGGGTTAGCTTTTGTTATTTATAAAAAGTTAAAAATAATTGGTGTTTAGTTAAAAAGAAAAGTGATTTCTATTTTATTTTCAGTTACCCTTTTTTTTTTTAAGATTTTTAACTTTTTTGGAGCTGTTTTTAAGAGGCAAATTACATAAAAAAATAATGCTTCACATAAAATTTGAGAGTTTTTGGTTGGATGGAAGGACAGCATAATGTGCATTCATTGTTAAAGTATTTTTGTAATTACTGAATGCAGAAATCATCTAAAATGATTAAATTTAAAAAGTAAGATTTTAAAAGAGTCCTAGTAGATGTTTGGATTAAAGTTGAATATAATGTTTTTTTTAATTTGTAAAGACTTCTCAAGGATCAGTATATGTAATGCATATACATACTAAAGATCTTCCATTCTGCTGCTTTTCAAGTAGAAAGTAGCATATCATATTATATACTTGATTTCAGAATTTGGTACTAAAACTAAGTACATACGGTAAATTCTTAATGTTTTATGACATTTTTCCATAAACAAGGATATTAACTAGATTTCTTTAAAAATGTTTTTAATGTCTCAGTTTTTGTTTATGTGGCAAACTCCATTTAAACATGATTAATTTTTTAGAGTGGGATGACCACCTTATTTGAAAATTAGTTTTCAAGAGAATTATTATTTGTTGTTGGTTTTTTAAATATTTAAAATTTTAATTTCAACCATACATAAAAACAAATGGACCCTGAAGCTTTTTAGTTCATTATACACAAGAAACAGGTAAGTAATTATTGCATCAATTAATGTCATAATGTTTCTTAAAATTAATATTGTTCAGAAATGAGGGCAAAATTTTTCTTAGAATTTCTGTAATTCTGTAAATAGCCCAGTACTTTAAGTTACACAGTCTTCTTATAAATAAGTTCCAGCATCTATGGCTACCTATTTTGGGAAATAGACATTTATTCTTGATAATTTATACATAATGTATATATATATAAATATATAGATAGATACACACATACACATATATAAAACCAGTATACTATTTGCTGTGGAAGAGAGCTTTCTTACACCTAAGACTTCTGCTTTAAATTCAAGTGAAACTTTTACTACAATTACTCATATTTAAATAGTTTTATTATGGAGTGGGCATGATTTCTATACCAGGGAAGTCATTCTCCATGGGATGGCATTATGTGGTCAGATTTTTGACACTGTTGTTACTTTCTTCATTGTGCCTTTGCCATGTTCCTGCAAAATTGAAATATTGATATAATAAATATTCAGAAGTTATTTTCTTTTGTATTGTCACCTATCCAAGGAAGTAGGGGGAGGGGTACACATTACTGGTTTAAGAATGTTTGGAGAAAGGTAAGCTTACTTTTTGACTCTTTGAAGAAATGCTTCCTAAGGTTGCTATTAGCTATAGTTTCATCTTAATGAACATTACTATATCCACCCTAATTCTAGTATTTAACTCCTTTCTGATGAAAACCAGTATAGATTACTAAACATCTTTCAGTTTTCTGTATTATAATCAATTACAGCAGCAAGTATGTCTGTAGCAATATCCAAACAAGACAAGCTTAAATGAGATTAAAAGCTTCCTTTTATTTAAGGAAAAAAAAAAGGCAGGAAGGGCCTCCCTGGTGGCACAGTGGGTTGGGCAGCGCACTATGAAGCAGACTGCAGTCACTGCAGCATGAGTTCGATCCCTGCTGCCGGCCAGGAAGGGGACCCACATGGCCCAGCGGACCTCGCCTGCCTCGCCCTCTGATCCCCTCGGCGGTGTGTTTCGGTCTGTCTGCCTGTTCTGCTCCCCACTCTGTCTGGTGAATCCTCTCACCTCCCATGCGTCTCTGGCCTGTACCCCAGCTCTTGTGTGCA